>VXAU01004068.1:0-13167 GCA_013399695.1 Formicarius rufipectus | reverse complement strand
TTTTAAAAGACTTGAAAGTTACATATATTTGAAAGTAACGGAAAAGAATCGGAGTCTGGAGAAATGTTATCTGATAAATATGAAGCATCCTCTATGGACACTGACAAGCGTCCTCAAGCTCCCTCTTTCACATACGTCTTTTACATGTGTAGCATTGTGTGAAATATTGAAAGAAATAGTAATGCACCTGTTTTGTAGCAAGTTTGTTTTCTCATATGGAACAGTAAAATAAGCTATAGCCTTAATGTTGTTGTGGTTGTTGTGTTTATGTGTGCCTGGTATGTCAGTGCAAGCAATTTTTCGGGAAGTAAGACCAACAAGTGAATTGTTTGAAAAACCTGGCTAACTGTTACAGGTATTAAACGTGCTGTTTCATTGTTAAGCACCTGAAATAGAAATATATTCAGGGGAAAAAAAAAAGCCTTGGACAATTTCAGAGATAGGGTCATAGTTGGATGTTATCCTTCACCCCATTCTTTCTTGTCTATCAGACTTGTTTTCTAACTACCAAATACCCAGATATGGACATATCATATGTGTAATGTATGTAAATACTTTATCATATGAAGGAGATCAACAATGGATAGTTGAAAAGATTTCAAACCTGTTAATTGTAACCAAAAAGGAAGTATTCTGAGCTGCTCCTGTGTAATCTTTTTGTAGTACTCAAATCTTTCTATTCTTTATTACAGTCTTTGGTACAGATTCTCCTGAGTGTCTGACTATTCATTTACAGTAATAGCATCTTTGATTGTCAGATACAAAAATGATAAAATATTTTGCAAGTAATGATGCTCTATAAAGATTGTACTGATAAGTTTTGTGTTATTGTTCTGCTTTCTAAAGAACACCCAAAAAACCAAACCAAAACAAACAAGAAAACCCCCACAAAACATAATGGGAGATAAAAATTCTTCTAAAAATAATCTGTAGTAGAATATCAATGTTTCAGTACGCCATGACTTTCCAGAGAAGTCTGACTTTCTTGCCTCTCTTAACAAAACACCTTTGAAAAGTGATTGAGCATACATTTGGTGGTGAACTAGCCCATTTGCGTATAAAAATAAGAATGCAATAATTTATCTTAAAACAATGTGATATATATTGTAACGTGATTTTGCAGCATCCAATTTACAGTTTTGTTATTTACCTGTTGGCATTACCATGACAGATATTGCAAAAGGAAGTGCAGAAAGAATACGCTTAAAACTCAAACTCACTTTACATGTTGAGAAATTCATGGCACTGTTGTATCTGTGCTGTTGAACTAGGATGAGAAAAGTTGAATTAGTGTATTTCTCTTGTATATCTACCTGCTTTGCACTATTGATCAGGGGCAACACTGTGGTCTAGGTTCTAGGTTCTAGATTTGTATTTGTAATTGGTATAACATTATATATGCATTTTATTGAGCAGTGAGGTATGCATGCTCATTTCCTTGTATAGTTTTCCTGTACTATTTTGCTTTTTATAAGAGTTGTGTTATATAACAATTATTATGTTGCATAGCAAAATATGTATCTATTTGTACAGATTTTAAAAACTACTTTAAAAATTTGTTCAAGCTTGGGTAAATTCCTTTTAGGAAAAAATAGAATTTGGTGAGTTTTGAATAAATGAAATACTGATTGACTTCCTTACGAAAGTGCTGTTAAGTAACAAATTGATTGAATATTTGTACTTCTGTACCCAGAAGCACTTTTATTGCTTTGATGACAGTAGCTGAGCAGGTACAGAATGAAAAGTATTCTGACTTTGCTGTTTAGAATGATACCTTTGTAATTTGTTTGTTTGTTTGTTTGTTTGTTTGTTTTTTGTTGTGGAATTCTTTTTCCGAGCCAAATTTTTTTTGCAAAACCTTTGACTTGTAGAAGAACACTGATACAGTCTCAGCTAGGATTCCAGTTGTAAAACAGTTCGTCCAAACAGCTTTTAGTGTTGTCATATCCAAATTCCACTGACAGTTTTCCATGGATGTTTTGAAGTCCTAATTTAGCTAGCATATCTAAAGATTAATAGTGTGATGCCAGTGCTTTGGTGTTTTTGTTTGTTTGTTTGTTTTGTTTTGTTGTGGTTTTTTTGTTTTGTTTTTGTTTTTTAATTAAGCTTGTATTTGCTGCCATCAAAGGACTTGCACTATTGATTGCATTGTGAGGAGAGAGGTTTTATGAGCTTGTTGGAGGCTCTTAACCTTAGTTTCAATTAGATGTTGCTGGTTTTTATGTGATATTAACACTTAAAATGTAATTTTGTTAGATAAAAATGGAATAAAGCAGTCTTCAGGGTTTGTTTGTTTTTGGTGTTGGTTTTTTTTTTGTTTTGTTTTGTTTTGAAATTAATTTCAGTTTTTCTTAATATTTCTGTTTAAGTAAAAATACCCAGAGGTGAGGTTCTAATATGTTTGTCTTCATGAAAAGCACTTTTTACTTATATGTATTTATTTAGGGAATAAAACATTAAAACCAGAAGATCACAACTACTGACAAATCTATCTTAATCCATATTTTAAAACACCATTATGGTCATCAGCACATTCTTTTTCATAAACAGTAATAGAGTGCTAAGGACCCAATGATCCAGTGGACACTGGTATTTTATATTTTTCAGGAGTGCAGTGGAGCTGAACTGATCCTGCCAACTTCCTCTACGTTTTCTGGGACCATGAAAGAACTGGCAACCCTGCCTTTTAACACTGGCTTATTTTTAGTCCATTTCTCTAAACTATTAATCAAATCCCAAGGTTAGAGAATCATTTGTAAGGCACTTCTAAGAAGGAGTTAAAAGTAGTATCATTTCAGGCACTGAGACTTTTGATTTGCTATTGTGCTTGCATCAGTTGCACACATTTTTATTATTTGAATGCTAGCAGGGGAGCATAAAGACTCAAGATTGAAAAACCAGTTAACTAACATACCCCCCTTTCAAAAAAGCTGTCAAGGCAATTAATATATATTTCTGTACAAGTAATGGCCTGAAACTGTAAATAAATATTGAAGTTATTTTATATTTTATGCATTTGATATTAATTTTACTTAAATACCACAGATAAGTGCCATTTGAAATACCTTGCGTTTTTAATTACTACATAGCTCTCCTTATTTTGTAAGGTTCATGCAATTAAATTTTTCTCACTTGTTACCTAACATTTTTGTTTTCATTAAGATAACTGATTTTGTGCAACTGCATTTATAATCTATTCTTGTTTGACTAAGGAAAACCTTTCATGTGGTTTCAGGTGGAGCTAGAGTCTTCTATTTATAGCTCTGAATTATTATCACCTTGCAGATAGCATGGACTACAACATTAATAAAGCAATGACTGCTTTAATATTGATGGTTTGGGATTTTAACAGGCAATAATGCTCATTTTGTTGCAATTAAGATTAAAAAATACTGAAACAAATAAACAAAAAGCCCAAACCCAAAAAGCTCTACATAAATTAATTTACGTGTGTGAATGCATAGAAGAAACAATAGTCTGTCCTCTCATACTCTTCCCCATACCAGTGTTCAAAGTCTTGACCTCATGAAGTGAGACAGTGAGAGTCTGGTTTTATGGAAGCAATACAGTATAGAGGATCTTCATGGTATTTTACTGATGACTTCAAGAAATAAGGTGCAAATCAGAGGATATCTATTGTATAAGAATACTCACTTGAATGCTATCTTGCACCTATTAATTTGTTTTTATTTCTGAATTTGATTTTAAATTTGTGCAGCATCATTAGGCTCATCTGTTTAGGTCCCATATTAATTAAATATTTTCTGTGTAAGCAGCATAGGAAAAATGCTTATACATTCAGTGAGAAATGATCATGATGCATTTGCTGGTGTTTTTGTTTCAGTTTCACAGGGGACATTATTGTATACTTGTGTAGTTTTAAGTGATAGCATGCACCATTTGGAGTTCTGCACTTCCAATAGTTACTTATAATACATCCTTCACACTTACCCAAGTTTTTCCAGTAAGCAGCCCTTCATAGTCACCCTCTTAGATACGGATGCATGTACTCTGTCTTGCTTTCTCTTTCATACACACAAGGATGCTTTCACAGGACGGGATGCAGTTTAAATTTATTAAATTGATCAAATATGTCCATATATTTTATTTAATATGTAAACTTTTACTGTTTAAATGGCTCATTTTATGAAGTTTTTTAATGTTTTTTTTCAAATATTTAAATAATTTTTCAAAATTAAAGACAGTAGCATACATTCGTGTATTTAGCAATGATAAAGTCCAAAATATAAATAATAACTTTACTGCATTTTCTTCTTTTTAAATTATACACACACATAGGAAATGATCATGAATCTTTAAATTCTCAGGTGGTATTTTCTTACACATTTACTTTATGTTTTTAGGTAAAATATGCATTTTTAGTAGATACCTATTTACAAAAGCATCATTTAGTGTTTTTTCTTCATGTGTAATTTTGATCCTCATTAACTGACTTGTAATATTCTATATATGTACTTCTAAAAGTAGTCTTGAGTAATTAAAAAACCCAATGGGATGGATACTGGTTTATGCATTCAAGGTAATAGATAATTTTACTCGATGGCGAGGACACAACTATTGTAGCAGTTTCCATTCTGCAAAATAACTTACAAAAGCAAGATATTGCAGGACAAATCATGAAATTAGAAGCAACATTTTAATTAAAAGCATGTATAAAACTACAGTTTGAATAGTATTCATTCTGCAGAATGAATTGTATTCAATCCAGTCTGGCAATTAAATGATGGTAAAGCCTTCTTACTGTCTGCATAGTGTCAGATCACTTCAAAAATTAGGTTAAAAGTTTTAATCCTCAAGGGTATATGCTGTATGTTTATTTATAAGGTGAATAGACTATAGGTCTAAAGCCATTTGAAGAAACTTGCAATTAAATGAGTCCCACTGGAGACTTTCAGAAGTTGTTAGGCTGGTTAAAATAGAAAACAATACATTTGTTTCCTTTAGAGGCAGAGAATTAAATACAGAAATAATTCTGGCAATATTAATATTGTTTTATTACCCTATTGTTGATAACATGCTACTGCTTTATTACATGACTGAAGGAAAATCAAAGCATAAAGGGAGTGATGAAATTTTCCTACAGCCAAGGTCACATAGTGATAGTAGAACTGGTATTCTATAGAAGAGGGAGAATAGCTACTGAAGACCCATGCAATGTAATTTCTAATTATCTCTGAAGGAAGAGGAAGATACAGTAATGATGATTTTGTGGAGTAGGCCTCTTTTTAGTTTCCTCTCCATAAACTGCCACTTCTATCTGTCCTTCTGAACCAACCTGTATTTTCTGTACAGATTCTTTAATGTTCCTTAAGAACTTGTTGATTTCTAGCATCAAATGAGATTGATATATTTAAAGACTCTGTGTTGCAAAGTTGCAAAGCAAGACTTGAAGTGCTGAAATTAAATAAACTTTACACGAGAATGAAAAAAAGGGAGACAATAATTTGTCATTTCAGGAACTCCTACGTAGAACTTTTAAATAACATTCTGTTGCTATTGAGGCTGCCTAGACTTGCCTAGGCTTGCCAGAAGCCTCTATTTTGTAAGACTGTGAAATCATAGAATATCCTGCATTGGAAGGGCCCCCCCAGGGGTCATTGAAGTCCAACTCCTAACCCTACCCAGGACAACCTCAAGTATCACACCATGTGATTGAGAGTGTTGCACAAATGCATCTTGAGCTCTGTCAGGCTTCGTGCCGTGACCACTTCCCTGGGGAGCCTGTTCCAACCAACCTCTGAGTGAAGAACCTTTTTCTAATATCCAGCCTGAACCTTCTCTGACACAACTTCAGGCTATTCCCTCTGGTCACCACAGAGAAGAGATCAGTGCCTGCCCCTCCTCTTATGAGGAAGTTATAACTGCAATGAGGTCCCCTCTTGGTCTCCTCCAGGCTAAACAGATCAAGTAACCTCAGCCACTCCTTGTATGGCTTCCCCTCAAGGCCCTTCACCATCTTTGTTGCCCTCCTTTGGACACCCTCTAAGAGCTTAATATCTTCCTTATATTGGGGTGAGACAAACTGCACACAATATTCAAGGTGAGGCCGCCCCAGTGCAGAGCAGTGGGTAATCTTTTGACCGGCTGGTGATGCTTTGCCTGATGCCTATTTCCCCCCTCACCCAAGACATATTTGGCCCTCCTGTCTGCCAGAGCACTGCTGACTCATATTCAACATTGCCCTTTCCATGACACTGCTTTCCAACATCTCATTCCCCAGTCTATCTATACATCCAGGGTTGCCCTATCCCAGATGCAGAATCCAGCACTTGTCGTTGCTCAGCTTCATAGGGTTATTGATTGTCCAGCCCTCTGATTTGTCTCTGCAGTGCCTCCCTGCCCTTAAGGGAACTAACAGCTCCTCTCATTTTAGTATCAGCAGCAAACTGACTTACATATCTTTGAGTCCTGCATCCAAGTTGTTTGCAAAGATGTTGAAGAGCGCAGGCCCTAAAATGGAGCCCTGTGGAACCCCACTAGTGACAGGTCACCAGTGTCATGTCACCCCATTCACTGTTACCCTTTGTGACTGACCCGTGACCCAATTGTTCACCCATTGCATGTTGTGTTTATCCAGCTGTGTGCTGGATATTTTTTCTGGAAGGATATTGTGAGAGATTATCAAAAGCTATACTGAAATCCAAAAAGATTGCTTCAACTGTTCTCCCTTGATACACTCGGTGGATTACTTTATCATAAAAGGAAACTAGATTTAACAAGCAGGACTTTCCCCTCAGGAAACCATTGTGGCTGTGACTGATGACTGCGTTGTCCTTCAGGTGTTTTGCTGTATCTCCCGGAATAATCTTCATAATTTTACCAGTCAGTGAAGTGAGACTGATAGGCTTGTAGTTTTCAGGGTCATCCCTCTTGTCCTTTTTGAAAACTTAGGCAACAATTGCCAGCTTCCACTCAACTGAGACCTCTCCAGATTCACAAGACTGTTCAAAAGTCATTGAAAGAGGCCTCATGATGACATCAACCAGCTTCTTGAGTGTTCTTGGATGAATCCCATCAGGCCCCCTAGGCTTATAGGGATTCAGCTGGAACAGCAAATCCTGCACAATTTCAGGGTAGACTGGGAGTCTCATCATTCTCACAGCCATGGGCCGTCTAGCTCAGAGCACTGGGATCCCTCTAGTTTATTAAAGGTGTTGAAGACAGGCAAAGACAACATTAAACCCTCAATCCCTGTTTGTGAGGTGAGCATGCTCATCCTGTAATGGGCTGATGTTACTTCTGCACTGCTTTTTGCAATTAAATGTATTTGAAAGAAAACTCTTTATATTGTCCCCTACAGTACAGGCCACTTTCATTTGGCTGTGCCATTACCTTGATTCATTATTTTCATGATGCTGTATGGCTTGGTAACTCACTTTAAAAATCATCATTGTATGATTGCTGTGGTACGTGTTGATTCCATAGTATAATGTGAAGAAAGCTTTCTTTTGCAGGTAATTATTAATAGCTTGACAATTTCTTTTTTTTTTTTTTTTGGATGGTGATTGTTAAAAGTTGTGGTCACTTAATAAGCAACAAGAGAGAAAACCAATGCAACAATAGTGAAAAATTCTACAGAGATAAATAAATTCAACAGTCGAAAGTTTAACTTGTGAGCTCAGTGGAGCCTAATTTTTGCATTTCTGTAATTGAGAAAAACAGCACCAAAATATTTCATATATCATCTCCAATGAATGAATCCAATTTTCATTAATTATACTTGAGACTAAAATTATATTGTGAGAAATTTTCCATATGTTTTACTGGAAATAATAGTTTGTGCTACTTTGATATTCTGGAGTGGTGACAGGAGTTGGAAAATGTCTTACCTTCTTTGGCTGACTCGTACTTTCATCACTCAAATCTTTGGCATGTTGAAGTCATATTTCACTTTACCTTGGCTAGTGAAAATTACTGAGAATGAATTTTGACTTGATAGCAGTATACTAATGGTCTTTGTTTGGAAGGTCTGTGATTAGCTAGTGCAGTAAAGCCATGTTAAAAATGCATTTTAATACTAAAGGTCTAATTAATAAACACATTATTTCTCTTTTTTTTTGAAAGCTACCTGTAAATTGAATGTAAATTTTTTTATCTAGGTATATTGTTCTGTCTTACCTTTCCACCAAACCAGCAAAACTAAGCTTTCCTGCACTTCTTTTCATCCAAATATGACTATGCAACTCAAGTCTGTTTTATTTTGGCTTTGAGTCTGTGATGTGTAGTTAGGAAGAGTGAATTATGTGTGTTTTTTGTTCTTCTTCTTTTTTTTTTTTTTTTTTTTTCAGAAAACTTTATTTTGTCTGCCACACTTGGTCAGCTGCTTGACACTTGTTGAGAAAAAAAAAATATTACTAGAGAGATAAGTATCTTAAACCATTTCAGAAAGCTCGAATACTAGGCCAGTGACCGTGAATTTGATTCTTTATATGGTGTAAAGTCTTTATATATTGTAAAGGCTTGTGTCATAAGGGTACACATGCTTCCACTTGCATTTGTGAAAAGATAGACTTCTACATTTCATAGTAAAGTATCTATTGGTACCTAGATTTAGTGAATTGCGGTAACAAGTATGACGGCTTTAAGTGTGTGAAATGCTAATAGATTAGTTTGTGGTGTGACCTGAGGGGTCAAAGCAAGAACCCTTTTATTTTATATTTGCTTTTAACTCTTCCCAAGTGTAAATTCTCTTGTCTTTCCAACTAAGGCGTCCATGGTTGTGTCACTTGCACCACAAATTTACATTTAATTTCTTAAAACTGGTGATGCCTTCTATACAGCAGAGAATGCCTTTTCTGAAGCTACCTTATCTTGAGAGAATGAAATTATTCTGTGGGTTTTGTTTTTCTTTTGTTTGTTTTGGAAGAGCTACTGTGTTTATATTTCACAGTATGAAACATCAGGTTTGTGGTAACACTGGATGGTCAGGTGATAATAATATTTAGCCAAATTTTCCCAGTACAATTAACTTCTGAGTGTCTTTAGAATAATCTAAATAAGAACTATTCCATCTTTTTTTCATAGGAATATTCTTTTCCTATTGAACTATCAGCAGACTAGATGAAACCTCATCTGCAGTATATATTCATGTTTCTAAGTGTTTGGATGTTACTAGTTACATGTCTCAACAAGGGAAAATTTCAGGCATAATTTCAAGATGCACAAAACAACTTATGTTAAACAAAAGGCCAGTTTCAATGATGTCTCTCCAGAACTTGAATGAAGGTGTCTTGAAGCACCCCCATGGCTTTTGTACATCAGACATATGTCAACTAATGCAAAATCTGTACCTTCAATAGCTAATGTGATTAAAATTTAGTTTTGTTCTTGCCTCAAAAATTAGTTCAGTGTTGAAAAAATCTGTTTTGCGGGTATATTTTTTTCCCAAGGTTTAAAAAAATAATTGCTTTCAAAATCAGAAGTTATTGCTGCTTACAAATGAAAAGGCTTATTCAAAATGCTGTGATTTTATTTCCTGAATTAACTAATATTGACAAGGTTGTCCTTCAGAGGGTTGTAATGCAGTATTTAATTATGAACTCTAGTTTCCCTTAATAGCCTCTGTAAAAAGATCCTAATTATCTTACATATAATCATTGGCTGATACACTTAGCAGCCCATCTATGATTCATTCTTTGCAATTACTCACACTTTGTAGTCTTGAGACATAAAGAATTCCATGCTTTTCTTGACAATTAAGTGTTGTCAATGGTTAAAGGTATTCTGAATTTTCCCACTCTACATTGACAATGCCCTTAAATATAGACAGGAATGGCATCTTCTAGGCTATGTGAGCATATGTGAGGCTATGTTTGGTACTTGAGCTTTCCCTTGACTGTCCAAATTAATAACAAGCAGTTGGATGTTATACATGGGTACCAAATTGTGATAATTGGAAAGTTATTTAAATGCCAGATAAACCAATTAAGAACATACAAGTACTTTTCATTTTCAAGAAAGAATTTTAGATTACATTTAATAATACATAATAATTAACTCTTCAGAGCATTTGAAGTATGTTACTTCATCTTGGACTCCAACAAGATCAGCTTTGATCTACTAATAATAGGCTGATGATCCAAATTCACAATGTAATAGAATATTGAACTTGCTTACCAACTTTTGATAAAGTCCATATATCTAGCTTTTGTTAAAATCAATTTTTCAAAATTTCTTTAACTTCTTTACCAGTAAGGAAAGCTGGATGTCAGTTGCCACAAATGAAACTATGCAATTTGAAACTTCAGACAAAAGTCCCCTTATTGCCTCGCCTTAATAGCACCCTCCAATCAAAACTAAATAATTGGCTCATTCCAGAATACACCAGGTAAAGTGACTTCCAGAGTTATTGAATGTGGATTGTAGGCAGTTTCTTATCTGTTTAGTATTGTATAAGTAGCCACTATCAGTAGAAACCAAACCACAACCAAAACCAACTCCAATCAAAACAGCAAAACCAACATACAACTGGTTTCTGGATTCCTTTGTTATTTAGCAGTGTTTTGTGTGGCCATGTGTTTGTTGAAGCTTGTTCATTTCCTAAACTCTGTAGTCTTGTGTGGTGGTAGGCTGAGTTTAGTCGAGTTCTAGCTCTGAATTGTGTCCTTTTTATAGATCTTTTTTAGTTTAATCTTAGTCATGAGTTTAATAGGGATGCTTGGTATGTAGTTTACCAAGCTATCCCTATTTTACTCAGAGGCACAGCAGAGCAGGACTGTGTCACCAGACCCTGACTTAGACAAGGATCTCCTTATGAAGTTTTAGTTATCACCTTAACCACCTTGACAATCTGTATCTCAGCTTGGATTTGGGGCTGGACAGCATCACTATTTACAGTTGCGACTACTTCAGTTAGGTTTTGGTTTATTCTCTGACCTTTTTTGGCACTGTGCATGCTTGCATGTACTTTTTCCCTCCGAAATATGTTATTGAGTGCAGTCTTGTTCTGTCCCAAAGCAGGAGATTAAAGCTTTGTGGTCTAACAATGAATAGACGTAATAAATATTGCAAAGGTCAATATGAGATCTACCTTACAGATGCACATTAGTTCCTGATTTTCTTATTGGAATAGCTTTAAAAAAGAAATGCAAGCCCTTTTTACTGTGAACAGCAACTGTTGTATGACTGGCAGGTCGCAATAGAAGAAAAGAGCAACTTTTGTTTTAGTTTCAGTCTCCAGCTGAATGTCTCATTTGCCAGTATTTAGAATGCATTATTGTGGAGGCAGATAAGGATGTTAATGTTTGCTTTCCTCCAGAGCTTAAATATATAGTGTAGTGATAAAAAGCTTAAAAATACCTAATCGCTAGTTTTTCCAACTCAATACAGAAGACTACCATGCAATGTAATAGCACAGAGAAAATGGCTATGATTATATCTTTAAGAATATATTTTTGCAACACTATTATAAATCTAGTTCTCCAACATGCCGTGTCTTAATTAAGATGTCTTGTTATATAGCATGGCAAAATAAAACTGCCTTTAAATAAAGTATTCTCAAGTCATAGGCTTTGTTTTCTAAGGTGGATTGCAAATGAACGTGCTAGATACGAGTGTTGGATTCTGGAAGAATAGGGTAGTTCTTTTCAATGTAACTTTACTTTTTGCCCTCAAAACACTAAGCAGATGTTTAAAGATTCCCTTCTACTGTAGGAGTTTCTGCTTTTAGCTAGCAATGATAACTAAATTGTTTAATTTAGTTTTAGTTAATTGTATAATTTAGACAATTTAATTTTGTAATTACACTTAATTGTCTAACCTAGACAATTTAGTTTAGAAGGTTTACTGAGCTGCCTTTGCAAAAGCATGTGAAATTGCACGCGTGTGTTCATGTTTATGTATATAAAGAAGTAGGAGTTCCTTTGCAAGCTTTGAATATTTTCACACTTGCATCTACAGAATTTTGAGTGACTATTCAGAGCAAAGCATTTTCAGTTCAGTTACATGTTAGTTTTGAAGAATTTTTGTGCTGCAAATAAATCCACAGTAGTTTTTCTCCTTTTTTTTCTATTGGCATGTGTAAAAGCTACCATACTAAATAATTTGTATTATATGTGGATCTTGTTTTCAATAAATTGTTTTCTTCTGTTTCCATTTTATTAGTTGAGAAATGGGAAATAATGCACAGTTGTTTTTTATTAATGAAGTATAAAGCAAACATAGGAAGAAATCAGTATGATTAAAAAATATTTGTCTTTTATATTGAACTGTACTTCCTTTTAAAAAATTAAGGGAATGCACCTGAACTGCCACTACTGCATGACTGATGATTTGCATTCTGGTATTTACTAAATTTCAGTTCATCAGTCTTGCTCCTGGGGGCAATGCTTTGGACATGAAATCATTAATGTAATACTTATGTTGAGGAATTCATCTGAAATATAACTTCAGAAATACCAGTGTATAAGCTGTCAGTTTTGTTTTGACTGATTAATTGTGTGAGTTTGAGAAAGCTCATTGAGCACGGTTCTAACAGAGCAGCAGTTACACACGGCATCCTGTTACTCTCTTCATTTTGAGCTCTTGATCTGATTCTGCCTTCTGTTCTTCATTAGCTATGTATGTTCTTAAGGGATGAACTATTTATGCTCATGTCTCTTCTCTTATGTTAATTATTCTAGGCGAAATGGATTCTTAATGCAAATTTTAGAATTAAACAAAACAAACAAACACACAAAAGAAACAAACAAAAACAACAACAACCCCACAACAAAATCTATCCACCTTAAATTGAAATCCTCAGTGTAGATATTGACCTTTTGTAGAGGCTTTAAGTGTATTGCTATAAGGTGTCCTAAAATTTAGGATTTCTATTGTTTGTTTTGTTAAAAATCTTTTCTTAATGTTTAAAAACACCTTGCCCTCCATTGCACTGTAATACCATATACTGGAGNNNAATACCATATACTGGAGTACAAACAACACCAGGGTCTTCATTAGAATGAAAATTTTAGTAGCAAAATAATAAAAAAGACTCAAGATTGCATATTTCATCCATTCTTTCAATTTTTCTCTCAGTTTTAGGTAACTATTTACAAAGAGATGAGCAGTCATATATTTCCAAATATCTGATGCTCATTAAAAATATTTAAACTCTTTTGTATAACAGTGGGAAATATGAGGATATACCAACATTGTCAGAGAATA
>VXAU01004064.1:1153943-1173880 GCA_013399695.1 Formicarius rufipectus | reverse complement strand
TAATGTTCTGTTTCTCTTCAGAAAATGAGTCTTTAAAACAGCTATCCATAGAAATTAACATCTTGACTGTAGCTATGAAAGGTTGTATTTCCACTATTCTTTCCCTCCTCATTGTGAAACCTACTGTGGTTTACTGTATTCAGTTATCGTTACTCGGCCAGGACAGTTTTGTCTCAGTGACAAGCATACAAAACAGTGCCAGTTAAAGGAGAGCAAAGAACAAAGAATTAGGCAGTGGGACAGGATAAGTCAAAAAAGTCAAGTACTGCAAAACACTGAGGATCTCTACTGGGTCACAAATAAGTAGATGTCATTGATCTTTTGGTCTTTTACTGTTTCTGGGAAGAGAAGGAAGTTAAGAGTAAGGTTAGTGAGAGAGAAGGCTGAAGAGCACAATAGACATTCTTAAGTAGTGGTTTTAAGGGTGGGATGAGCTTTGATGTTTTGTTGGGTTTTTTTTCCTTAAAATATATGAGATTATTTTTAATGCTACACTTTAACATTAGCTTTAAGAAGATCCAGGGTTTTGGAGCTTATTTTCCTGCAGGATCTTGCTAAATTCAGGAAAGTATGATTGAAGTTAGAGGGAATATTTCAGGATTAGTTCTCAGGAAGTTATGATTGTGTATTAGCTTTGTGACTTCTGCTGGAAGTAATGTTACAGCTGGGATTAGGATTAAGGAACTGAAAAAAGCAGCTCAGTGAACAGAAATTAGTGCAGGATGTTTCAAAGTCCGAACAAGTCAGATTGCTAAATAAAATTAACCGAAATAAAAAATATTTCTTTTGTCTTGGAATAGCTAGAGTACACAGGAAGATTAGGGTAGTTACTAGATAGTTGCTAGATTGCATAGTTTATCTGTGTTTGAAGACAGTACCTATGGCGGGGGGGAAAGGCACATGCTTCTTATATTTAACCAATGTCAGATTCTGAGCTCTGTGAGGTCTGGGATAGACATTCTCCTCTGAATCCAGCTATGCCAACTGATTACCATTTCTCAGAACTGTTTTTGTTCCCGTGCAGTAGGTTTGTAGCATAGAGGCTGGGTGGGCTTTCCTGTGAGTTGGATTAGGGAGTGCTCCATAAACTCAGTCACCAGTCTGATGAGAGAAGCGACTTCTGACAAGCACTGGTAGATATAACCTCCTAATGACAAAGGAGGACTCTTGAGAAAATGGCCATCCTCTGCCTTAAACTGGAGAGGGAATCATGTTTATTGCTGCTTTCAAATACTTGTCATGCTTTTAAAACTCATCATGCTATCTCCTTTTGCTTTTTGTTTTCTAAAGCTCATTAGAAAGCATTTTTCTGCATATTTATCTCCACAAAGTTTCTATAAAGGTGTAGCAGAATTGTGGCTAATTGCATCCTGTAAAATTAGAAAGCTGAGTTTTACCATTTGGGATGTGGCTGCTTCTTGGTAGCATAAACAAGCAACAGACATGCAGGAAGAAAGCATGACATGAAACAAACATTTATTGAAAAGGACTGTACAGATAAATTAAATAGGTCTCACAACTGTTACTCCTCCGAGGCGCAGGAGTAAAACATTTAAAACACAGAAGCCAATGAAAACACCAGATACTGCTAAAACACCTAAATACTAAAATGAAAACCTATGCTCAAGTTAGGAGGAATTAGAAAACTGTAAAATAAAGGAATAAAGCACTTTATTTAAAGTGCTAGCGAAGTCATAATTTTTTGAACAGTATGCTTCTGAGAGTAACGTATCAATGTCTGTTCTTTCAAATTTTAGATACTGCAACTTGGAGCCACTGTCAGGTTCGGTCAGGGTCCTGTTTAGAAAGTGGAAGTGGAATTCAGGAAGTGCAAGTGTTAAAATTTGCCTTATATTTTCTCCGTAGTAAATGGGATCTGTGGCACTAAAGTCTGAACAACTGAACTACCCCAGCTTGGGTATGAAAATTTCTATAGCAAAGTATTTAGACACAGTACAGTGTTTGCGTGCTGTTATGAGCTTAAAGGTTGGTGGCAGGGTGAAAGACCTGGTGGGTTTTTTGGGTTTATTTTTGGGGTTTGGATGCGGGTTTTTTTTTCTGTAGTGTTTGGTTGCAGAACAATGGGACTGTCATTTGAGGTAAGCGAGGAATTGGGAAGAGATCTTGGAAAACCATCTATTCCAAGAGAATCCAGGTATTTTGTTGTCACTTGGATACCCATTTAAAAAGGAAATTACAAAGACAGGCTTAAACCAGACTTTAGTAAATATAAAACCCGTTTAAGCTTTAAGGAGGGTCTCACTGTGACTATTAAGAGAATCTAACCCAAATGAGAACAAATTTAGGACAAGTGAAGAAGTATCCACAAAGACCTTAGGTACAGAAGAAGAGGCTGTGGAGAAAAAAAGGCAGTAGACTTGTGGCAAGAACCGTACTTCAGACAGCTTCCTCCTCTGCCTAAAAACCAATAAACCAGTATTTCATAATTATTCCTCTAGTCTCTTGAGAAAGTTGCCTGCAAGAAAAGAGCCCACAGCTTTCACAAGAGCTCTTCGGTTCAACTTCCATCATTAGTCTGTGAGAGAAAAAGAATACTCTTTCCTTATGAAAGATACTGCTTCTCTCCCTGCTCCCAACCTCCATGATCCCTTCATACAGAAATACATATTTTGGCTCCTTGCAATACTTAGGGTCATCTCAAGCTTGAAGGGATCCGCAAGAATCAGGACTGACACCCTGCTCCTCACGGGACTACCGGGTATTAAACCACATGATTAAGACTGTCTTCCAGGTGCTCCTTGAACTCTGACACAGGTTTGGTGCTTTGACCACTTCCCTGGGTCACTGTGCAAGGAACCAACTACCTTCTCAAAGAAGAGCATTTTCCAAGTGTTCAATCTGAATTTTCCCTCCTGTGTTGTCACTGGCCATCAGAGGGTGGAGATTAGCACCTCTTCCCCTGTTTCCCCCTCGAGGAAGAGGTAGGCTGTGATGGGGACATCGCTCATCCTTCTCTTCCTAAAACTGAACCAACCAAGTGACTTCAGCTGCTCCTCATGGGTCTTTTCCTTGAGACCTTTTGCAATCTTAGTCATCCTCCTCCTCTGGAATGCCGTAATAGTCCGATATCCTTCTTGCACTGAGGCATCCAAAACTGCGCACAGTACTCCAGGCCTCACCGGTGCAGTGTAGAGTGAAATGATCAGCCCCCTTGCCCGGCTGGCAATGATGCGCCCACTGCATCCCAGGACACGGTTGGCCCTTTTGGCTGCCAGGGTACCGCAGACTCATCTCCAGTTACTCATTTTCAGCAATGCATGCTGTTCATATGGCAGAACTTCATAGAGGATGTGAAAACAGATTTGTAAATGCAGGTATGTGATTGATGTGAACACAGTATTTCATTTTCATGTTCTTTTTTTAAAAAAACTAACCTTCTTAAACACAAGAGACTAGTTTAAAAATGTAAAAATACAAAGCTGTCATACTAATTGGTAAATGGTGCATCCTTAAGCATACTTCAGTGTAGAGGCGTCCGGAGAAAGGAAGAACCTGGCAAAGTAACAGTGAAGTGAGAGCAACTACTACTAATCCTACCTATTTCAGAACTCTTTTAAGTCAAAGTTACTACAAATCAATCCTTCTATTCACATTACTTCATTGCAGAGCCTTTGCCTGCTCCGTTGTCATGACTTCTTAAATATACCATCAAAGTATGCTGCTCTCATGCATGTACTTTGGTGGAGTCCGTGTACTTTTATTTCTGCACATTTTCCCTTCAACTCAATAGGAACTGCTCTGAACTGGTCTGAACAGGACCACTCTGACATTTAATTACAGAATCCAGTATTTGTGCTACAAGACACACATAATGCACTACTGCCATTTGGAGCACAGAGTCAGACCATCTTCCCTTATTGCTATCTCAGACAGACCAGACTCCAGTAATCCAGCTGGCAGAATCTGCTCTTCACATAGTTCATGGGATGTGTGGTCCATGTTCTGTCTCTGCTGTTGACGGATGTTTATATGGCTATAAAATATTAAAATGAGAGTACGTCCTGAACTTGTCATATGTTGCAGAAATATGTTCAATACATCGCTTGTGTACTTTGTGGCACACTTGGGAAATTAGTGGTGACATACGTGATTTGGCCAGCAAAAAAATTGCATTATGTGGATTTATTACTGTTGCCAGTGTTTGGCAAAGTTCCCACCAGAGATTCGGGCCTTCCTCATTCTTCCCATTTAACAAGCCAAATTCTCAGTATAATCACTCTAGCGTAATAGTAGAGAAGAACGTGGGCTAAAGACAGAGGAATGCGAACAAGCAGTTCCTGCTGCCTGAAGTTAATGAAAAGAATATTGAATATTCTCGATCCAATTAGACAACAAAGGCAGTGACAAAACTGGGATTAGAGATGAGTAAATTTTAAGCCCCAGTTCTGTCAGTGGGTCACTGCCATCCTTCCCACTGGAGGAACTGTTGTTACTTTAGGTGAAACAAAGGGAAGACACAGACAGAGGGAGGGGTCTACTGTAGACGCTTTAGTCATGGTTCTTTTGGCACACACGGAGCAACAAAAAACTGGCCTGAAGTAAACTGGCTGGGAAAACACCTACTAAAAGACACAACAATACAAAGTTTTGATTGAGGGAGCATTTTCTGGTGAAATACATAATTTTCAGCTGATGCTGTTGCTCAAGCCTGTTACTGAACTTTTCCTATGCTTCTAGGGAGGATATGTCTGCCAAGGGAGATTTTGGCTGTAGAAACCAGAAAGACATGCAGAATGGCTGACATTGCAGTCTGTGCACACAGAGATCTGGGATATTTCATGCGTGTTTCCTAGAGAACCGCAGTGTGCGGGATGGCCATAGAACCTGGGAGGACCACTAATGCAGTTCATTTGAGCCTTGTTCTTAAGTCAATCAGTCTTCTGACTGATGAAAATAATAACCTATTAAGACGTTGAAGCATGACAAATTACATAATTTTTAGAAATTTAGCCATCAGCTTTCCAAGTTTTAAGTCAAATTTGAGAGAATGGTACAATCAAACTCCAGTAAAACAAAATTCATGTGTGTCCTTAATGTACTGATTTTCTGTATAGCCAATCTCGTTTCCCCCAAATACTTCCCGTATAAAAGGAGTTCTACTGGATACCCAAACCTGTGCAGTCTTATAAGCTTGAAAAACAAATTGTTCTTCGGTGAAACAAACACTGCTATTTCAGCACTTGAAATAGTCTCCTATTATCAGGAGAAAACAGAATAATCTTTCAGTAACATCTGTTTTTTAAAAAAAGAGAACATAAAAGCATTTGTGGTAATTGCGTTGGCAAAAAGAAATAGCCTGACATTTAGCATACTTGCACAAATAATTCCAGTTCGTTTAGGAGTCCAAAAGATGGAACAACTGAAATGTTAAACTCTAGCGCCAGTAATATTTGGAAGGAACTTAGAATGGGAACGTTGTGCTTACACGTGCATTAAATAGAAAACAATGAGATGGTCATACTTGAGTGTGCGCTTCAGTGAAGTCTGGGCATGTTTGTAGTTCTACTGAAAGAGTACTGGGATGGGTCACACAGCTTGTCCATCTCGATTTCATTCATCCTGTTTCCTCTTGGGCTTTTTGGGATTCCGGGATCGGCTCTTTGCTTTGCAGAGCGGACATATGGGCGCGTTCCGATGAATTTGTTGGTGACAGGATAGACATGCCTGAAATGCAACATTGCGGCTTCTTGTTACAAACATTTTAGTGGCATTGTTATGTGGGTTACTGAGTGTCATGTTCTGAGTTACAGTACAGGCGAAAATAAGTCTTCTTGCCTTCAAAGGCAAACTGCTACTACATTCTATACAATCTAAGTATCTGGATTGTACAGTAATTTCAGGTCAAGTGAAAAACTGGAGTATTTAATCGAATTAAAACTACGCTTGTGCAGACATGCAGTTCATACACGTATCAATGACTTTAAATTCTGTTTTGCGTTCAGTGTTCCAATGAGGTGTTTACATGCATAATAGCTCACTGAGTCATAGAAGTTAAAGTGAGGGCCAACTGCGATGTCACAGAATTTAAAGCAGGAGCAAGCGATTAGATGAATTCCATGTATTTAACACAAGCTATGGAATTCTGCCTCTTTCCTCCATACTAAGCCTTTTAATTTCCATTTGACTGAAGTGTATTACTTGCAGAAAGGCTTTTCAATTGCCTAACTACAGACAGTAAGTGTATAACTATGGAGTGTACCTACATCAGTCTGCCTACTTAATCGATGACTCTTTGGAACCTTGGTAGCACAAATACCTCTATGGAATTACTTCGCTCTTCTTACTACAGAAGGAGCTGTAGTAAAACCATCACTTAAGTGCCTGTGGTTCAGTTAAATTAATCTATATGTTAGTCTTGAAGATCCCAAGTGCAAAACCAATCATTTTTCCTGGTAATATAGACTAACAGTAATTTCCCTTGTACAAATATGTGCATTGCATCTAATATGGCTCCATTTGGCATTAACTAACAGCTACTGGTTTTCCTTTTGCCAAGCTTTTTTTTTCTTTCTTGCATGCCTCGTTCCCACGTGAAACAGAAGAGAAGTGGGAATTGCCTACATCTCTGCTGATGGAGACTCTTAAAAGATTCTTGTCCTTAACTCTTGATGACCGGTGCTATTACTTTAAGTGTACTGGTTACTCTTGACTTGAACCACTGCAGAAGAAATCAGAATCGGCACGCATAATCTTTCCTTTTTTCAAACACCGACTAACTTTATAATCAAAAAAAAAGGAAAAGAGAAAAGCCAGCACATTCATCTCCTGACCTTCATTGGAGGTGGCTGTTGCCTGAAAGTTGCTGTCTGTCTGGTATCTTGTTTTCTAGCCACTTGCAGCTGTTGGGCAGCTGCTGCAGCTGCAGCCAGAGACTCTGGGATGGGAGGCTCCTGTGGTTCTGTCTGCCATTCTGCTTTCTGCTTTTCAAAGTAGCTAGACAGAAGAATAACAACAATAAAAATGTAACCACCTTGTGGGGTATTTTATTAGTCTGTAAAGGACATTTTGTGTTAAAATACAATGGATCACATTTCCCTATCATGTTCCTCCACTGGAGTTAAATTGCCCATGCTTAGACTAGTTCATAAATAGAATTGGTGGTATTTTTCTCTGCATTTGTACACTTCCATCAGATTCCAGACTGTCAGCTTCCAAGGTACCTACAACTGGATATACACCTAATATGATGAACAATACATAACATGTATATATATAACAGCTTCAGGTCCACCTCTGTCAAACAGTTTTTCTACTTTTTTCTGTTAAAATGAGTAACTTCTGTGCACAGTAGATTAATACATTCTTTGTAGTGTCAAGGTGTTTGAAATGTAAAATAACATTTCTAAAGAAATACAAAGGAAATCTTGAAAACTGTGACTGTGACGACGATGTTAATTGAGCTGGGTGTTAAGAGAAATACAAGCTTCTTAAAACATCCCTTGTATTGAAAACTGATCTGTTAAACGAAGGACACTGTTCTTTGAATAGTAGCTAATTCTATCACTGTCCCCCACCTAGGTCATACCTAAATAATAAATTGTAATTTATTATCAAAATCTATTCCACGGCTTGGGTAAACTTACTTGTTGACAGTCACACGGTTAAGATTAAACACCACTGTCACGAGCAGGCAGCCATAAAGTAAAATTTTGACTAGCAACAGCCCAAACCGACTGAAGAATATTTGTTTTGTATCCCTCTCTTGTACTGCCTCCTATTACTGCTTGCTAAACAAGTAATTTTCACGGGGAAAAAAAAGTTGCTAGAAAAGGCAACATATAGCGTAAAAATCTAGAGATCCAACCACCCCTGAATTTTTGCGTGTTGTACGTAGACTTTGCAAGTCAGAATAATCTAATTTAACTTGCAATAAGTTCAGACTGAATGTTATCAAATGCAGGTCTTCCCACCTCCCTTCTTTGTTAACTTTTGTTTTCATGCTTACCTTGAGGGTTTTTTCCCACTTATCAACGAAAGTAAAATAAGAAAATGACCAGCAGAATTGAGAGAAAGTATAAAGCCAGAAAATGTTTGCTTTGGAGACTTACTCGAGGGACAGTTTCTCCTCCTCCTCGCATAGATCTGGCAGCCTCTGCAATCCCAGAGTCATTCGCAAGGCATCTACATGCTCCTTCAACGGCTTGTACTCCTCATGCAGGCGACGAGTAGATTCCAAGAGCTTGTTAAGATCATTCTCAGACTGCTTGATAGTATTCTCCATCTGAAACGGGAGGATGGGCATGCTTGTAAAGAACTGTTGTCCCTCTTTGACTGAGCAAGAGACTATCATAAAGAAGAGATTTTTCTCACTCAAGTTGGATGAGACTGGAGACAGTGGAACAGTAGAGCAAAGAGTTCAGGTATTGGGAGGGTGAAAACTGGACAGGGAAGAAGCAACAGAAAGTGACATACAAAATGTGTATTCATTTTAAAAAGGTGTGCTCAACCTATATGACCTTCTGAACAACACAAAAAGTAGGTAGACAGGCTACAGACAAAGTTGTAAAGTGAGGAGCGATGGAAGACTCTCCTCAGACATTAAAAAAGAAATTAAAGTAGAATAAACTAGTCTTCTGTCTAAGATATCTGAACACCAACTGTTAGAAGTTAACAAGATAAGGAAATGTTCCCGGTTTACTGCAGTAAATGGGAAAAGGAGCAGAGAAAAAGACACTCTGACTGAAAAAAGAAGACAGTACAAAACAGAGGTTAAGGTTATGCAGCAGCAGATAGGGGAACAGATATTTCGAGTGATAAAGAAATGCAGTCTGCACATCCAGTATATAGCTTGTACTTGTTTACAACATGGGAGCTTTTTAGCCCTGGTGCAAAGCAGCAGTACCTTCAGAGCCAGAAACCACTAAGAAGTTACGTAAGCACCCCAACAAGATGTAAAAAATGGACATTTAAAAATGTATTCCCTATTTAGCCCCTCTAATTGGCTAATCTCCCCTGCTTATAAATTGTTTTTCTCTTATTTGTATCAATTCCCTTCAGCCCTCTTGATGCGTGGTGGTTCAGCTCAGTGACAGAAGTCAGTTCTTGCTAAGAACTTAACAATTACCATGCATTTTTCCAAAATCTTCCATCCCAAAACCTCCAATCAAAAGTCCCACCTAGCTGCCAAAGTTTCTCTGTTTCAGGGTGCTAAATGAGCAATGGTTCGGTTACCGCTGCTCTTGGTGCAAGTGCTTACTAGGCCAACAGTGTAAAATATCCTGCCCAACAAGAGAAGAAAACAATTATCCTTATGTAAATTTACTTTGCACTCTGTAGGATCCTAGGATGGTGTTGTAAAGTCCAGATGACTGAACCAGTGACAGTTCACTGATGTGCACAATTCCACAGCCTGTGGAATGATTCGTATACAACTGTGTCTTAGTCAGACTGTCTGCAGCTGCACTGTAGCATACCACGTTAATATCAGCATGGATCAGTCGCAGCTCCTCCACGTGGGCCATCTTCTCTTGCAGCAGCAAGTCCATTTCCTGTTTATATTCTTTCAGGTGCCTCTCCTCAGACTCCAGGGCTTCAAATTCTGCTTTCAGTCGTGCCTTTATTTTTTCCATCTGCAAAGTCTTATTTCTGAATCCCAGTAGTAATTAAAAATAGAAAGAGACAACAGTAAGTCACCGAAACATGTTTTTGTGAGGTGTTGCTTTACATGTGATTAGGTAGACAGAAGAAGGCAAGAGCAGCAATAGACAAGAAACTAAATGTGCCTAAGAAAGAGTGAGGTACAATGAGAGTATGACATTCTAATAGCAGCTCTTTTGCTGAGCTTTTCAGTGGTATGAGAATTCCTGTACTGAATTCTGAAAGCAATAAAACGTTGTCAGATTTTAACAGTTACTGTAGATTTGGACAATTTGTACCAATAGAACTCTACTACATCAGTTGACTTGGATTAAACCCTGGATTAAAAATAGAGAAATGCAGAAAATCTAGGTTTAGCACGGGATTCTGAGAGATGTGAAATGAACCATAGGTAACTGTAGTGTCATATACACCATCTAAAGCTACGTGGACAGTAATTTGAACTGCTAAAATACTATCTTCAACATCAGACTAAAGAAAATTCCAGAGCAATGATGTATCAAATAGTAAAAACTCAAATGACACTGACAATCAACATCCCACTTTCAAGTAACTTTGCATTCTCTTCAGGCCCTGATAAGATCTAGTACCTGTTACGTATCCTGCATTCTGATTATTTTTTTTTTTTCATTTGTGCCAGTTGCGTTCCACAGTGAAAATGCTTAAATGCTCAGTCCTTTTGTCTCTCTGGAAAGCTAATAACCAAGGAGCGTGAGTTTCAGTCATCAGATGGCTTTAAGCAGCAGAGCGGCCTATTGCTGTTGTGATTTAACACTTGTCCTAGCTGTTGAACAGAACAAACAAACTGTTCTTGTTCCTGCGATTTAGTATCTGTCCCCAGTTTATTTCCCGTTTTGTCTCCTGTATTTATGACATGTGCTCACCTAAATACAGTGGAAATAGATGTTTCCCTACTGTTAGTAGTCACTGGTGTCGTGCTCTGCCAGATTGCTACAACAAACAAGTTGCAGGGGCTTATTTCACTCCAAATGATTAGCTTTGATATTAGGAAAGAAAACACGCACACGAATTAGAACTCTTCCTGTTAGCATCAGGCAACATGCAGTAATTTTTATAAACAGGAACCATAAGTGTGGCGGCCTAATGAATTTTGCCCTTGTATATCTTTCCTTCTATTTCAGTTTTTACACTGTGTTGATGACAGTAGTCACTGCATCCCAATAGGGCATTGAGCAGTGAAACTAGCATCTCTTGTCAATAAATTCGTTCTCATTCGCTTTGATCTCCTTCCAGTCAGACGTGCACTCAAGCAATTTTCTTAATACTTTCTTGTACGCTAAAACTAGTAACATCACCTTTACACTATCTTATGCCACAAAGTAATTAAAAAAAAATCTGTCAGTTGCAGTTTATATATCACCTTTGAATTTACTGGGAGGTCAAATGATTCTAACACTTTGTTAATTTTTTTTTCAGAGCGATAACCCATATTTGGAAATTCACAGTACACCTGGTTTTCTGATAGTAAGTATCAAGTAAGTATTTCTGATAGAAAGTATCAAGAAAGTTGTTTGAGTGCATGTCAGAGGAAAAAAAAAACAGTATCAGAAAGTCCATCCTACTTGCAACATTGATATTCAGTTTAACACCTTTAACAAAACCTGATCAAATAAACCTATTTATTCATCCCCAAATCTTTTAGAAGGAGGATGCATTCTGTGAAGAGTTTCCTACAAAATAAGCAATTGGTCCACGAACTGGAGGATGCTGTACCTATATCGGTATTTTAAAACAGAGCCTGCCTAAGAATTGAATTGGAAAACACTACTCTTAGGCTGTAAAGTATTTGTTACCGCATACCTTTACACAAATAGTTTGCAGACTCTAGGCAGACCAATGTTTTTGCTCGGTCTTTGTTAACTTTTGTGGTATTGTGTGAAGGTTGAAGCCCATACCCTGCTGCCTAATTCACTTCTTCCATGTGTAAAGTGTGCTTCTCAGCGATGCTGTTACCAACCGGAAGTCTCTGTGATCACCTGCACACATACTGCCTGTGGTAACACCTTCATGCCAAGCCCTCTCACCTCTCTCCTTGATAGCCCCTCTCCAGCTGCCATGTCCCAATACACTTCTCATCACCCTGGGGTTATCCACGGTCCACATGCCTTCCACCTCCTCACTCCTTTCAAAATCACTGTCCCCTGTAGCATGTTCTGGCTTTTGGACGCACAAATTCCTACTAAATATAGAGAACTCGGGCCTAATCCTGAAAATCCGTGCCCTAAACCGAAGAGTGGCAACGCCCTACCTACAGCTATGAAAAACGTCCCCGATGGGGGGCACGTGTGGCACCGTGCCTGGCTGCTTAGGACCCCCCTCTTCCACAGCATCCTGCGTCTCCCCCTGCGAAGGACGCTATATACAAATTCCGGGTGTATCGCCTTTCACGAACCCCAGAGCCAGGCAGCTCCGGTTCTGGGAGGGGAAGTGACGGCAGAAAAGCCTCGGTCAGCACGAGCGGGACGGCAAGGCAGAGCTGAGAGAAGCCGCCAAGGTTCAGCTACTCATCTCGTCCTCCGCACAGGATCCCCGGCGGACAGAGTTGGCCCCGGCACCACCCGCCGAGGGCGGGGATGAACGGCTGCCCCATTCCCGGGGGGGCTCCGCCAGAGCGCAGAGCGCTCGCCGGCTCGGCCCTGCCCCGAGGCACGTCCGCCTTCGGCTTTCGGAGTCAGACTCTGCCTTCCGTGCCATCCCCTTCCTTTCTCAGCCCGTCACGGTTCCTGCCCGGGCGTCAGTGGGGAAAAGTAACAGATTCAACACTGAATCTCAGGAACCTTAAATAATAATTCAAAGGGCTTAAAAACAAACAAACTCCCACAACACACACGACCCGACAACGCTCCCCCGAGCGGCGCTGGGGCTGCTCCTTTCTTCCCACCCGCGCACTCCGTCGCCTCATCATCATTCAGGGAAATCTCTCTGGAAATGCACGACCGTCACCGCCCTTCACTACGCATTCCAGCGGCGATTCCCAGCAGCAGATACTTCTTCCCTGCTTAGAAAAACGTATTTTGAGCTACTCAGCGGTAGTTTTCTTTCCCTCGGCAGCACAATAGTTACTTTCGGATCGATGTAAGTCCTCCGCTCCCCCGAGGAAAAAGCCACTTCACGTAACTGATGCGACACAAAGCAAACATACCTGATCTCCTTAATGCTCTCGAGTTTGCACATTATTTCCTGCTCATCTGCCATGCTTTCAATCCCGGCTTAAACCTCTCGTGAAACGTAAAAAAATGCCACGGGAAAATTAAAAAACAAACAAACAAAAAAACCCAAAACAAACAAAAAAACCGCCAACCAACAACAACAACAACAAAAAAAACCACAAACAAAAAACCAAAACCCAAACCAAAACAACAAACATACAATAGACACAATGTGGTCACCCTCTCCTCGCATGTGGGCTCTGAGCCTGTGCAGGAGACTCCAGTGGGAGATCTGGGACTTAGAGTCCAGCTTCCTATTGCTGCCCATGTAGAGAGACTGCAAAAAACTACAACACCCACAAGGCAGAGCAGAGCTTGCCTGCCCTTCTTCCTGCAACTGCATTTTAAATCAATTTCTCACACCTCATTATGCGAAAGGTTGTTAGGAGTGCAAAAAGAGAAGGCTTCCTTCTGAGATCTGTGCAGTGTTCAGCTTTTCGTTAAAATAGGCACTAAAATACTGTTGACTGGGTTCACTATTTTGATTATAAACTTTGACACAAAGGTAACCGCTAGTCATTATGACTACCCTGATGTTTTGCCCTGGATGATCTCAGTGATGCAACTGTCTGGAGTTCAGAAAATATGTATTTTGTTCTTTGCATTTTTCTTTTTTGTTTCTGCTACCATACATAGTATTTGTAATTATTAAAAAAAAACAAAACAAATCAAACAAAACCAAAGCAGCAACTAAACAAGCCCAACGCAAATAAAACTGTTAGATTGAGAAAAGCGACTATTTGTCTTTCTACAGATGTTCTAGGCAAGAATAACAGAGCACTTTACAGAGCTTGCTGAATAGACCTTCAGTCTTTCCTCAGCCAGGTAATTATTCCTCTTTGGCTTCTATAACATACTAAGCACCGTGTTTTAAATTATTAAGGTAGCAAGCCCTTCCATGCTTTGGAAGGACATTTCCAGGACTTACCCTGAGAGATAATCATGACCTGTGTGTCCAAGCATTTAATCTGGGGTTTCCCAGCTCTCATGGTCATGCTGGGCTGAAGCATCAACACTGCAGAATGAATGTTAAGCTCAAGGTCTAGACAATCTGTAGAAAAAAATGGATTCTGCAAACATAAACTTCTGTGCTACAAATGTATAAGCAGCAGTACCATAATCTTAGCAAATATAACAGACCACTCATCAGTCAGTAACGTGAGGCTGATGAGAACAGGGTCAATTTTCTGGAATATATTACAGAAATGTTATATGAAAGGGACTGGAAGTACTTAACCCCTATTCAGCATTGATCAGACTTGCTGGTGTCTGGTTGGGGGTTCTGAAAAGGAAGTGAAAAACTAAAATGGACAGAATGTAAAGAAGAGCAATGAAAATGGTAAGATGTTTGGGGAACACAAAAGATGGCCGAATACAAGACAGTATGGCCATACTTACATGGCAAGTATGTTAGATCTGCTTGAACTGGGGCTTGTCATCACAGAGCTGAGTGTCCTGAGCCAGTTACCTCTACAGTTGCATACCAAAGGGCAAGCAGGCTCCCTCACGTATAAGTATCTATGCCCAGAAAGCCAGCATACTAGATCATGAGATAATGAGACAGTGTGAGCCACTGGGGTGTTGTGCTCTGGCTCCAGCAGTAAGCAAATAGGGTGGTAGAGATGCTGCTGCTGCTAATGTGCTTCAGTGTGAAAAAGGTGTTGGGAGAGTCATCATAGCACTTAATTCGCTAGGTCAGCTGAGAGAGAAATCTAATAAGCAATGTATTTAATGAGTGATATGGAAAGTTTAGGACAAATTTCAGTAAACCGTCTAACTACAGAGTGCTTCGCTAGGAAAGATGGAGGAGTGTCCACATTATTTTTAAGAACTACTTAGATAAAGGTGTCTCCATACTAATCCAAATGCTGCAGATGCCTGCTTTGAGGATCCTTGCTTGTTCTGATCTGATATGGGCTAAGTTAGCCTTAAAAATGTGGCACATAGCCTGCCACTACAGTGACCAGCTCCTGCTTCTTTAGTGATCTCTCAACATGGCCAGGGCCCTGGGGACTCAATGAGTTGTCATACACGAGTGTGAATTTAAATGTCTGCATTAGGGCCTCAAGTCTGAGAGCGCGCTCTTGAGAAGGTTGGAAAATGAAAGAATGCAACTGATGCAGCACAAAGCAAACATACCTGATCTCCTGGATGTTCTTGAGTTTGCACATTATTTCTTGCTCATCTGCCATGCTTTTCACTCCCAGTTTAAAATTCCCAGAGAAGGACCTCTCTCCAGGAGTCACTGAGAATGAAAAAGGGTAGGCAGTCAGGACGGTTTGCCTGGAGAAGGGATATGGCCCGAGAAAAGAGTGGCAGCAGAGAGGAAAGCAGGCAACGCAGATCTGAAAATAAAGCTAATTTGGAATTTTTGTCTATCCAAGACTTCAAAGGGTAAACTCCTATTTATCTGTAAATATTTCTACTCCTCCTCATTTATTTAAAAGAAACCGAGGTGTGTTCTCATTCAGTCACTTATGCATTTACATGAAATGTTGTCCAGAACTTTCCCACTTATTAAGTGTCATGATGAAGAATAGCAGTCTTCTCTTGTTCGCTCAGGTGAACTGAAACTAAACTACAATGAAAGTATCACTTACTAACTTTGGAAATTACAGCCATAGTCTGAGAGAAATCTGCTGATAAACCAGATGCAAAAGGGAAAGCAAAAAAAGAAAAATGCAAAATATTCTGTGCAGCAGAAGAGATTTAGGCCTGAAAAAGGGAATATGACAGGCTAACATTCCCTCTGCCTGCTCCTGAATTCTTGTCAAGAAGGGAAAAAAAAAGAATTTTATTCCTGAATTCTGATACTGGACCCATACCCAAAGAACTGTTGCTAGTCTGTAACTTCTATACCTCCCCTTGCTTGCCTAATGATGATGTTTAAGCAAACCACTTGTAACTGAGGTAGCAAATGTTTATCAGTGGGATTTTCTTTTACCTACACAAATTACATTGAGTAATCAATGTAACGTAATGCCAATCAGACCCTGTCCCAAGTGTGAGAAGCTGAAACTCCCCAAAGAGGCAGTTGCATCCTTTTTTTTTTTTCTGCTTTTGCCAATCAGTGGAAATAAATGATACAATAAAGCATGTCAGCCATAAAAACTCTTCAGAACTGAAGGGTGACATCAAAACCAGTGCACTGCAGCTTTCTGCTAATTTTTGCCTCTTAAGAGCCTTAGTCATCTTTTTAAATGCTTTTAATTCCTAGTGAAGTAAATGGGAATTTGGAGTGAATGTGGGATACAGTATGGGACTCCATTAATTCATAAAACTGTGTGCTTTAGTAGCAAATATTAGTTTTCATTAAGCACAGATAAGCAAGGTCATTTGTTTGTGTCCCCCTTTGGTTCACCTGTGTCCTCCAACCTGCTCTTTACTATTCTCTCATTCTCAGTGGTAATCTGTTTCCTCTTAAGTGCTTTTACTGCTTCTTCTATTTATCACTGGGGGTTTTTTGTGCTGCTTTGGAGCATGGACCCCATTTTTGCATACACCTGCAAAGTAATACAGATTTGCACAAAGTTATGAAGCAAACATTAATCTCAGAAATTATGCCATATATGACTGCCACACTTGGTAACTGAACTCACATAGTCTAAGTAAAATAGTTGGTTCGGAGCTAAAAATGGGTCTTGGAAACTCCTCATGCCACAGTCCCAGGCATTTCACATGTAAGATTTGTGCAGTATAATGGACTCAAGGTGTTCAGAATGACCCTTATCAGTTTTCTACCTATGTTTGCTTCCCCCCTGCCACCACGGAAGCTGCAAACTGAAGCTGTGGAGAGGCTTGGATGAGGGTGCTGGAGTTGGAAAAAATTTAAAAAAACAGAGAACTAGCTTCAGAGCTGAGCTGCTGTGACTGAGGTTTGGCCTCAGTCTGAGGCAGGGAAATTCCTAAAAGCTGGAGTAAATAGCCTTAAACAGAGATTCCTAGACAGTCATAGTTAGGGAAAATAGCTACATTGATTTTTGCGTGTCCTGTCTTTCACTCTCTTAGCCATAATCAAGATAAATCCCCCAGTGAATTACTTTTGACCAGCCACTGGAGCACTCAGGTTAATCCAGAATGTGAAGCAAGCCACATTTTCTCAAAGATTAACAGTGGATAGTTTAACTCCTTTTTAATACTTCACCAGTCAATTGGCATATGCTTTTTGAAAAACAGGTTTCATGTGAGTAGAGGTATCAGCTCTGAGACCATGTGAGTAGTATGTAGTTGGTGCCTCTGCACAGTAAGGTCTTCCCTGTCACAAATTTCATCACTTTGGTGCCTAGAGTCTTAAGATATGGATCAGGATCCCTTCACAGTAAGTGCTGTAGAAACCTGAGGACAAAAGTTGGTGATTTCCGTTCCAAACAATTAACCTAAATATCAGGCCAGATGTGAGGGAATGAAGAGAAAAAGATGAGCATGCTGGACATAAGAGAAGCAATGGCTGAGGTTCACCTAACACGTGAGCAAGTGGCAGCAGTGATCAAATGTTCCCCCTGAGACAAAAGATTATTGGTGTTGATAATCTATTTATCCTTAATTAGAATTAATGATCAATAGTTAAAGAGAGTTAAAAACTCAGATGACTAGCACAGAACATCTACCTTCTTTTCTTATCAACTCCACTAAACAAGAAATTAAGAAATAAACGGAAGTTTCAAGCATTATAAAAATTATTTCAGAGTCTCTTTGAACCTTCAAAGTAAAGATTTTGCAGATTAAACAAATGCAGTTTTTGCAATTTTCTGGAATAGAGAGTGAATAAGCAGCACTTGTGAATGCAAGATGTTCTAGTTATTTTCTCCTTTATTTAAGGACTTTGGCCTATGTTGTTGTGTTATTCAATTAAAGGAAAAGAAAGATGAAGGAAAACAGTGACAGGCATCAGCACCCTCTTCATCATGCCACAGTGTCTGCAAAGAAATCAGAACATAAAAGGTCTGACCCTCACATAATTTTAGTCACTTGCAAACTTGCTGCCTTAAAAATTGAATACTGTCAGATTGAGTCCTAAGTGAGCTGTGTGCTCAGAGGGGGCAGGCTTCTTCAGTGCATGACTTAAACAGATGAACTAATTGGTTTGAGGGGGCAGAAGACAAATTAGCTACAGTCAGCCAGTGAATCTTGATGCTAAGACAGTGAGGGAGTGAGAGCTGGTGGGTGAAGATAGGAGAGGGAGGGAAGGAAAATGCCCTCGAACAGGAGTGATGGGAATCCCAGCCTACTTTTGCACTGTTTATCCTATTTTTTTCATTTCTGGTTTTACAGGCTAAACTAAAAGGTTGAGGACAGAAAATGAAAATGCAAATTCAACTTGTTACTTTACTCTGCTTTGAAAGACATAAAGAAAACCACTTCACAGTCTTATAAATTTGCAGGAAGTTGTTAGGAAGTAAACCTACCTACAAGCATTAGCAATTATTTTTCTATATATGTTTAAAAAAAGGACAGAAAAATATTACATCTCCATATTTCAAGGTGGTCACAAAGTTTGATACTTGCAGTTCAAGAACATACAAATTGGTAGCATTCAACTTGTGCCTTACGGCTTCAGTTAAGCGTTTTAATGTCTGTGTTTCAATTTTCCTTGTATACGGAGTGGGTCTGACAGATCTTTACGTGATCCGAAATCACCACACTGATGTGTATCATCTGTTCTGCTTCATAAACTCTGGTATGTGGAGTCCAAGTAATGATCGCTTTTTCCCAGCGCACAGATTAGATTTTTCAAAGAAAGGTAAGGGACTTAAGCACAAAACTGGCTTTGAAAAAATATTTCAGCTGATCAAAAGGTAGCATGCGGATAGATTTCAAAACAAGTTGCAGTATTACGCAGAATGAAATCAGTGCTAAAATACTCCCCTATTTCACTGAACATAGGATTGAATTTTTGTGCATAAAAAGACTAGCCACTTCCACTTAACAATCTAACATCAGTCCACACACTGCATCACTGTGAAACCAAATCTAGTTCAGAGCAATTCCAACTGCAAGAACAATTTTTTCCCCCTAGATAGTCACCTCAGCTACAGCAATCAAGTGTGGATGTAGTGACTCAATGTAGGTCCCTTCTAACTGAACTATTAGCTATTAATATTCTAACTGAATTTTTAAAATTTGTGCAACATGTTTTATGAAACAAATAGCATTTAAAGAAGTATTAAAGACTAAGGGGAAAGAGTCCCCGATAAAATATACAATAGGACTCAACTTTGGCTAATATACTGCTGGATTAGGTACAAGTCACCACCATGAGCAGAATGTATAGCCGTGTTGCCAAACCTAAACATCAGAAAATGGATGAGTCAAAATGGTGCATCCCAACTTGTGAAATTTGCTTTAAATTCCTGAGTTTTTTTAATGGAAACAAATTCCTTCTGTATCCCACTGGGGTTTTGAGCTTTCAAAATGTACTCCTCACATTTGTCAGATTCTTTTTCCTACAAGTGGGCCATCCCAATTGTACTGGCCCATTTCTTATTTTAAAGGAAAGCTGATACTGGTTTTAGGATGCTTTGGGAAGCTGAAGGTCATCACCAGCAACACTGAAACTGAGGAGGCAACTACACGCTAGCTCTGAGATCTTCAGAGCATCTAGTCTTTAAATGTCAGTGCTTCATGCAAAGCCTGGAGTACTTGTAAATTTTGTTAATCTTGTGCGGGAGCATCCATTTGCATCCTACCTAGCTAAAGATCTAAGTACCTGCATATGTTAATCGTGGCTCATCCCCAAAACTAGGCCTAAATATATCTGCATTCAGTCATGTCCTTTATTTCATCCTCCATCGCCGTGACCTGCAAAACTGGGAAAAGACAAGTATTTTCACAGACCGCCTGTCGTCCTCCCTAAACCTCCCCATCTGGTTCCAGCCAGGGCGTTAGATGTCCGCAGGGAAGAACACCATGGGAGATGTGTCCCTTTTCCCAATCTCTTCCGGAGCCGGAGCACACATCCCCCCTCACATCTCGCTCCCACTACACGGCAGTCCCCAGCGATCAGCCGGTGGCGGCTGGCGGGAGCACGCGCTGACGCTGTCTCCGTTCCCTTCCCATCCCCTTCTCCATTCTCGTGCTCTCCCCGGCCCC
>VXAU01004064.1:1077916-1146687 GCA_013399695.1 Formicarius rufipectus | reverse complement strand
TTTTTTTCATCACTGTTCAGTGTAGACAAGACACATGTAGCTACAATAAAATATGTGAGATCAGAAAGGTAAAGCTTAGTGGTATTTCTAAAGCATTTTCTAGTTCTCTATATTCTGGTGTATGGATTCCTCAAATTTAGTCCTCTCTGCGCAGCTAAGCTTTTTCTACCATTACAAGTGTTCTGTCAGCAAATATTTGTCAAGGAAGGAAATCCCTTTTAGGGTTGGGTGGTGGTAATGATTACATTCATCTGGACTGGTGAGTCAACACAAAGTCTTTCTTTGCCTTTTGCCTCTGTAATAAAAGAGTGCTAAGTCACGTTTCTTATTGTTTTTCTCCAAAGGTGGTTAAGCGAGGGAGAGAGACAGATGGAGAAACAGAAATGGCAAATTTGTTTCTCTTGTAAAATACTACATCTGAATTGACTCAGAAAGGAGGAAGCTTCTAAATAGAAATTATTTCTAAACATAGCTAACCGGCTACTTTTTCAATTTCTGTTTCAATATTAATTTTAAGGACAAGGTATTCACTGCTCATGTAAACTGCTAGTACTTTAGATTTGATGTATATTAGTGTTTTATTTCCAAGAACTCATAATGAATAGAAAAAGTAGAATATTTTACTTCACATTGTTCTGAGTTTCCCTTAATAAAAGACTGTACAATATTAGGCCTTTGATTTGTGTAAATTTGAGGTTTCTCTGTTCATCAGAATGACATTGTTGAGTCTTTCCAGGAAGGTGTTGAGGCTGACATTGCATCGGTAAGATAAGAAAAAACTTAAACTGAATCAAAATGCTATCATTTATATGGCTCTAATTATCAAGAGACTGAAACGTCTGATCGGCCATTTTAACGTTTCTGTTAAAAATGCTGTTTGACTTTGTGCATATTCTGCAAACACTTATTCTACATATTTCTGAATTTATAAATGTGCTGCAGATTAGTGCTCAGATCTCACTTTAGAACATCTCTAATTTATTAAATTAAAAAGTACGAGAAGTACATGTTCATTTTAAGCATCTTAAAATTAGTGAGGATTTCTCACTCCTCAGCGACCGATATATTTTAAGTGAAGTTGATGCCAAGTATTTACATCAAAATGCTTCTGGTTTTAAAGCCTGATACTCTTGTTTTCCTTCACAGAGTAACTTGTACGTATTTTGGACATTTTATGGAAGCTGCATCAGAATGTATGTGCTATACATCTGCCACTGACTAGATGCTTATATGAGTGTTGTTTGCTAAGTATGAAAGCTCTTGGGACAGCCTTAATAAAACTATATAAAATACAATTTTAAAATGTGACTACAAATTATGGATATTGTAGTTTTCTAAAAGCATCAAATTCTGAAGTCACTTTAATTTTCAAATGGCCAACTTAAATAGGAAAAAATTTTTAAAAGCTGATTTAATCTTGTTTTCCTACAATCTTGCAACATTTGTCTTTGAAATAAGCTAAGCTACCAAATTTGTAACATGCTGAAAATAATTAATTCTAGGATTCAAAAAAGGGTGAAGGTGGTTAATTCCTGTTGAACTACAATGTATATATTATTAAGATATGCATGTGCAAACTGTAATGTATTCCCGTTATCTCTGTTTAAAATAATGTTAAATATGAAAATCTAGTGGTTCTCAGTGTATATATATACACACAGGCAAGACACTACAAGTCTCCAACTCCTTGCCTTTTTATTAAGGTCAAGAGATAATTGACTATAATGCCATGCAGCATAACTCTTCAGATTTGTTTAATTCATTGTGAAATACCCAGATGTTAATTTTAGAATATTTCTCTGCTTTTCTTCAGCTGTGAATCTTTCCCAGCAGATGTGTACCACTTAAGTGTATTATTAGAATGAGAAGAAGATACTGGTTTTATTTGTGACTCATATACTTTGTCAGCTTTAAGGGCTTTTTCAGCTGATAAAACAGTTCACTACCTCAGAAAATATTCAGAGCAGCAAGCAGTAATGTGTAATATCTGTACTGCTCCTGAGATAAGATTACTACAGTTGTGTCCCCAGTGCCATAAAAACACCAGTGTTGAGTTGTGTCACTTCTTTCATGAGCACCGTAGAAATGCGATTTTCAAAATTGAGCACTGATCCAAATTTCTGGGCCATCTTGAGCTGCTCTTGGTCTGTGTCTTCTGACAATAACTACTTCCTAATAAACATTAAGAAATTCACATTCTCAAAGACTTTTGCAATGTATTTTCATCGTGGTTGGTTTGTTGGGTTTTTGTGTGTATGTGTGTTGCAGGCACAAATCATAATGTCTTTTAAGTGGCAATTAGTCATGTGTTGGGGAAATTTTTAAGGAGCAGAAAAACATACTTGGGAAGTGTATTAGAGTTCTTTGGAGGAAGCACTGGTCTATGCCGCAGCACAGTACAGTGGTGGAGATCTATTGATTGTAGCGTCCCTGAACACTAAATCACTTTTAAACTGACTCCTCTCTCTCTTTGTCTCTACTTAGAGTTTCCAACAGTGTGACAACTCCGTAATGCATCTATACTAACTTTTGAAAAGTGCACAGCATAAGCAATAAGAAAACAAAAAGGTGGAAAATTATCTGCAAAGATACTTCTGTTAACAAATAATTAGTGTTTTTTCCCCCTCAGTAGCTTTTTTTTTTTTCTGTGCATGTAAGGGAAGAGTGAGAATAAAGGCAATGGGATAATAGAGAATTCTCAGGGGATCACCTATTGTTTCCTGAAATAGATCTCAACTAAGATATCACTGTCCAAAGACTTTTCTTGAAAGCTTTAGTTTTATTTTATGTGATGCATGAATTTCTTGTACTAGATCAAGTGTAATCCATGGTTCACACTTGTACTGGTCACTCTGATATTACACTAATGTGTATCAAATGAACTTTGTATGCACAGTTGAGATTATGACTTTATCCCTTTGCTTTGTCTTCTCCACCCCTCTGATGTCCTTCTATCTCTTCCAGAGTCTCATCACTAAACACATTTCAGTCTTTAGTCTGTACCAGGTTAATTGGAAGTCAATGGGAGTTAATTCAAATGGCTTGAACTGTTTATTTGCCTCACAGATTTCTCATCTACAGATCTCTCCTCTTGCTCAAACTTTTGAGTTGAATAGCATTTCACAATCCCCCCATAAATGCTCGGTTTCTAATTTAGTCTGAAAATGGCTGGAACACTGCTTTCATTTTTCCTGCATACACGGGCCTGGAGTCTAGGAATCATCTTAGACTGGCCATCTTCTTAGACCCATGCAGACAGACTGCTTCTGAGATATCTCAATTATATGGCCAGGAAAGATGGCCTAGATTGAGTCTCTTTTTTTCCATTAATCCACCAAAACATTTGTTCAGGCTCTCAGTTAGAACTGAGATCTTTTCTGAAGGCATTTTGATGTGTTTGTGTGTATTTACACATGTGCATATGAAATGCATAACTTCTGTCCGCTTTTGCCATTAACACCTCTCCATAACCCCCATAGTGTGCCCACAAAGTACTACCTTCTAAAGATGGCTGGACAAACAGTGATCTGAAACCATACCAAACTGTTTCATGTGGTCTTTCTGATATTCCAGCCTGACACCATAATTCTAGATTGTATATTCTTTGGGCAAGGGACTATATGGTTACAATAGAATAAGAACTGATCGAAATCTCTAGGTACAGCTGTACTACTGCTCCTAGATAATGTAAATCAGAAAGAGAAGAAATTCTCTGTTACTGTCCTCTTTATTCTCTGTTCAGGTGTTTGAATTTCTGAGGAGTGCAGTGTGGAAAAACAAACTATCCTGCTGCTGTTTATGAAGTGTGGGGTTTTTGTTTGGTTGGTTGGTTTGGTTGGTTGGGTTTTTTTTGTTTTGTTTTATTTGTTTGTTTTTGTTTGGGGGGTTTTGTTTGGTTTGGGGGGGGTGTTTGTTTGTTTTTTGTTTGGGGTTTTTTGGGTTTTTTTGTTAGTCTAGATGCCAGTGAGCTAATTGCATAAATATGTTGATCCTGACTGGAAGTACTCTTGTTGATCTGGCAGTAATTGTGGTTCTTTTTACATGTATCAAAGAAATTATATGAATTTGTTACTTAAAGTGGGAAATAGGGGGAAGATTAATAGCCAGGAATTGTTTTCATATGGATGTGCAAAATGGAAACTACCAAATAGTCTTGTATTAAAAAAAAAGTTGTATATTTTTGCACATACTTCCTTTTAGGCTGTGTGTATTCAAATTATGCATATTACATACAGGCTATCACTTTGAAGTTTAAATATTATCTTTACTCCATCTCTTTTATTTTAGAAAAATTTAGTGGTGACTCGGTCAATTAGAAAAATCAAGTGTGTAGTACCTGATGCTGTTGTTATGAAAGAGATTGACCATATATGGTTTTAGCCAAAGTTTGAAGATTTAAGTGCACTGCATGAAATGTGTGCTTTTTACAGTTATTAATAATAAAGATAGGCTCACAACTCAATAACAGGTATACTTAATTCAGATGTTGAGTTTTTAAGTAATATTTAATATTGAACTGCAGGATAGTTGGGGTTTTTTTTGGTATATCAAGCCTTTGCTGTATGAACCTTTTCTAATCTTCTATTATGACACTAGAATATAATTTGATGGTCCTCTCACAGTTCATTCAACTGTACAGAAAACATTCTCAAGAAATACTTGCAACAAATTACTTTAAAAAGTACAGGTAGCAAAAATGTAGATATTTATATACACATAGTAAAAATGCATCTTGCCTGAAATGTTTGTGATGAACTGTTAGTGTGTATGATGAAAGCTCATCTTCACAACCACAAAGGAGCCTGGGGCTACAATGGTTGGCAAGGGAACCCCAAGAACAGAGCAGTGGTGGCCCAGCACAGGCCTCTGTGGGGGCTGTTCATAGAATCATAGAATCAACTGAGTTGGAAAAGAGATCATCTGAGATCATCAAGTCCAACCCTTGATCCACTACCACCATGGTTGCTAGACCATGGCACCAAGTACCACATGCAGTCTCGTCTTAAAAAATATCCAGGGATGGAGAATCCACCACTTCCCTGGGCAGTCCATTCCAATGCCTGATTACCATCTCTGTAACGAATTTCTTCCTAATATTCAACCTAAACGTCCCCTGGCAGAGCTTAAGACCATGGCCTCTTGTCTTGCTGCTGGTCTCCTGGGAGAAGAGACCAACCCCCACCTGGCTACAACCTCCTTTCAGGTAGTTGTAGAGAACAAGCAGGTCTCCCTTGAGCCTCCTCTTCTCCAGGGTAAACAACCCCAGCTCTTTCAGCAGCTCCTCACAGGACTTGTGCCCCAGCCTCTTTGCCCTGCTCTAGACCCGCTCCAGCACCTCAATATCCTTTCTAAATTGGGGGGCCTAATACTGAACACGAGACTCAAGGTGTGGCCTCACTAGTGCTGAGTACAGAGGGAGAATCACTTTCCTGGTCCTGCTGACCACACTGCTCCTGATACAGGCCAGGATACCACTGGCCTTCTTGGCTACCTGGGCACATGCTGGCTCATGTCCAGTTTCCTGTCAGTCAGAACTCCCAGGTCCCTTCCTGGCTGGCCCCTCTCCAGCCACTATGTCCCCAGCCTGTAGTGCTGCAAGGGGTGCATGTCAGCATTTCCGTTATTAGTCTTTTGATTTTGGCATCTATAGAACTTTGTTCTGTGAAAAAATTTAAAATTATATTTTAGAAAGAAAACCAAATAAATAATAAAATTAAAAATGTCAGAGATGCTCTTCTTGTAGCTACACTAGTTTGCAACTTTGCCAGCAGGGCAGATTCCAGTACTTTTTAGTCCCTGCTTTTGGCATTACTGTACATCAGGGGAGTTACACTGCCGTACATTAAGGGAGTATTTCTTCTATTATTTGCTCTTTTGGTAGACCACAGTAATTAAATAAGAGCCACTGTCGTCTCTTGGGGAAATAGGAATTAGATTTCTAAGAAGTTTTTGAATGCAAGTATGTTTGATAATGTCCTGCATATAAATAATTCATGTGCTTGGTTGAGCACTTAGGCTCTTTTGAGGAAAGTTTTGTCTTTTTTTTAATGCTTGTTCATAGCTTGAAGGAATATGAGAGATGTGAGAGTGGATTAGAAAGGTGTATATGTAGGGGAGAAATTCATTGTTAATTACAGTAGTGGCCGACTATCCCTCCCCAAGACCATGCAATAAGCATTTTTGTTTGGTTGGTTTGGTTTTGTGTTTTTTTTTTTTTTATTTGTTGCTTTTTGGGTGCATGGGGAGCTTATTAAGGAACTATATATTTGACCAATCTTTGCTCCAGTGCCAGAATTGTGCCTCTTTTAAGAGTCACAAAATTCTTAGAGAAATCCTGGGAAAGAGTTTTTCATGTATCCACAGCTTGCATCTGCAGCATTTCTCAGAAGACAAAGATAACTGGCTATGCTGTAAGAATTAAGATTTATCAAAATTTAAAAGGGGATTTAAAATAAGTGGTTGCTTCAAGACTGATATTATTTTTCATTATTCACACTGGTTCTTGCATTCTCAATCTGCTGTTCTACAGAGGAGAGTAAAGTGGAACTTGTAGCTTTCTGAAAGCAGGCCTCTAGCCGGTTCCTGTGGTAATATTGTCTCCAATTATCTGTATTTGTACATAAGCCTTACTCTGTGATTTTGTTTAAAACATATACTGCTGTATGTGCAATTCCTTATAAAAACTGTTTTTCAAAATCTTCATGATGTTAGTTAAGCCCTTCACAAGCTAGCTTGAATTTTCTAGTTAGTCAGACCTCTCACTAGAATTCCTTGAACAAATATTCTTCTGGTATAAGATGAGAATTATGAGTTTGTATCCTAACTTTCTGATAAAGCACTAATACCTACCCTTGATTTTGGAATTTTCAGTACAGTAGGTACAGTAAACAGAGCACAAGATGATCATCTTGCAGAACCTTTGTGCAGCTTGTTACTGAGCTTTATGTGTCTAGCAGCCAGCTTAACTTGGTGGTTCTGATAGTAAATCTTTACTGAAGGAGACTGAAAGGGTTTGTGTTAAATTTCATGCATATTGGAATGCTGGACAGTTGTTCCTAATGTTTACACGCAGTTCCTGCAGTAGAAGAGTGGTTTCTAGTGAGTGGTGGGTCACCCTTTTCTATTTTTTTATCTTTAAATGTTACTGAGATAATCCATTCATTCCAGCTGTAATTTTATTGTGTGGGGATTGTCTTCTTGTTTTTTTCATAGACAGAGTAACGGAGGGAGGCAAAGAGAATTTAATTTATGATTACAGAGACAATGTAATTACAGGCTTTATTATGATTAGTTTTACATAGAAATGTGAATGACTAGGGACCTCTACTGACTTGTGAACAAAATCATTGTAGTGGAGTATTTTGCAGAATTCCTTGTAGCCTAATTTTTAATTTTTTTCTTTTGTTAAGGAACTTCATCTTGATGTTGTTCATGCCAGAACACAGTAAGCAAGGCAAATTGATTCCAGCCTCGTGTAAACTTTTAACTGGCCAACATGATGCTACTGAATATGAATTCCAGGTGGCTTTGGAAATGAAAGAGAACTGAGCTCTCTGTCTGGAAGCTGAACGTGATGACGGCCTGGTCTATGGTAGGGAAGCTGAAAATGGAGAAGAGGCACTCCAGAAAAGACAGAAATGTGGAACAAGATGCGGGAGAATGCAGTGCTGAATCTGAGGAATGGACGAGCTCAGAAAGTGAACCTGAGCAACCATACTTCAGAAGCAGTGGTAGCAGTACTCAGTGGAGAGAAAAGGAGGTTTCCACCAAACCACATAGGCCGCTCTGCCGGTCCCCTTGTTTGGATCGCCCAAGTTTTTCTCAGAGCAGTATCACGCAGGACTTGAAGGTAGATGAAAGCAAAACAAATTTGGACAAGGAATACCAAGCTAAAATGGATTTTGCTTTAAAGCTTGGGTATGCAGGAGATCAGATCCAGGCTGTACTGAATAAATTGGGAGCAGATTCACTCATCAATGATGTTCTAGCAGAGCTTGTGAGACTTGGCAACAAAAGTGAGTCAGAGGGACAAAGCGCTGCCAGCAGTACCACCAGTACTCTGGTGCCAAGAGGCCCTTGCCCAAAGGAAATTGCAAGCCCTGAATTGTCACTGGAAGATGAAGTTGTGGATAACAGTGATAACTTGAGGCCAATTGTGATTGATGGAAGCAATGTCGCCATGAGGTGGGTCTCGCTGTCACAACATTTGAAATAAATAAATCACTAAAATATTTATAAGAAAAATCAGTATTGATGACAAAGTAATTTTAAATCATGTATAGTATTATTCTGATAATGCATCTATTTTATGGACTGGGATTTTAATTAGGCTAATTATGTTATCCGTATTCCTGTTCCCCTCTTCTCCTTTTAAACCCAAGTTCTCTCCTCAAATCTTACGTTCCAGCAATCTACTTGTAGCATGCTTTTTTGTGGATTGTTCAATTTTTTGAAGTTCTTTGAACAGTGTTGAAAATTGTTTCTGGACATTAAAGAAAAGGAACCAAATGGGAGGAAAACTTGGTTATTTTTTAAATTACCTGCAGTGTATGCTGATGATATTCAATGAACTTCATGGTATTTGAGCTCCTGCTGATGGAGACTGCTCAAGATTCAAAGCAATTTAGCTGTGTCAGTATAGGGATAATGCATTAGCTAAACCCGACTTGCACAGCTACGGTGCTTGCCCCACCTTGAGTCCTGTGTGCGGTTTTGGGCACCACAACATAAAAAAGACATGAAGCCATTAGAGAGCATCCAAAGGAGGCCACGAGGATGGTGAAGGGTCCAGAGGGGCCATGCGAGAAGCGGCTGAGGGCACTTGGTTTGTTCACTGGACAAGAGGAGACTGAGGTCAGACCTCACTGGGATCTTCAACATCCTTCCGAGGGGCAGTGGAGGGGCAGGTACCAAGCACTGCACTCTCACGACCAGCGACAGGACTTGAGGGAATGGCTAGAGGTGTGTCACAGGAGATTTAGGTGGGACATCAGGAAAAGGTTCTTCCCCCAGAGGGTGGTCAGGCACTGAACAGGCTCCCCAGGACAGTGGTCACAGCACCTAGGCTGTCTGAGCTCAGTGACTGTTTAGACAACACTCTCAGGCACATGGTGGGGTTCCTGGGCTGTCTGTGCAGGGCTGGAAGTTGGACTGGATCATCCTTTTGGATCCCTTCCAACTCAGGATATTTTACGATTCTATGTACACTTGGCTGTGAGGTCAACACTAACAAGGGATACCTGTCCCATGCCACTTTTGAACATGTCTGCAGATTACACAATTCAGCTAGCCAATGATTTATCATTGAGAAAGTAGATTTTTTTATGAGGGAGTTAAAAGTCTGTTTAGTTGTCAGTGATCAGAAGATTTCTTTGCGTAGTGTTCATAGAACAGAGTTCTTTTGGTAACAGCCTTCTGCTGTAGAAGAATATGTGATGTGAATTGCCGTTTTTTTAATGTATTAAGAAAATTCAGGTTTTTATAGGTGTATTGAATACTCGACTTTTGAAATAAATAACCCCCTCCAATCCTATAATTGTATTTTATATATAGGATTTTCCAGTGCCATGGGGCAATTATATGAATCCAGAAGTTGTTTCTGTAAAGCAACATCATCAAAACCAGATTTAACTTTTTTTTTCCCTAAGCCGGATGAATTTGCAGTCTCTGTACTGCTCGAGTTACTCCTGAGCATAATGTGGCAGCAAGTGGAGAAAAGAGTGTTTGTACTTTTACTATTGTGTAGCTTAAATCTGATGCTTTATTTATAGAATCATAGAGTATCTCCAGTTGTAAGGGACTCATAAGGATTATCGAGTCCAACTCATAACAAAATGCATATGCATATGAAAATTTAAAAGAGTATTAAATTCCATAAAATCTGAAATGTGTAAAAAATTAAAAATGCTTTTAGCCATATTGCAGCTTCTGTATTTGTTACTTCAGTTGTGAGGATGTAGACCACACTGCTGATCCATAGTTATACAGATTATATTAGATCTGTCTGCCTTAGTGTTATTTTATGTAACGTTCTGAGCCCAGGAAAATCAAACATCTTGCAATGGCCCAGTAATCTCTGATTCTAGATTATACATTGTCATTCTACAATAATAATAACAGCAGCATCTTTGAAGTGAAATTTTGAACAATAGTCCAAAGAATCATGCTAAAGACAATTTTAATATGATGGAAGCCTCTTAATTATGCAAAATCTGCTCTGTAGACTCAGAATATCTGAGAAGTGCAAGGCTTATACATTTCTCACGCCTAAAAGTAATGCAATTGTTGATGATGCAAATAGAGATTGAATAAGATTAATAATTAAGGTTCTCCTTGATTTCTAGCAAACCTCTTAAGAATTTCTTTTTTCCCTTTCAGAAACTCCTTTATCTGAATTCTGTGCTGGTTAGAGACTCCTCTGTGTTTCAGAAAACAAATTTTTCACTGGGATGAGACTTAAACAACTTTGACATGATTATTTCTTTTCTATAAAAAGTCCTAATAAATAATGCAAAACATCTAGTATCAGAGAAGCAGATTTTATTATTAATATAGATGTTTAAAACCACTTATCACCCATGACAACCAGCATTGTTTATTCCCTTTTTGTGGTAATGTTTTCTGGTGCTAGTTAAGGTGAGTTCATTTTGTTGGGGAAAGTGTATTTTTCATTAGCTTAACTAATAAAATGAAAAAGCAGAAAAACTTAATGTTTATTTGTTTTTGCTTTAGGGATAGTGAAATTTCAATGTTTATGTAGTTTTTCAATAGTAGGGTTGCTGTAATGTGGTGGTCGATTAACTCTGTATAATTGTCTTTTTCCAATTATGTAAGGAGGTCTAATAAACCTTTACAGACTTTATTTTCCTTATATCCTTTGACTGTGGCAGCTTTAGAAGAAAAAAATCGGTAAAAACCAGCACAACAAAACCCGAACCTGAATGTAACGTTTGTCCTTGCTGTCTCTAAAACTTGCATGTTCTTCAGCCATGGGAATAAAGAAGGATTTTCCTGCCGGGGAATTCAACTAGCTGTTGATTGGTTTCTGGAAAAAGGACATAAAGATATTACAGTGTTTGTACCTGCATGGAGAAAAGAACAGTCTCGACCTGATGCACCAATTACAGGTAACATTAGGATTTTCTTTGACTCCTTGGTTAAAAAGAGAAAAATCTTGTAATCTTTCAGATGGGACCCATGTGCAGGGCACTCAGCTGTTTGTTTGAAAACACTACAGTTTCACTGGTGAAGCAACAAGCATTTAAGTATCTGCATATGTAAACAATGCTGTGGTTTTTGTAACATTACTGCATCAACACTTTTGAAAAACAGGAGTCAAAATTTTCCCATCAGCAAACATTTTTAAGCATATGTGAACCACGTCTTATTTGCCGGGTGAGTATAAAATAAATAGTAACAGGCCAGGGTCTCAGTAGAGTTGTCGTGAACACTGACGAGGCAGCATGTGTTTTAACCCATAGAAAGTATGTATATTTTACTCTAGGCTAACCAGAAGGCTATTGTAATACAGTAACAACTGAGTTCTTGACATGTTCAGGAAGACTGAGTAAAGGTATGTGGCTGTAGAGTAGGTATGAAGTTTAAATACTGAGTATTTACTCAGTGCTTTGAAAGCTTAGAAATAAAATGGCACTCTGCATCTAGGTATTTTTTTAATGATAATGGGAACTGTATGTGAGTATAATTGCAAAATACAAAAAGCGCAAGAATTTTCATATTTTAAAGGCTGCATTTCTTTGTTTTAAAACCTTTTTAATAGCCACCCAACTAAAATTATTTTACAGATCAAGAAATCTTACGTAAATTGGAGAAAGAAAAAATTCTTGTTTTCACCCCATCTCGAAGAGTTCAGGGAAGAAGAGTTGTTTGCTATGATGATCGATTCATAGTAAAACTTGCTTTCGACTCAGATGGCATCATTGTATCAAATGATAACTATCGGGATCTTCAGAATGAAAAACCAGAATGGAAGAAGTTCATAGAGGAGCGGTTGCTGATGTATTCTTTTGTGAATGACAAGTACGAGTTTTTTCTTCAAAAGTAAGGGAATTTGCTAATTCAGTATTCTCAGGAACAACTGATCATATTTCCTTTGTTTTTCCTTAGGTTTATGCCTCCTGATGATCCTTTAGGACGCCATGGTCCAAGCCTTGAAAATTTCTTAAGAAAAAGGCCTGTTATTCCTGAACATAAGAAACAACCGTGTCCTTATGGTAAGTGCCTAAGTCAAATTGATTTGCTGCATTTAAAGATACGTGAAGCAAGCAATTAACATCTTGTCATTACTAGAACAAAAACATGCACCGTTTTTCAGGTTGCCATCCAAGCACTATGACCATTTTTATACCCTTCATACACATATTTATGAAAACAATGTAGCAGAAAATTAAGGCTTACTAGATAAACCATATGGGTAACTCATATTTTTGCTATTTTATTCTGGTTTGTAGTCAAGAAAAGAGATTAACAATTATACACACAGTGTTAAAGCTCGTTGGTTTTATATAGCACTGAGTATGTTGTTAGTATTGAAATCATGAGCCAGTAGGAAGAAACATGGTATGTCTTGCCTTTGATGCAGTGATATACATTGATAAAGGCAGCAGAGTCTCTAACTGCTTCTGTGTACCAAATACATAATTATTCCTTAGCAGGTTAATCTAGAAGTATTACTATTGAGAAGTGGTGAAAGACATAAAGCAAAAAGATAACAGCTGGTGGCATTGACAAGTTTTTGATTTATTTAACCTGAAAACACTTTTCTTCCAGGTAAAAAGTGCACCTATGGGCACAAATGTAAATATTATCACCCAGAACGTGCAAACCAGCCTCAAAGGTCAGTAGCGGATGAGCTTCGAATAAGTGCCAAATTATCTGCTGTGAAAACTATGAGTGAGGGAGCCTTGGCCAAATGTGGCACAGGGCCATCCAGCTCCAAAGGAGAAATCAGTTCTGAAGTGAAACGAATTGCCCCAAAACGTCAGTCAGATCCAAGCATTAGGTCAGTAGCTGTGGAGCCTGAGGAAAAGTTATCAGTAGCCCGGAAGTCCGAGGCCAGCTCTGTCCCATCTCTGGTTTCTGCGCTAAGTGTACCAACGCTCCCTCCACCAAAAAGCCATGCAGCTGGTGCATTAAACACTCGTTCTGCAAGCAGTCCAGTGCCAGGTTCCTCACAGTTCATGCATCAGAAATCCTCACTGGAACATATGTCCAGTGTGCAATATCCTCCTATACTAGTCACCAATAGCCATGGCACCTCAGTTAGCTATACTGACCAGTATCCCAAATATGAGTCATTGGGGGACCATGGCTATTATTCCTTACTCAGTGATTTCTCCAACTTGAGCATAAGTAGTATCCGCAACTCAGATTATTACGGGGCTGATACGGACCAGGGGATGTATTCTAGAAACTCAAGCCCCTGTCCTGACAATTGCTTAAGCCATACAAGTAATGATTCTTATTCCTCTTACAATGACTTGTATCTGGGTGTAGCAGATGCCAGTCCAGAAGACAATGTGAAGAGCCACAGACTGCCATCGCAAAATCGTCTTCAGCCTTTTTCCCATGGTTACCATGAAGCCTTAAATAGAGTTCAGAGTTACGGAACTGAAGAGCCTAAGCAATCCCTTCGCAAACAGTCAGTTTCCCACTTAGGCCTACATGCCCAGCATCCAGTTGTTGGACCACGGTCCAGTTGTCCAGAATACCCTGTGCCTCAAAATGTTCATCCGTCTGCTGCACAACCAAGCCGTGCCTTGGTCATGACAAGAATGGACAGTATTTCCGACTCGCGGCTTTATGAAAGTAACCCTACTCGGCAGAGACGGCCACCCCTGTGCCGAGAGCAGCACGCCAGCTGGGACCCACTGCCATGTGCATCAGACTCCTACACTTACCACTCCTATCCACTGAGTAACAGCCTCATGCAGCCTTGTTATGAACCTGTAATGGTAAGAAGTATGCCTGAGAAGATGGAGCAGCTCTGGAGGAATCCCTGGATTGGGATATGTGGTGAGCCACGGGAACCTCATATCATCCCAGAACATCAGTATCAAACATATAAGAACCTCTGCAATATTTTCCCTCCAAGCATTGTCCTTTCTGTGATGGAAAAAAATCCCCATACAACAGATGCACAACAGCTGGCAGCTATGATTGTTGCCAAATTAAGAACAGGGCGCTAAAGCAGTACAGCCTCTTTTGGATAAATGAAACTGTACAGCACATAGGACCCAGAGGAAAACTTACATGAAGGAAGGGGCCAATTGATTGTAAATATTTTCTATTAAGATGGCATAAAATTCTGTACACAGTAGCAATCATATGCTGAGGCACTATATAGAAGTTGATTGTATTGCAAATTCTAAGGTTTTAAATATAGGGATTTTTAATAGTATTTTATAGGAAATGCATACCTTGCTGCATGGATAGCTCATTAAGAACTGTAATGTCACATTCAGTGTCTCAAAGCTGTTACTAAAAAATTAGTGTTAGCAATTATATGCATGTATTAGTGTACATATTCAATTTGCTTATAAATACATAATCAGCTTCTAAAAGTATGCTCTATATGCACCCAGATGACTTTTGGGGTTTTGTCATTTGACAGCTTTGTCATTTGACACTGCCTATTGGCATCTTAAATACTGAAGAAAAAGTCCATTTGAGAAAAATTAAAATACTCAGTTTGTAAAACTGATTTCAGTTTTTGACTGTCACTATCGTTGATGGTACTTAGATTTCAGAAGTGTTTCTCAAGAGTTTGAATATCTATTACTTTGTCCAGTATGTTGGTGCAATCCAACAGAAGCCAAATAGTTTCTTAAATTAGGACCAAAACATACAGGAGTGTAAAGGCATGAGTGCCATTCAGTAAACCAAGTTTAACTGTAGCTTCTCTCTTCAGAATCGCCTCTCAAACGTGCAGTGAGCAGCTGCTGGCCCAAATGACCAGACAAGCTGAAAGTAATGTGTCAGTTTTATGTAAACTGGATTACTCAACCTGAAGCAGTGAAAATGGGATGTTAACATGGAAGTTCATCGGTACCTACAGGTCTTCCTCTGGGAGCAAGGATGTTGAGTGAGCGTGACATTCAAGAGGGCTGTACAAGGTCAACTTGAGATAGGGTGGAGGGCAAAGGCTGCTTCTTGAAAAGAGATGCTCCAGTTTGGATTTGTGGCAAAGCTGTCCTGGTTCTTGCTCTTCAGATCCACGCAAAGGTGTGCATTTGCCTCATGAAGGCTTTTAGAGTTCCTGTTTCAACAGGTGAGATAATTTTGTGTGGCAATTGTTTGCGCAACTGGTATCTTGCTCAGGGTGGGACCCTTTGTAGCTAAATGTCTCCAAAAGAGGCGCTTATTTTTTTTTAAGCTGCACTGACTGGACACCCTTTTTTGAATCCACTGTATATTTCAGCATTTTGAACCATGACTAACTCGACATGTCTCGAGCTAGGACTTGTTGACTTCTACTGTAGTTTTTTTCATGAAAGTTGAGAAGGCCTAGTTTATGGCCTTTTGTTTCTTCATGAGAAGGTGTGACACTGCCTAAATGTTTCTTACTGTGAAACACACAGAACGTGAGGCTGCAGTCAGGGTTGTTTCTGGTGTTTTGATAATGGCTTGCATGCTGCTTTCTAGTTACCTGTCAGTTCCTCCACTTGTGTTACTGTAGTGGTTGTTTTGATTCAAAATATCTCGTGGGCTCTTTATCATGTGCAAAATACGTTCCCGTTATATAAAAAAACCCAACAAATGAACCAACAAAAACCCACAATTATGGGTGCAACTACAGTTAATTTACTGACATTTGATAACTGTATCATTTCACACAGGGTAAATACTCTTGTGTTGGTACAGATGACGTATAAAATGACCATGTCATTATGTATTTGAAATGAGGTAACTTGAAGGTGATTTATTCTGTATTTACATGTAAAAATAATGGAAGTTTTAGTAAGTTGGCTATTTGCTCTGTTAATGGGCAATTAAAGAAATCTTTAGATACTTGTAATAGTTGGTGAAACAGATTTAACTTTTGAACAGTTTTCAAAAAAACATTTTATACTTTTAATTTGCAATTAATTCTTATTCTCTTCTCTTGTATGGTATAAGCAGCTGAGAGCAATGCCTCAAATAACCAGAAATGACCTTTTGTTTGTTGATACAAATTGTATCTCTTTTTCTTGATTGTATAAAAACTGTGTATAAAAAATAATCTCTAGATTAACTTCAGTATTACATTTTCACCACAATGTTCGTGACACCATGTGTCACAGGGAAGTAGCCCATGAGTAATTATGGAGTTTGTTTTCTTTTATTTAAAATGGGCACTTGTAGTTTATAGACAAACAAGGATGTCTTTTCAGAACCAGGTTATTATGTACACAGATACGGTGTGTACATCTCTAAGCATTACATAGGTATCTTCAGTCTATTTATTAAGCAGATTCGTTCTTGCACTAAACTTTATGTAAAAAATGTTGCTGTTAGTTCATCTGCATGTGTTTAAAGTGTAACAGTAATTGCTATAGACCTTATTCTAACATTAATTTATAAATTATTTAGGTATGATATGAAGTTTATTGTGCACTCATGTTTTCCATTTTGCATGGAATTAAATATCTGTATGCAGAAAAATGTTTGTTCCGTTTTTCTCCACTTCCAAAGATAAGCTATTTTAAGACAGGTTTAAGTAGGTGTTTTTGATGTTTTCTAACATGGAAAGCCAAGCAGAGATTTCTGTATGAAGTGTTGGGTGGCTTATGGCAATACCCATTTTTGTAGGATTTGTCTAGTCATTTTAATTTTCACTAACCTTTGTTTTACTGATAGAATAATTTCTTTTTAAAAATGGGAACGCTATGCTAATACAACCCCAGGAAACTATTTCCCAAAGGCATTTCAGAGACAAATTGTCTTTTTCTAGAAAGCTAGTTAGCATCCACCGTGCATAGTTAGAGAATGGGCAGTGGAGCCTTGTGGAAATAACCTGCAAATTTTGTGCTTGTTTACTCCTCCTTGGAGGTAATGAAACTTTTCTATGTGATGTAGTCTTTCCTGATGAACTACTTTAAGTAATAATTCAGTCATCCACATCTGTTTTCAGGTATGTTTACATGACAATTCAAAACACTGATACATTCACTAATCTTTAGCACATAAGCTTAGATTTCTTCTTACATGGAAGAGTTGATCTTATTAACACCTGATCATAACTGTCTATATTGTAAATATAAGACTTTGTATAAATGCTCTTTTTGAGAGCATGGTATTTAAATGTTTTTAAAACTGTAAGAGAATAGTTCTAGAAACTATATTTTAATAAAATCCATGAAAATACAATTCTAGACGAGGGGGAAAAAGTGTGAAAAGTAAAATCACGGACTACTGCAGTCAACAGGAGTTACGCAGTAGATTTTAGTGCTTTACTGGGACCAGAGCATTCTCTGGGAGTTCTGATTTACTTATTTTTCGTCTTTAGCTATATTACTTTCACATAATCTGTCATTTAGAAGTGTGTAACTTTCAAATCATAAATCAAAACCCAAATGCTTTATGGGATGTCAGTCTAAGTTATTTAATGTTTTCTGTAAAAACTACATGTCTGTAATATAGTAAATTGTAGATGATTTCACTGCTGTTAGTCTGTTGTCATATTGAGCTGCAGTAGTTGGCTTTATTCATTTGTAGAATTGAACATTACTGTTTAATTGTTGTAAAATTTTATAAATCTCTTTGGGTTTTTTTGGTTGACCCAAATATAATGTAAGTCTTAATGGACAAAATGAGTGAAAATGGATGTTAAACCAGTATGTGGTATTCTTAAATATCTGTAGTAACAAGTATGCACTGCTCTAGTTGCTCCTGCTGCATGTAATTTATTTACTAGCATGAGTCCGTCTAGCTTTTGTAAAAAGGCTTTAACTGTAAACTTAAAAACAGGTGTGGAGTATGGTTGCTTAGAACAAGTGGAAGGAGCCTCATTGAAAAAAAAAAAAAAAACCCAAGTAAAACCAAAATATTTATCTGAGTTTGCCTTCTATCTACTTTTAGAGGCCAGTTTGCTCAAGTTATGCATTTTAGCATTTTGAAGTTCTTAATGATAGAGTCAGAACATACAAATTTGTCCAAAATAAAGTTAAAAAATACCTGGTGCCATGTATGCAATACCTGTGATGTACAGCAAACCACAAACAGGAACACCTGATTATTGTAATTTTTAAATGTCCATGCTAAAGAGAAGGCACATGCATCATTTCTGTGAAGCTGTGCTCCAGAGCTGAAATGTTACTTGATTTGCCGAAAGTTTACCTGAAGTGTTAGTACTACAGGATTCAAAAGGTCAGATCTTTAGATCTGTTCTGGTTACTTTTGCAGTGAGTGTTCAGCTTTAATACTCCTCTTATGTACCCACAGTTTGTTTGTGTGCCAGAGCCCTTATTAACTCTATTAGCTGAAGTATTTCAACTGGAAAAATACACATGTACCATCACTTAGATTATTCTCATGCCAGTGTTTGGTTAACCTTTGAAGAGTCATTTTACAACATTGATGATTTTGGTCTGTGGTATTTAAAGTTTGTAAATATATTAAGAGAACTGCCAGAATCTAAAAGAAGTACAGGCTATCACTTGTTCCCCCCTGATCTGTGTAAATGTTTTGCACAATTATTTAATGAGNAAAAATTTACTTATTTAATAAAACTGAGAGCCATTGGATTATTTGTTTCTAGCTTTTTATTTTTCAACCCTCTAGACAAGAGCCCCAAAAAGCTGTTTTGTCCAAAATAACTGTTATAGTCTGTCCAAATTAGTTCTTGGTATTTTTTTAATCTGATTTACTGGAAAATCCCAGATTATCTAGGTGGGGTAATGGCTGACAAACACAAAGTAAACCTGCACCAAAGGGGAAAAAAGTTACATATGGTACAGTATTTGCCAGCACCAGACATTCCTTTTTGAACTATGCTTGTTTGCAATACAAAATACAATAACTCGGTAATGTCATACTCTTTAAAATGCAGCAATAAAAGAACAAATTCCCTTCCCTCAGAATTTCCTAAGTAAGTTTGAGGAACTGCTGGCTAAAAGGAGAAAGGCTTACCTGAAAAATCCCTCATAATAGAAAAAGAAGTTTGTTTCCTTTTGCATTGGCACTGCTTGGTTTTACAGAAGGAAATGTGCAATGTATCTTCCATTTTAAGTAACTTTTGAGTGTCTGGTAACAACTACAGTAGAACAGGATAACAAAAGTTAGAGAACAAAGTACTAATATATTATGGACATCTAGCTAAGCCTTTACTTGAGAGCAGCCCAAAGCATCCGTGAACTTGCTGTTCTAAACGTGCATTTCAATCCTACGCAAAGCACAGCTAAAGTTATTTGTCCCTTCTCTCTTTCTACTGACACGTTCCTATTTCTGATTAGTTTGTAAAACACTGAAATAAAAGCCTTATTGAGGAGTCCTGCAATAAATACACAAATAAACTCTTTGGTTTTTTGTCAGGTAATTGCAGAAGCTTCCAAGTTCCAAGAACTTGTAATACAGGTGAAGAAAGTTGAATTTAGGAAAAACTAGCTGTAAGCCGTTTTCCAGCAGGGCACTCACTCAGGTCCATTTCTGCAGTACTCATACCAGCTCTCAGCAAAGACCACAGCATTGGCTACGAACCTCATCAAAATCATGAATAAAAATAATATCAAGCAAAACACTGAAAAAGAGACAGTAATGGCCTTAAGACTATCACTTGGGGAAAATGGTGACAAAAACACTTGGAAGGTATTTGTGCACCATGGTGCATTCAGCCATGCCATAACCAGAACTGATCTCTGAAGCTTTGTGTGAACTCCCAGCCAGGTGAAAACTGTAACACAGTCTTACCCTGACAAAAATCACTCCTACAAGACAGTATCAGCTCAATAGTCTGGCTAATGAGAGCCAGAGGACACTTTCCAGAATACCTGAGTGAAAACACAGAAATGGGAACCAGGAGGAAGTTTTATGTTCAAAGTCAATTGTATTTATTAACCATGAAAAAATTAAGGAACCTTGAGGGATTCCAAAGTACTCTTAACTGTATTTGGCAAACATCAACTAGAGCTAAAGGTTCATGACAGTGGTTAAAGAAGACAATGGTTACCATACATGGAACTTAGAACACACCACCTTTGTAAAATACTGATTTTATATGGTACAAATGAATAAATCACAACAACAACAAATTATTTCTCCACCACCATTACTAGTTCTTCTATGCCACTTAACTTGGTGCAATAGTGACAGTAACAGAGCACTCTGATGCTATCTCAGAAAAGTTGAAGACCACTTTTTATTTTATGAAAGTCATTCTGGGTCCATAACAATCCTCCTGTCCCAGGAATATTCAATTCTGCAGAGCTGTGAGGAAGAGAAATAAAGCACATAAACACTGAGTTGATTTAGAAGTTCACATCACCAATGTAATTTTGATAGCACATTATTTCCAAAACATAATTTTTCTTTTTAAGCTCTGAACATTTAGCTGCTGGAATGTCGTCTAGTTTTTAATCAGTCTGTTCAAGAGAGGCAACAGTCCTGAAACACCAAAGGTACCAAGGCACAAACCAAAAGTAATCAGTTACCATCAGTTCTGAGAGACACATGACTGCAGAAATAACCAGAAAACAATGTTCATCTGACCCTTCAGCGCATCAGGTGAAATGCTAACACAGCAAGCAATTAACATAACAGCCATCACAAGTTACAAATGTTACAATTCTTATCCTGTACACCAACACTACCCAATTCCTATGGCTTTAGAAAGCAGTCGTGGGAAGCAGTGTGTTCACAAAGACTTTCAAGGATACAGTCTCTAAAGCAAGTTTGTCAGCAACTCCATCACAAACTCTCCAAGGGGTCATTATTTGCCAAATTTGCTCTGCTATCAGGTAAAACTGAACACTGGGAGCTAACAAAAACACATGTTTCCACAAAGTCTGCCTGAGGATGGCAGTGGCTATTCAAAGCTTCAAAGGTTGCCTCAGCAACACTAAATGTGAACCTTGACAACACACGTGCACAGCATACACCAGAAAACCCACCAACAAAAATAGTCTTTTGGAGCCAGGGAAGAAGAAACTGCAAGCTTTATCCAAGTATCCAAGCACCTCAGGAAATTGTCACATGTTAAAACCAAAGAGCTCTGAAGACACCAAAAACCTGCTAAGCCTTTTCCAGATGCTCAGTACTAGAGTAACTGGGTATATAGCAGAAGCTGGTTTTCAGAGCTCCTCAGAAACTAATAAATTTCTCCTTTAAGACTGAAACACCTCTTACACAGATGAAACACTGCAATGTGATGATGTTCAGATGAAACACTGCAAGAAGCACTGCAAACAAAGCCAACAACAGCAACACCACAGTTCTCACAACCACTGTAATGACCTGATGTCTTCCTCTTGCTGTTGGACACTCTCCTGAATTCAGCCTGCTAATGGGTTCATTTTTTCTCCATTGTGATGTATACTCCTCATCATTAATGACTATACAGACCTTCCCAGGACAGGGTCTCTGGGGACAGACACTGACATACTCTTGGGTCACAACAACCCCTGGAACATTCTAGGCTGGGGCAGAGGGGCTAGAAAGCAGTCCTGTGGAAAAGGTCCTGGTGAGAGCGGCTGATAATGAGCCAGCCCATGTCCAGATGGGCAGGAAGGCAAGTGGTACCTGACCTGTCTCAGGAATAGTGTGGCCAGCAGAACCAGGGCAGTGATTGCCTCCCTGTACCTGGTGCTGATGAGTCCACTCCTCAAAATTCTGGGTTTAGTTTTGGCCCGTTTTTTCCAATAGCATTTCTATCTGCAAAGACACCTAAATACAGTTTTAGCTGGATTCTGCTCTTTTTGAACTCTTTTGCTTCTCTGAGATTCAAGCAGTTCTGTTTTGGAAACAGCACTATCATCTTTGGTAAGATCTGATGTTAAACCAGAGAAATTGTGTGCAAAGGATTTCCCAAGAGGCCAAACTATGTTAAGCGGAAGGGAAAGAACAAAAAATTACTTATTCAGGAGGGGAAAATCTTGTGGAGAGCTAGGCTCTTGCTCTCAGTAGAAGGGAGGCACATTCTCCAATATTCTGAACTTCCAGAAACAACAACAAAAACACAGAAAGAAGTCAAACAGGAATTAAGACGGGCTATTGTCTTGCAAGACTGAGTTAATCTTTAAAAGTGAAGGGAGATTGTAGCTGAAACCTCTTTTTCCTGGTATGCAATCAAGGTTTGCTACAGATTAATAGCAATTATTTAGTAAGAAGTACAGACCTCAAACAAGGCAGGCAGAATTCAAGGCAGATGTTAAACAGCATAGACTAAATGCATTGTAAGGTCACCAGCTGTCCATTCTTATCTGTGGACCCAGTGAATTAGGCCTGCAGCCAGAGGTTCTACTTCTGTGATAAGACTTGGCCAAAGCCCTTTTTCCCAAATTAATGTCAAACTCCATGCTCCAGGAAACCCTTTCTCCCATTCATTACGTTGCTTCGCTTTAAGTCTGTTGAGCCAGACAGAAAGACAAAGGCCACGGCTTTTAGAGAGGGCATGTCCCATTACCTAGGCTGCAGGTGCTTCTTCCAAGCACCTGATGGATATTTTTGAAGAAAAACATCAGCTTTTCACAATCTCTCATACCATACTATAGTACTCCTTCAGGAGTCTGGCAAAACAGCTCTGCCAACATACAGGGCAATATCAAAGAAGTAAATAGAAAACACTCCTTTCTGGAATAGGCCATACAAACACCTTTGACGGGGAAACAAAAAACTCATGTAGCTACAACATAGAGGATACAGTTTCTACACAGAAGAATACATCACTACTCAAGAAAATCTACTTCATTCTGCCTCAAGCAAGTCAGACGTTTCTGATGCCACATGTCCTTTGGCAAATGAAGATGCTGCTATGCAAGGGAAATAAGAATAATAAACAAGCTGCTGTTATAACACTCCTGATAAAACCTGGATTGTTTCCATGCATAGCTACAGGAATAAATCGGGTTCCGCTCCTTTCTATTTGTGGCAATAACACGTTTTCCTCATGTTTCTTTCTGAGCTTTTTTCCTTGGTATCCTGTCAGGCTGTTATCTAAGTGGAACAAACTGCCTCATACAAAGAGATGCAGAAACGTGTTACTTTGGGCCTGGTATATGCTTTTTTGTTTTCTACATGGGTATTTTCTAATTGGATGAGCTGCATGGCATATTACACTGTTCAAAAAACAGTCAATCAGAAGCAGCACATGAGGAGAAAAAGAAAAACATTTCTTTGGCTAAATGTAGAGAAAGCTCGTGCAATTGCTCCTCTCTGCATCTTAGGCCACATGCAAAGTGGTTGCTGGGGCGGAGGGGTAAGCAAAGCCTGCTGGCTTTTTCCAGAGTCTGCAACATGAAGCACTGAAGTCTATGTAGCTGACTTACAGCTTTTTAGTCTGCAATCAATACACTATCAGTCCTCCCCATGATTAAATCATATTTCAAAATGCACCCCAGGCATCTTCCTCCGAAGGAATACAGTGCCACTGATAGGGGAAGGTCAATTAGTTTGCTCTAGACCACTGCAAAAGTTGATCAGCCAACACAAGAAAGAGTCTACTTTTGACAGAAACAGTCTTTCAGAGTCAGAATAAAGGCAAAGTCTTTGACTTTCTTTCATCTGCTTCTTGTGACCCACTTGCCGAAATGGTTTACTGGCAGGCCTAGAAAGAACTCTTAGTCACAGAGGTGAAAGAAGGCCATTATACTTGCTAACCTCTGAGAACTCTACCATTTAATGAAAATAAAAGATATTTAAGGACTTTTTTTTTCTCTTGTTTCTTTACTGAAATCGGATCTGCAGCTCTAAATTCCTAGCTACAGCTCTGAAAAGGTCACTGGGCACTGCCAACATACTGTGGCTGAGGAGCCTCAGTTAAGAGAAACTTATGTTTTCAAGCCTGCTGAGGTTGGGCTAGTAACTGCTAAATAGCATTATTTCATAATTCTTGCAGTGGTTTCTTTTAAAAAAAGAGCAGGAGGAGTGAAGATAGTAATATTATAAGATGGCTTCCTCAAAGAATACTATGGAAATCAATTTTTGACTACTAATTATGCCACCGCATTTAACTTTCAGATAGTTTGAAAGACACAAGGAGTGCAAAACAAAAGAAGGGAATCAGAACAGGAGCCATTATAAATAGTAGCCCTTACGACAGGAAAAGATGGAGACAAATGCAGTGGCAGTTTTGAGTATGTTCTTTCATCTTCAAAGGATGAGATTAGGACTTGATGAAGTAACTTCCCATGACACTGGTGAGCTGTCACAGCAGTACAGGTAGCACTAACTTCTGTGATTTTGTTCACAGTGCAAACACACTGTCAGATTAATGCAGCACAAACAAGCAGGAAGAGCTTCCTCTTGTGGTGGGTGAGGGTAGTTAAGAGAGTTTATCTCATGTTGGGTTAACCATAAGATGAGTAACTGAGACTGCAATGACACAGAGCTTACTCGGGAAGTGTACTTCAGTTTCCATTTCAAGCATACACAAAAGAGACACATTCGCACTCACTGATGTGAAACTCTCAGCATAATCACTCCCCAGTCATGTACAGCCAATTCTTTCCTAACGTATTACAAAAGTAATTGCAGTCAACCGCTTTCAGCAAACCACTATGCATTTTAGAATGACTCCTTCCTACACAAGATTAGCTACTCTAGGAAAACTGACACGGAGGGAGGCTAAGTGACTTCCAAGGCTTCTAGTCCTGAATGCATTAACTGTGACGCCAGTCGTTTCCATAAAAATTGTTCATTCCAGTGTTTCACCGCTCAGCTTCTGCACCAGTTCTCAGTTGTTTTATTTAAAAATTCTGCCCTTCCCGACTAGTAACTCTAAGGGATCAACAGACTGTCTTACCAAAAGCATCAGACAACGTTGAAAGTTGTAAGCACAGTCGGAAGAACAGACTGTTATGCTCTTACCCCAGCACTGCAAAGGTGCTTCCAACACACACATTACTTGAAAGCGAGAAGTGCAGTTAGTGGATATTAGAGTCAGCAGTAGATATTAGATAAGTCAAATTATTTAGTTAAGCAGAAGTAAAAAGGAAATATCAGCCTTAATATTCACATTGTATAGTACAAGGCCCATTACTCACTTTGTACTGAGAGGCTTCCACTCATCTTTCACTGGCTGATCAAGCAGGGACATCATAGAGTAATTATGCAACATGAGACCATCAGGGTCATCTGTCTGGCCTGGGAGCTTCCCGAGAGGAAAGTCTTTCCATCGTACTTCATCTAGGTAAAAACAGTACAAAAACAAGGAGTCTGGCCTTCCCAGAGAGATTTCAAAAAACAAGATTTCTCCCCCCAGCATCAAAAATACTGCCCCATGCAACTCAGCCATCCAGCAAAAATGAACAATCTCAGGTATGCAGCAAAAATAAGTCTGAACTACAGTTGTGACTGTTTTTATTTCTAACCTTACTATCTCTTCCAAAGAAAGACACTGCAGTACATAACAGCAGAGACAGATCTGGAGTCATGTAACATTATCATGCAATCGACACAGGACAACTCTTCCAAGCCACTGGGAAACAATGTTCAGTAAATGAAACCCCACAGTACTCTGGAGCAACCTTTCATATTACCTTCCTCTTTTAAGAATACATTTGATTGAAACATACACATTGACTTACAGATGATAATTTTAGGAAATTACTCTGACTAATTCTGTAAATGGAAAATGCTATATGTACACACATGAAGATGCAAACCAGTATCTTTACATTCAATAAGCTCACTTCTCCAGTGAGACTAAGCATCAGCTTTTAACTCCCTGAGAAGAACAGCAGCACAGCTACAGCACCAACAACTAAAGAACTGAAGTCAGAACTGTAGAAGAGTATAAGGCAGCATAAGGCTGGTGGAGCCTAGATAACCAGTAAAGCAATTCTGGACAAAGACGTGGGCTGGGATGAGACGGCAAAGAAAAAGAAGATGAAAGAGTCTTGAAAATACAGCCCCTATGGCTGTTTCTTCTCCAAGTCTTCACAGTTGTTAAATTTTACTTCCAGCAGGGGCTAGAAATTGCCCAGTGGAAAACCACTGATCACAGTAAATAACATCAGTGAGCCTGTTCCTTTATACTGTCAGGCCAAAAGTTCCTAGAAATCCCTCTTTATATTTCATTCTTATTTCACATCCAAGAAAATAAAGACATAAATTATGTGTCATTGTTTTCAAAATAAGATTTTTAAGCCTATGTGCTTTCTTGATACCCGAACACCTATTTTTGGAACATTTACTAGCAGCTCAGCAAAGACCAGCAGACAGAAGCTTTGAGAAGGGACTCCACCCCAGAAAGCCACATGTAATTTCACACACTATTTGAGACACCTGCTAACCATGTACAACTTGGTAATTTCCTTCTCTTTGCCTGAAATCGACTATTTTTGTATATCTGATATCTGCTCAAAACCCCAAGCATCGTCCTAGAAGAACTAGCACATTTATTTGGTTTTCATTTTATACCATTCTTGGGCATTTAATAGAACAAAAAATTCTTGATGTAGAACAGTGCTTTCTAAGCATTATAATTTTACAGTTTAAAGAGGGATAGAAACACCATGTGGTAAAATCCAATGCAGCTATAAGGCGAACTACCATTATAAATATTAAACAAGCTAAACCCTCTTTTTGGGGAACAACACAGCAAATAGCTGATATGTCACACGATGTCACAGGTTGGTATATAACTATTGGCTACAGTTTCAAATTGTTTAAGGATGTAACTACATAGATGCTATCTGACCAGAAATTAAGTTAATATAAAAACTTCATAAATAGAATCTTCAACAAAGTGAGGTGGTTCAGGACACAACGTGTGTTCCTTCAGTGAAAGCTGTGCTTGATTTGAACCAAAGTCACAGAAGCAGAACACCATTTTACTTTTGTTCTCAAAACATCCAGCTCTAATAAGCTGTTCACATCAACATAACTAAGGTATCTATTTTTTTCTTTTTTTTTTTTGACTTGGGAAAATTCACCAGTGAATGGGGTATAAGAGTTCATTATCTTCTAATGGCTGCTTTTCTTCCTTGAAATACCATTTTGACTCCAGCTCCTCTCCACCAACCTCCTCCTCCCATCTTCAAGTCCCTTCATGAATCACTCATCAAAATTCTTAAGCTACAGAAACCTCCAACTCCAATGAGAAAGTACAGCTACCGTAACAAAGATAACAAAACACTGGATATACTATTTATCCCTTCTAAAAACTTGCCTTGCTCCTTTCTTTTGTTTGCCACCATATCACAACAGCCATTTTCCTGGAGCATGGAACTTAGCTTCACAGCCACACTGTGCTTTCAAACACCCATAAGGCTGACGAGCACAGGTCCAAGAAACATCCCTATTTTCTTTGCCATTGACAGCTGGCACATATTCTGCCCATCAGTGGGATATACTGAAATTTTAAAGTTTGGAAAACCCTAATTAAAAAAAAAATTAATGAGACAATAATAACATGCTTCTGGAAAACGCACTCACGGTGGTTTAAAAGCTTAAGAGAAACTACTCCTGCACATAAATGAAAGCCTCAAAAAAACACTTTTCTCCAGTAATTTGGTATTTAGATGATTTCGAAGCACACACCAATTATGGACAGACTGAAAAGGCTGAGATGTCTTTGCATTTCAGTTAACATTTGTCAGTGATGAAGACTGTCTGAATCTTTACCTGCAATGATCTGCCAGGCGGACCCTTGCAGTGCTGCCCTTCGCTCAGCAATAGCTGCCATGTTACCAGAATGAGCAAGTCCTTCCAAAGAATTTGTTTCAGTTACCATCTCTTCTTCCTCCTCCTCCACTTCCTCTACACCATCATCTCTCTCCAGCACATCATGTTCTTTCTCTACAGTCTGCCCTTGATTTTTAACCTGATTTTCCTGCCTGACTCTCCATTGTAAGCTCTCTATAGTGTAAATTTGATGTTCACTGTCATCTGAAGAGCGGCCTGGACTGGACAAAGGGGCACCTCCTTCTGTGTAAACGGAAGCAAGATAGAGAAGGTTCTTCCGGGAAGAACGTGGCAAGCGAGGTCTCATGATTGTGAGGATCCTAGAAAGGAAAAAGGGCAATGGAAAAGTCTTATAAGGCTGGATAAACCTTCATCTGGATTTTTTTTTGCCTTTAAATGTTTGTTTTTCCAAGACAGCTGGCTCATACAGCTCCTGTAACAGGCAAAATCTCTGGTCAGTGGATGTCGTAATACTCCCTCTTTGTGATTAAAATGAAGGACTTGGGATACGTACAACTGAATTCCTGTTTTGCTGTTTAAATGTGTAAAAGTTACAAATTTACCACAAGTGGCATCACCTCTATAAGCAGTCACACCTCTACCAAGTCATTTTTCCTCTGACCAGGTTGCTCTTTCAGTACCTCCCAAGATAACCTGCTTCATTTTGAAGGTGAAATCCTTTTAAATTCTCTTCCTTCTTCTCTTTGTGAGATCAGTGGGGAGATGAGTATAGCTTTATATGCACTTGTCACAATTCCTACTATAGGCAAAGCAAGGGAAGGGAACACAGCTATAACTCAGTGCATCACTAGGGAACTAAAAGTTACGGCGCACTGTTTGCTGTCCCTTTTCTAGGGCACAGAACCAAACTTACAGCTGAAGAAGATGTGGGGTTGCCCAGCAGGGAGCTTCCAAGCAACTGTCAGTCAGTCTTATCCACTGCAAAGGAACTTTATGGAGGAATAGCTCCTTTACGGACACATGTTTGTTACAGTGTTGTCTCTTCTTCCCTTCAAAGATAATGAAAACAACAAGGTGTTCAAAACTCAAAAAAATGCCCTTCATCCCTCTGCATTTTTACTGGAACACATCCTCAAATAAGATGGCATTTCAATCCACGTCCATGACACAATGTACTGACCACATAAGGAACATGACAACGCAAGGACAAGCAGGTTGGCTCCACAAGATCTGACCACAACGAGGTGCAGACCTTCCCAAGCTGGCCCTGTGCTTGTCACTCCAGACAGGAAAGCCACAAGATGTGTTTGAACAGTATTATCCCAAGTAAATGCAGGATACTGTACCTGGGACCCAGCATCATTCCAGACAGGTCTGCAATGAGTAGTTTTAACAGCTGGGAATGAGCCCCATTCAGGGGTCTGAGTACATAACAGATATATACTCAGTGTTGACTCAAAAGCACAAAATATTAACCCATGACTACGGGAGATACTGGCAAAATCTTTGTGCAGTATGAGCCTGACCAAGAGAGGCAGTAAAATTAACCAGCTGGAAACCTCTTCAAGGATGCACTATGCTACAGTATACAAATCCTGTTAACAAAATATCTGTGACACTGAATAACTAAGACTCCTCAGTGACTCTCTCCATTGTAAAACATACAGTTTGCAAATTCGAACAGTTCTAAGGAGTCAGTAAGTGAAAACAAAGTATTTATTACTCTTGTGTAACTTTAGAAGGCATAAAAGTCCTGTGACAGGATCGATGAAGGACAGCAAGACTATTTAGTATCTTGTAAAGGCAGGCTTCTACTAAGAAAGGAAAGAACTGGGAACAGGGAACAAATTGCATGTACCATCTTTATTATCTGCTACTATTATTTCATACAAGTCCTGATATCTGGAAAAAAATAGCACTTAGGGGCCTTTCATATGAGAGATTGGCTTTTCCTACCTTGAGGAGACTGCAGCAAAGTTATCAATAACAATTTCAATCTTTTGCTAAGAAATTCATGACATGCATAAGCTGCAGGTTGAAAAGTCTAAGAAATGCAACAAAAAAGGCTCTACATTTGCATGATAATATGGATTATATAGGTTTCTGCACTTTCTGTTGAAAGGTCCCACCACTCCCAGTTTTCACACTAGACCAGAGAAGACTTAAATTTCTTTAAACACAGAAATTCAAGACACACTCACCAGCATTTACTTTGGCAATGCCAGTCAGCAACTCAGAAATCCAGTTAATCAGGAACTGAGGCCTGAGTTCTGAAGAGTCACAACATTCCTTCAACTCCATAAACATTTTCTCTATTAGGATCTGTGTAAAACTTCGTGAAAGGAGTCCTGTCAGCAAAGGTTGCCAAAAGCAGTAAAAGACCTGAGGAATTTTGAACTGCCATACCTCTTTATTTGCTGCAATAAGAAGAAAGAAAACCCCAGAGAAGCCAAAAATTAGTGTTTTGTAATTTTTTGTGAAATGCAGGTGTGACACTTGCACTAAACTAAAGTGGTTTGTTCTAAGATCACTGGTTCCAGCATATTTCTTGTGATCCTCACTGAACCTGAAATTATTCTTTTTCTTATGCTAGGGAAGTAAAATAAGCAGCAAATTGATAATTAGCACAAGAAAATCTACCGGTTTTGCTAACTCTTTTTAGGTTCAGTTTATTTCACACAGAATTCAGAGCTATTCTGCCTAAAAATATACTGCAAACAGAAGATACATGGAGCCAAGCAACATAGAATAAAAAAGCTCCTAAATTTTTACTACTATAATACAGTCATCAAAATTTAAGGATTTTTCTTGGAAAGTTTTATGTCTGTAAAATAGGGAATTTACTAATTTTCATTCTCTCTAGGTACCAAATTCTGTTGAAGAAAATCCATGCAACTCCACACATATGGTCAGCAGCTTCGAACTAAGATGCAACTAGTGAATGAGGCTCAAAAAAAAAAAAAATCCGCTTCAAATTTTCAGTGTAGAAAAGCAACTAGTGAGAGTTCATAGCATTAGCAACTATTGCAGGAAAGGGTAGAGATGCGGGCTTTGAAAGATGTTTTGGCTGTGCATTCTGTGCTGAAGAGCTATCCTTCAATACTAAGATATCTGCGCAAAAGCAGTAACTAAGCATGAATATAAAGGAGTCTGGAGAACAGGGCTATGCACTTTTTACTTGCACGGTGCCCAAAACACTAACCTTCATGCTTGATATTTAGCACCTTCAGACAATCCATCTTTGGGATGAGAAAGCCATCACCGAGAAGAGCTTCAGCCACTGATTCCCTAGAGCAATCAGAGAGACTTACTAAAGCCAAGTACTCCTTTACATATCAAAACATGACTTGTACCACTACTTCTCAAACAAGTTTGAGAGCCAAGTACCTAAAACTAGTAGGAGGGAATAGAAGATTTTGCAAGGCATTAAAATCACATGCCAGTTTTGGTTTGCATATATCCTACTAGACTTGGAGGGAATGTGCAGTTGTACAAACTGGAACAGAACCGGAACCTTGAAGGAAACATTTCTACTCAAGTATCTTGGTATTTCAAAAGCACAGGAACATTTATCATTCTGAAATACCTACTGGGCATGATCCAACTCTGCTGCTAGCAGGCCAACCAAGATTTGAGAGCCTCTGACTCACAGAGCTAGGTTAAATCCTGGGGGAAAGCCAACCCTGTTGACTTGCTGGCACAAGTCACACCTTACAGTGCACTCAGCTGTACAGCATATAAGCTGTAGTAGGGTCACAACTGCTCTTCTTCACAGTATTTTGTTGGATGTCTCCTGCCCCTGTAATTATCCTGCAAACTTCAGTTGGTCTGACAGTACTGAATGCTCCAGGATCACTTCGTCTCCTACTGGGCAGACTTAACGAAAATGGAAGACTGAGTGTATCATCAGAGGTAGGCAGTACTGACACTTGAAAATAAGATATAACAAAAGGGAAAGCAGTAAAATTTCCACAACTACGCCAATATCCAGTTGTATGGATACTTGATACACTTCTCTTGAGTTCTTCTGTTCACGATTCTATCCATGAGCTTCTAACTCCATGCAAAGATTTGGAACGGCAGCACCCATGTCAAACACAGTGTATTTTGATAGAGAATGGATGAGAAAACTTGTCTTCCCCAATAGGAGTGACTTCCAAATCTAAACATCCAGACATGACTTATATCCAATACTAGATTTTTATAAGTTCTGCAAATAGCAGCTGAAGAGCTCAAACTATAGAAACAACATACACACATGCTAGACAACTTTGTTTTAAGTACATGATGTGGTGGGAGATTAGAGGGCGAGTTGTAGAATGTCGTTTGTTTCTCAAAAAAAAAAAAAAAAAAAAAATCCAGTTTCAATCCTTCTCCTGTCTGGAAATTGTTCCAGCATCATTACCATTACTCCTACATGCATGATCAATCACCACCAACTCTTGGGCAGTTCTCTGAAGCAGACAGCAGAGTATCCTTTGCAGTTAGCTCATTTTTCTTCAGGCCTGAAAGAATCTTCTGCCCTCTGCACAATCCAAATTACAGGCTATATTGATAGGCAAATGAAAGGCTTTATTCAATTACATTCAATTAGGCATTCTACATTAAAAAAGCACTTTCATAGGTCACTTGATAAATTAAAATTTGTAAACTCTGCTACCCCCAAGTTCATAATGCAAGTTTCCAAAGCTGATGAAGTCATTACTTGTCAGTGCATTCCACCCTGGCCTTTCTCCCTCCCTCCCAGGTGGTATAATTTGTATAAGTGAACAACCAAAATTTTTCTCTTCAATGAAAGCCAGAAACTGAGTCTCTTAACTTAAACATCTTTATGCATCTTCAGAAACACACAGGCGACTGCAAGGAACAACCCTGTCTTCAGCTTGGAAAAGGAAAGTACCATTAGTCAGTCCTTCAAAAAACTAGACTCTCACAGAGGCCACTGGAGAAGCCTGCACATGACTGAGGAAATAAACCGTTACAGACCTCTGTGCTCACAAAATACAATGAAGTACCAAACTAGCTGTATGTATCCTGACACCCATTTCTGGGGCTTTCTGGGCATGCCTTGAGGCCAGCACAGTTAAGGCTGGGACAACACCTTGGAGACTATCTGGCAAGGGGAATATTATTCTAATTATTATTATTATTATTCTAAACTAACAACTCAGTCCTCAGAGATGTTGAGGAAATCAACTAATTGCTTTCTCCGTAATCAGCCAAACATCACTGTGAAAAGGTGTTGTAAGAGGGCTACAGGTCCGGTTCTACACTGTACCTTTCACCTCAGTTCCTTATTAGAGATGTACCTGTTTTCCTGCATCAGGTCTTTGATCTGAGCCAAAATCCAATCCATTTCTGAAGAGGAATCAGACCACAATTCTCGAGACTTTGAAACAGACTGCATAGTTTGCATAACCTGAGTGAAGAAAAAATTCAAGCATAAACAGAAAATATACCCCAATGGCAAACATAAAGACATTTCTCTGAGAAGATACACATGCCACATGTATTTCATCAACAGCGCTCGAAAAAAATTCACAAAGTTACAGTAAAAATTAATATATGCCATGTCATACTCAGGAAAGGCCTGAATTTAAAAAGTAGGAATTCCAAGGAGTCACAGTCCTGGCATCCCCCTTCTTGTTCTAAACCTTGCTCTCCCTGACTTCACCACAAACCAGGACAGGCCCATTTTGGATCATTAACTCAGCATGTGACGTGAGGATTAGGTTGATTACTCAGGACAAGGCTTTGTCAGTCACATTACGCATACAGTTGATCAAAAGGAAAACCAGATTCGATCAAGAAAGGGGGAATATTTAAGGTCAGTACTCCTCTGAAAGTTAGTGGTTTCTTCATTTGATACATACCTTACCTGAGTCTGCTCAGCAAGGTAAAACATGCCTTCTACTTAGGCTCACAAGCTACCCAAGGGACAGTCCTACCATCAAGACCTTCCACAAAATATTGGTATAAGCCACAATACAACACCAAAAAGTATCTAGCAGATTCTTTTCTGGAAAGTAGTAACTACTGAGAGAAGAAATTATTTTTCCTGTCAAACAGGAATGCAATGTAAAATGAGTCTGAAAAAGTGAGGTGTTGTTTTCAAGTCTGTGATTCCCTCTTCTGTATACGCAAAGCTATCCCTAAATGCAAAATATACTTTAGAGGATAAATCAAGTATAAAGACAGGACCTAAAGTGACTAAAGAATCTCTAGCCCACCCATTTGAACGGACAATAAAGTATACAGTCCCTGTGATAGAACTGTATCTTAGCCTAGTTTACACCCTACAGATTTATACAAGCTTTTAAGCATAATAAATAGCTAATAAAGTAGCTAGAAAAGTATCTGGATCAGAGACTACAGTTACACTTCCATAGAGATGACTTAGGTATAAGTAACTCTTCTTCTTACATGAAAAAAATTAGAGACACAATACATTTACGCAGAAAGACCAGCAAAGATACTGTTACCACTCTTTCTATGCAAATACAAGGTAATTTTTTTTAATATTGGCCTAAAAAAGCTTAAAGTGGTATTTATTTGGAACGTTCAGTTGCTGTCATGATTAAGAAATTATTTGAATGCATCCAATCATCTGCCCTTAAAGGGCAAAAGAAAAAGCCCATGTAATTTTTTTCAATCCATTTCTAAGTTTCTAAGATTTTATCACCTATAATCAATTTTAAATTAGAGGTCTACTGTTGTACAGAACAGAGTTAGAAAGACCAAAAAAAGACTAACTTACATCTCTTAAAATTACTGACAATAGTTATTCTTATATAAAAGTAGTATTATTTTTTTATTTAAGATAAACTTCAATCAAGCAGTTCCAGGTATCAGCAATAAAGGTTAACATTTCTTGATGCAGACAGGTCTTGGCAAACCCTTTGTCCACCCTTAGCCAATGAGTCTCAGAGTGGCAAAAACTACATATTAAAAGAAGCTATACTGACAATACATGTATCTACAGAGCATTTGTTTTTCCCAATTCCACTGTATTGTGTTACCATTGACGGATGTAGAAGTGCACCACTTGCAATCATTCAACAAGAAAGGCAGCCTTACAGGATGAACAGAGAGGTTTCAAAAGCACTGTCTGCAGCATTCAATTAAATTGAGGCATCTAACAGTTTACTGGTCAGCCTGTATTTGCACCGTTTCAATCAGATAAGGAAATTTCATTCTGAAACACAGGTTTGAGATAACTCTTTAGCTACTGACTACTACTTTCCCCCATTCAGCTGTGACCAGTTTAAATTTTGAAGCTGCATTTGCCTATTAAATATGAAGTATTTCCCTCTGTTCTGTTAGTAGGTTAAGAGGGTATTCACCACACATTATCAATTTGTCTCCTTTACCATGCAACCCAAAGCATACAAAATAAGCCAGTAACAAATATAGAAAGGGAAGGATGAACAAAGGAAAATCATGGTTTATAGTCCAAAACCAAGACAATGAAGGAAACTGGATGTTCACTTTCAATAAAATTCCTGACGGTACCTCTTATTGCTGATTTAAGTCTACACTTCACTGGAATGTTAGCACACCTCCTCCTTAAGCCTCTGATGATATTAATCAAAAGTGAGAACATCTCCCCAGTAACAACAGGTGAAATCCAAAGACTGCTGAGAGAGTCCATAACCCAGGTCTCACCACATCTCGAGAACTAAGCTATTATTACAAAGGAGAAGCTGAGGAGAGAAAGATTTCTGGGCCGTATTATTCACAAATATGAACTGCATCACCTCAGCCACTGGATCACTGCAAATATATATACTATGAATGATAGAAAACATGGACTAATGACTTCTGAGTGACAGGTCTAAGCTTCCAGAGATGCTAAGATGAATGAAAACAAATTGAGCATTATCCACTTGGACATGGAAAACTTGGGATCTCCAATAAGTACACATCTTCTCTATAAACCTGAACAAAGTGTTCACATTAGAAATCACCACAGCTCAAATTCAAGGAATTGTTCAATTCAATTCAAGCAATCGTTCAATTCAATTCAAGCTTGTTCTCTGTGGAGATTTCCTTCAGCAAGCCACATATGGCAACACTAGTAGAGATATGTGAACACAGAACTAACCAATTCAACAAGAGATGTGTTGCCACAAGGAGGAAGTGAGAAGCAATGAAAGTGATGATAATCAGAGTCTACTTACCCGAAACTGCTCATTCTTGTAAGATACCAGAATATCTCTGACTTTTTCTAGAAATAAACATAAATATGTAGTTTAAACAGGACATCGCCTATTTAAGGGAATTTTGCATCTAAGCAAGCTACTTAGTTTTGCTGAATATACAGTCAAGGAAGGCATCAGTCAAATGAAGTCAGAAATTCTGATTCAGACAACACACCAAGGACTCACAAAACCGCCACTCTTCCAGCAACACAAATTTTCTCATGTGGGGTTGAACCACGAATTCCGTATTCATCACTAACAGTAGTCAAAGACAGGCAAGTTGGATAAATAGACAGCTCAAAAAAAAATCCCTAAACAGATCTGTTTATGAAGAAATTGTTCCTATATGCAGTTTATTTTCTGATGCATATTTGTATTCGTTATACTTGCATTTTGCAGCTATTGCAACACCACTATGGCTATTTACAAACCAACCACATCCTTACAGGACTTTATTGAGCTTTTATTTACCGCCTGCAGAAAATGTCTTTTCTCTGTGGACCACTTTTACTGTACTTGAAATAGCAACATCTTCCAAAATACTTCACCATTCAGCTGTCATTGTCCCGTGCTATGTATGTGTCCACCACCCAGTATCAGCCAGATATTCGAACTGTAGGAACAATATACCATTCCATTACTCTGGATATACAAATCACAGAATCTACTGCATCATTCTGTGATTCTCTCTTTCGTCAACTGGGGGTGGAGTGTTCTTTTTTTTTAAAGGGTAACCAGGGAGATGAAGGAATAGCACACACTTGAATCTCATTCAATATGAAGACAGAAGACCGGACATACACTCTGACAAGAAAAGTGTGAAGAGCTGCTCTGTTCCAAAGTTTAGTACTGCCTCTAAGTTTGGATTATTATAATAAATGCTGTACTAAACTAAAAAATTAGCTAAAATTTTCTGGATCACAGCCTCTCTATGTATATAGACTCAGTAATAGAGGAATCTAGAAAAGATTTGAAACAAATCTATAGATCCTAAAGTTTGAAAAATCTTGACAGTCACCTAGAGTGACCTTCTAGGGAGCAATAAGTGGCAGTTTAGCACTTTTGCACATTCTCTGGGCCTTGGACTGGGCTGTTGTAATCAGCTGGGCAAGCTACTCCCCATAAGCCTGCCATCTAATCTGCATTTCCTCCACTCATTCATTCAAACTAGACATCTACTTTGAGAAAACGTCCTTTATTTTGTGTTCAAAGACTTCTGGTGATGAAAAAGCAACTACTGGAACAGTTTAACAAAGAGTTTCCATTGTTCTGCACTTAGTATCTCAGATTACTCCCAGGTTGAGTTACCTGTGATTTTTTTTTTAATGCTATCAGCAGCAAAATAATTTTTCTGTCCACATGCGAAGTATTTCAAAACAGGCTGAACCACTTCTATCTTGCTCTTTCTCAAGTTAGAACCTACAAAGTTTTGAGAGCTATAAAAGGACCATAACCTTCTTTTGTTAGTAGTGGTCTCAAGATCAAAACTGTGCTTGTCAAGCCACTACAACAAATTTTTACAATGCTTATATCCCAGTACAGTTGCTACTAATTATGATACTGTATACTTCCACTCAATATAAGTAAAGGATTATATGCTATGAATTGGGTGAACTAATACCAAACCAGTCAGTCAACCCCAGGAATCCACAAAGGCCTAAAGAGGAATCACAAAACCTGAGCTGAAGTCATACATTTATGCAAGAAGAGGCCACGTTTAAACTAGCATATCTAATCCTTTTATCTGCCATCATTCTAGGGACACCTACCATGGAATTCCTTGTGTTTCTGACAGGCCTCATGCTGCGGGGTTTGAGTCTCCCATGCATCATTGCCCAACTCTGCATTTGCTTCCACCTCTTCCTGCTCCTCATCCTCATCCTCACTTTCTTCACACAAGTTATTGCCCAGCTGACGGCTCCAATATGTCTTTCGTAGCCAGTCCAGCACAACATCACAACCTAATGGAGAACAGAAAACATCATCTTTGCACTGAGGATTTGTTACTGAAAAGAAATAATATAGGTGGTACACTGCTAATTTGTATTACAAAAAGAAATGCTATTAATTAGTTATGAACCGTGAAAACACTTTCAAACTCCATTAACGAAGAGGCAAACAAATGAAAAAAAAACCAAAAAACCCACAAATCAACCCAAAAACAACCTCTCTCCAAAAAGAAACCGCAAAAAAACCCACAATCCAGTATCACAGGCTTGGTAACACCCACCCACTGTCTTTTTGGCAACAGAAAAGATTGGACACTACCACACTCCGGCACCTAGCTCAAGATAGGTCAAACTTAAGCAGAAACTAAGTCCCAGCACTGACATTCTAATGAAAAAATGAGTCAATACTTCAATATTATCATAGTCAACACAGCATCTATATATATTTTTTTTTTGTGCAGAGAGTATACTAGGCATACACTAGACAGAATGGAAAGAAAATGCCTTTACTTCCATCACTATTTCTGTACCCAAGTTAATCTAAGGACCATGCAGGAAGTTATTTAAGTGGTTCATCAGTACTTAACCCAAAAAGCCCCAGAATTGCTTCAAATGCCATGAGCTGGTCATTCATTTAGGTTTGCAGTACATACTGCATTTCTCCCTAAATGGGTTTTTTTAAAGAGTCTTAGGTTACCTCTAAACTGTCAGAAAAAAATGTTTACCTACTTCCCCAAGATGAACTTCCTGTGCTGTAAAAAAGCCAGAGAACCAAACTGTTTCTTCCATTATTTTTCTCAGGGATGGGGGAAGCCTGTGAACATCTGCCTTTTAACATACTGCACCAGACACAGCTCAGCTACCCCCGTAAGGCAGTGGCAAACCTTTCCCATGTTTGACGAGCCCACTGCGTGCCCTGCAGTCCCCCAAACTGGAGGGAGCAGTGCTCCTCTCAGGGTCTGTGGCACTGTTGTTGCCACTCCTGCCAGTGCCAAGACCCTGGCAGCACTCACCCTTGCGGCACAGGGCCAGCCGCGGCAGCTTTCCATGGGTCAGCTCGTGACGCAGGTCCACAACCCAGACGGGGATATCCACCTGAAGAAGAGCCAGCATTGTGCCACAGCTGCCTGCTGTACTGCAAAGCTGCAGAGAACCTATACCTAGGTCACTCCTGCACTGCAGCTTCCCATCTTCCTATTCGAGGGTGGGTCAAGATCCTCCAGTTCCCTGATCCCACTCCTCCTGTGGGCTTTGCATTTTAAGTTCTTCAGTGTTCTTGCAAAAATATTTCTTTTCAGACAAAAGTCCTACGTGTAATTTAATCAGATATTGAGGAGCAATTAAATAATATTTAAATGGATAAGACACGCTGGATAACTGTATAACGAAGTTACAAATCCTATCATACATAACAATGAAATCTACACACTAAGTAGCACACAATTTCTTGCAACTTTCCTAAAGGACAACTGTCTTTAACTATGCAAGACCTCTGTTTTTCAGCTTGCTCCGTTTTAAAAGGTGAGAGGCAGAACCTTTCTAAAAACTTGGGAAAAAAAATTAAAATCAGTTAATCATTCTCACACAGGGGCCCAGGCAATGCTGCATATACAGAAGAGTCTCAAATACTCTCAGTCCTCCACTATTAAAATTTGTTCAGTCACAGATATAATGTTCACTGCAGCTGGCAATAAAAGGACTCAAGTTGGTCATGCTATTACAATTGCAGCTTGAACCTTCCCTCCATCACACAGAAATGGACAAGCTCACCTGAAGCAAGAGACACGAAATGAAAATGCCTGTAAATGTGATTAAGTGCTTTTTATGTAGGACCTTCCTTATTAAAGATTATAATTTATAAACCATAAATTTAGTTCTTTTTCTGTATTTCAGTAGCTAAGAAAGAAAAATAAAAGCCAGTATGTAAATGGGACTATGCACATGTAAATCAAGGCTTTGATCACACATGATTTGAAAAGCTTTAATGATCATCAGTTTTTGTTACTCTTAATCTGATGGTAAAGACCAAAAATTCAGATACAGTTGCAGCAATCCTCTTTTAAACTTTGCAACTGGAAAGAACTGCCATCTATATCCATTATTTTGGTTACAAAAGAATCACCCACCATGACTCCCTCCACGTGTGTTAATAGACAACACATCCGCTTTCTTGCACAGATACAAATTATAAAGTGTTATTAAATATTTACCTCTCTGGCTAATTGTCTCAGAGGAATGTTGGCCATTTTCTGTTTCCTTTCCGTGATCAAGTTGACAAACCTGCACGCAGGTTACACAAGAGAAAAAATACTATCAAAAGTTGCAGAGAAATTTGGAACCCCAGAGCCAAATTCCCCACATGCTGTACAATGCTGTGGTCCCAAAGAAGCAAAGTGACTTTAGGCAGCTGAATAACTACATCTACCCAGGTCTTCGTCTCAAAGCATACAGGCCTTCAGAGCCCTTACCTTACAAGAGCCAGCCCGTAAGAGAGGATGAGCTCCTGTGACTTCAATCTGCCAGAACTATCCAGGACCTTGCAACGAATCAGTTCTGCCGTGCAATCCACTGCAAGAGGCATTTTTTGACCATACCTGGAGATAAAAGTAATCAGGTGAGAAGTCTCACACAAATACACTCACCCTGAAAGAAGGGCAGCTTTTGACTAGTTTTTGTGCACTGTGGTATATAACACCCCAAGAAACACTATGCAGAGAGAGCACCAAAGACTCTTTGCAGAAGGCTTTTATTTGGAACACTGACTACATGCCTATTCCTAAGCTCACGTTAAACGAGTACTTATTGATACGCTATGCACATACACAAGTTGCCTTATCTAGACAGGTCTTCTGTATGGATACAGCAGGGGCAACACAGAATAAGAAGATCTGGGGGCGCTGAATATGTTCATTGCCTCGAGGAACTTGCCCGTGGAGCTGCGGGCACGTAGGTGTTCTGCCTTCCCTGCTCTCCACGGGTCACTGCTTCTAGCATGAGCTACATGCCCGGAGCCTCCCGCAATGACGGCCTGCAAGATAGGGCCGACTACCCGGCTGCCCCGACGGCCTGCACACACCGTCCCGGCCGCGGAGCCGGCCCTGTAGGACCTGCGCTCAGGTTCCCCGGAGTCCTCCAGGCCCAGGACCGCGAGCGCCGGGCGCAGCCAGGGACACAAACAACAGAGGGGCCTCTCCTGAGACAGAGGGTCAACCTGGAACCCGGAGGGCCGCATCGCGCTCTCCGCCCGCGGCGCGCAGATCGTACCGGCTCTTCCAGGCCGAGACCCGGTCCAGCGCGTCCTGCTGCAGCCGGCTGTCCCCGCAGTACAACCCCACCATCACCTGGTCCCACTCCGCCCGGCCCCTCCACGCCACGNCCCCTCACCTCCCCTCACTGCACCGCCCCTCATCGTTCCGCCCCGCCCCTCACCGCCCCGCCCCGCCCGCTGCCGGTGCCGTGCCCGCCCCTCCGCGTGCCTTTCCCGGCGCTTCCCGTGTTTCCCGAGGGCAGCGGAGGCTCTCCTGAACCTCCGCCGCGGCCCAAGGGGCCTTGGAATAGGCGCGTTCTCCTCATGTGCAGCTGCGGGGAGCTGAGGTCTGGAGGTGGGATGGATTCCACGGAAGCTCCGTGCGCTGGTTTTGGTAGTAGAAAAGCTAAGCCTGTAGGTTCTAGTGCTATCTCCAGCACCTAAAGGATAGCTTGGCCTTTCCCCAAAACTGTTAGGACTTTATGATAGCTTAAGATTTTTTTTTGTTCAATATTCTGTAGTAAGAATGTTAATCATTCTCACAGGCATTTTATGAACATCCTCTGAAGAAATGCTTGTACTGGAAAGCTAAGCCTCCTCCTATAGTCTAGCACCAATGTACTTAATGAAGGTACCACCCTTCCTATTGAGACTAATGTGAGTATTCCTGAGTGCTTAATTGAGACCATGTTCGCCTTAATATTAGTGAACAGGGAAAGAAAAAAACCAGAACTTCTTCCCCATACAAAATACTTATTTTATTAAATACCAAAGATTAGAGGAAAGAAATGCTGAATGAGTTCTATTAAAATACTATGTTTGAAAAATGCTGCAGTTCATTACAGCTTCAATCACCTACCCTTGAAAAGTCACCTCGTTCTTTGGTGGTAATAAATGTAGACCAAAATGAAACAAGTTCATTACTCAAAGTATTAATGTTGAGGGAGCAGATTTGACCTTTCTTGCCAAACCCCCACAGTGCCTCATGTAGTGAAAATGAATTTGCTGAAGATGGGAGGCAGTGACAAAACTTGGAATAGAACCCTGGAAATGGAGTTGCACTTTTCATCTGCTTAAGAAATGTTCTGAGGTGACAAGCTGTTTATTGCAATCAGAGGGTCTTATTCGGAGCATAGGAACACCATGTGTCATTTTGCTTGCCAGATTATTTCTGGGTTTCAGAAATCAACTGCAGCGCAAAGGTTGTGAAAGGCAAACAACGCTGTGGAACAGATAGGACATATCAAGCTTGACCAGACTACCTGCTACCAAAACCTTAGAGTGATAACAAATCAAATTTAAAGGAGTAGTTTTCATTCTTACTCTCTGTGGAAATGGAGAAAGACGTGAAGAGTTTAGTGCTTGTTAAAGAGATGGCAGGGAGCAAGGTCTGGACTAGGTCACATGCTTTTGGAGTCTTGGATCTAAGGTCAGTTACACTTGTGCTGTGTGTCTGTCAGCGATGTTTGGCTACAAGGTTGCTCAATGCAGAATTGGGAGGGAGTGTGCTAAAATGGCTAGTTACCCAATGTATCTCACAAGATTAGAGCAATTTACCATTCCTGTTTCTGCAGCCTTGCTGTTCTGTTGGCTAAAAAAAGGAGTCAGGATTGTCTGGATGATTGGGGTGAGTGACGTTATTTGCACCTGCAGTTGAAGTGCCAATGAGGATCAAGGAACCAGACTGCTGTCTAAAAGGCCTAAATGAAAAACTTACTGTTTTAACTAAACTTGTCAGGTAACATAAGTAATGGATTAAAATGAAAAATCCAGCATGTGAACTGTGATAATCCTTCCTCTGTGAAGGGACATGATTCCGCATTTCACTTGTATAATTGNCCTGCGGGCCAAGGCCGTGCCCAGCCGCCCGCGGCGCCAGGCAGGCCCAGCGCGGCCCGACATTTGGCCCGCCAAGCGGCGCGACGAACCGCCCGCACACTGAGCCTGCGCCGTGCTCGCCCCTCACCTCACCTCACCGCCCNCCGTGCGCTGGTTTTGGTAGTAGAAAAGCTAAGCCTGTAGGTTCTAGTGCTATCTCCAGCACCTAAAGGATAGCTTGGCCTTTCCCCAAAACTGTTAGGACTTTATGATAGCTTAAGATTTTTTTTTGTTCAATATTCTGTAGTAAGAATGTTAATCATTCTCACAGGCATTTTATGAACATCCTCTGAAGAAATGCTTGTACTGGAAAGCTAAGCCTCCTCCTATAGTCTAGCACCAATGTACTTAATGAAGGTACCACCCTTCCTATTGAGACTAATGTGAGTATTCCTGAGTGCTTAATTGAGACCATGTTCGCCTTAATATTAGTGAACAGGGAAAGAAAAAAACCAGAACTTCTTCCCCATACAAAATACTTATTTTATTAAATACCAAAGATTAGAGGAAAGAAATGCTGAATGAGTTCTATTAAAATACTATGTTTGAAAAATGCTGCAGTTCATTACAGCTTCAATCACCTACCCTTGAAAAGTCACCTCGTTCTTTGGTGGTAATAAATGTAGACCAAAATGAAACAAGTTCATTACTCAAAGTATTAATGTTGAGGGAGCAGATTTGACCTTTCTTGCCAAACCCCCACAGTGCCTCATGTAGTGAAAATGAATTTGCTGAAGATGGGAGGCAGTGACAAAACTTGGAATAGAACCCTGGAAATGGAGTTGCACTTTTCATCTGCTTAAGAAATGTTCTGAGGTGACAAGCTGTTTATTGCAATCAGAGGGTCTTATTCGGAGCATAGGAACACCATGTGTCATTTTGCTTGCCAGATTATTTCTGGGTTTCAGAAATCAACTGCAGCGCAAAGGTTGTGAAAGGCAAACAACGCTGTGGAACAGATAGGACATATCAAGCTTGACCAGACTACCTGCTACCAAAACCTTAGAGTGATAACAAATCAAATTTAAAGGAGTAGTTTTCATTCTTACTCTCTGTGGAAATGGAGAAAGACGTGAAGAGTTTAGTGCTTGTTAAAGAGATGGCAGGGAGCAAGGTCTGGACTAGGTCACATGCTTTTGGAGTCTTGGATCTAAGGTCAGTTACACTTGTGCTGTGTGTCTGTCAGCGATGTTTGGCTACAAGGTTGCTCAATGCAGAATTGGGAGGGAGTGTGCTAAAATGGCTAGTTACCCAATGTATCTCACAAGATTAGAGCAATTTACCATTCCTGTTTCTGCAGCCTTGCTGTTCTGTTGGCTAAAAAAAGGAGTCAGGATTGTCTGGATGATTGGGGTGAGTGACGTTATTTGCACCTGCAGTTGAAGTGCCAATGAGGATCAAGGAACCAGACTGCTGTCTAAAAGGCCTAAATGAAAAACTTACTGTTTTAACTAAACTTGTCAGGTAACATAAGTAATGGATTAAAATGAAAAATCCAGCATGTGAACTGTGATAATCCTTCCTCTGTGAAGGGACATGATTCCGCATTTCACTTGTATAATTGAAAAGGAAGCCCCTGAACCTTCCTGAATAGTCTTGCTCTTGCTGGGAGTAAAGAACACCCTTTTTCTGCTTGCTTTCTGAAGCATCTGAAGTAACCACAGGTGATATCTAGAAACGGCCTTGGAATGTCAGTGTAAAGGAAATTGCAGCATTCCTCTTGAGTGGAATTAACAACAACATGCCAGCCTTCTTCCTAAAGAAATGAGTGTCAAAAAATGGGTTGAAATGATTAAGTTTTAGGTCATCCAGAAATAAGAAAAGAGTCTTTTAAACCAGAAAAGAGTGTGACAAGAAGATGGGAGGTTGGGTGAGTTTGTTTGTTCCTTTGTTTCTGTATTATTTTTCAATTCAAGTAGGACATGGCCAAATAAGAAAAATGCTTTCTGCATTTCGTGGCTTTATAGTTTAATCTTTAATTGGGCCTACAACATTTGAGCTCCACGTGTTTTCCAAACACCATGGGTCTTTGAGATTGTTGGTAGAGCAGTGGGTGGCAGAGGAGTCAGAGTTTATCTGACCTGGCAGTTGTTGCCTTCTTGTTTGAGTACTGTTCCCTGGAGTGGGGAGAGCAACTGCTGATAGAGCAGAGAACAAGAGAGAGGGAGGGGCCTCTACATCTTTTCAATGTTATTCGCTGATTTTGTTTTCTAGCAGCTATGAGACCTGAGCTTTGTTGACTAGCCATTGAACATCCTATTTTCACTGAATTCGTTTTTCCCAATCTCTTCTCCTTTCTTCTAGTTGCAGGGTTGCTGCAATAGCAACAAGGTGAGAATATGAAATGGCACTTCTCAGCTCAGTTCTCACATAAGGATTGTTATGTTGTTATGTTAAAGCAATAGATATCTGGCAGTTAAAGGCAAGTTTACCTGGAATGTCAAAAATCACTGTGCTGTTTAGAGAAATACGCAATGGAGTCCAATAAGGTAACCCCAGATTTGCTCAGTGATGTATTTATTTAACCTTCTTAGAATCATGCTGTGTGGATTCCTACGCAACAAGTACTAAACAATATCTGCACACTTTCAGTCCTTATGCTGAATCCTGCTCTAGTTGAAGTTAGTGGAAACTTGAGGGTGACGCTGCATCGAGACTCACATATATTTGGATTGGGAAGGAGAGCAGATGAGCAGTAATTCTCTTCTGCCTTGAAAGCTTGTGACCAAGCTGCAGCTTCCAGCCTTTTCTGATAAAGCTGAATGAAGTGCTATACATAGTTCTTTGCAAGGTTTGTTGCAGAAGTGACCTATGACTCCTATGCTCAGCATTTTCTGCAAAAAAAAAAAAAGAGTGGAGGGACAACTGGAATTTCAGTTATGCAGGGCATTAGAGAAAGTTGGATAGGAATGCATAGAAATGGGGGAATGGAAATGGAGGGGTACCGAAAGTCAGAAGTGGATACATGTGGGTAAAACACAGCCTTAGTTACTTCTCAATAGCATCCTGCCTCTATTCTGCACCTCTCCTGGGTGCTCCTGAGGAACACATAGATCCTTCATTTCCTTACCTTCTTGGAGTAATGTTCATAAAGAAGGGCTTGAGTTTTTCTTCTGGGTGTATTGAATTTTGAAGAACAAAAGGGGATATATTAGAGGAAATAAGCAGCTGAACATGTTTTCCAGTGCCAGAGGCCTTGACAGTAGGTTCTAGGGCCATTCTGAGATGTCAGCCAGCCCTGAAGGAGGAGGCAGTATGTTATTCTGCATTTCTAGCTACTCCAGCTATAATCTAGCTACTCTAGCTATAATCCTGCATATATAGCTTCCAGGTAAGGAGCAACTTCCTGAAGGGGGAAAGGTGTTTTGGCTCAATGGGACTCTACAGGGAAAAAGTGTAGTTCAGACAATCTAAATGTTCCCACCAGGCTGCAGGGTTTGTTGTGAAACTTGTTATGCCAGACCCAACACAGGAGATTATGTTTTAAGACTTGCGTAAAGAATAAGCTGTCGATGTTGTTGTTGGCTGGACTTCGCGAACGAAGATTTTGGGCTAAGCCTGCGCAATGGATTTTTTAGGTGAGGCACAGTGTGCGCGGAACTGGCCCCACCCCCCTTATTCCTGAGGTTCATTTGCCACGGCCGAGCAGCTCGGACGGTGACAGCGAGTTCCTCGGGATTCGAACTGGCGTCCTCAGAGGAGGCGCCAGCTCCAGAGGCGGCGACTTACACCACTCGGCCAACGCCCACTGCCCATTTCAGACCAACATCAAAGAAAAAAAACAGCAAACAGAAAAGCAAAAAACAGAAAAGCAATAATGTCAGGTTGTTGAGCAATCCTGGGAGTCCATGTGGATCAGAGCACCAGGGGAAGACCTCGCCTTTTCCTCTCTGCCACTGAATGACACAAACGTGGCACTGCAGCCACGCCTGCAACACGAGCTGGGGCAGGAAGCTGTCGATGACTTGTATGTCTTTGGCACATCAATGTCCCTGCAAGAAACTGCTTATGGAGAAAGTAGTTGGGTGTGGAGAGGGAAGAATTAGACATGGAAAGGGATAGTGGAAGGATTGTATTAGGAATGAGAACTTTACCTCAAATGAGTTGATTGCAATGATTATCTACAGTATGTGAACAAATGTGGTGAAACCAATTTTGGACTGTGTGCTGTGTCCTCTTGGGGAGAATCTGAGAGGGAGAACAATGCAAAACTGGTGTTTGTCATTTTGTTTGATGCATATCCTGAAAAGTGCTCAGGTGATGTTTCCACGGATCAAAGTCTAGACAGGCACTGAACATGATGGGGAAGGGCAGAAGTGATTTCCTCCTTATAGGTGATGCAGGTTTCAGGTACAAACTGTGATTAAAAGCACTGCAATGAGATACCCTGGAAATCCTTACTGCTTCAAAACTTGGTTTACTTTACTTCTTTTTTGTTCTTCTCTTTTTGACTGAAGATAAAGAAGAGTCTATGAGGATTGCTTCTTCCTCCTCCCTCACAGATGGAAGGCTCCAAGTTAAAAAATCATCCTGAATATTGGAGGAGTCAGGTGTGAGATATGCAGCATCACTCTCCAGACTTTCCCAGGGACCAAGCTGTGCAGCCTAACAGGGCCTCATGCTCCAAGCACCTACGACTATGATTCCACTACCAAAGAGTTCTTTTTTGATAGGAATGCTGAGATATTCAGCTCTGTGTTGAACTGTTATCAGACCAAACACTTCCGCTGCCCCACTGATACCTGCAGATCAGTTTTAGAAGAAGAGCTGATTTTTCTGGGAAATGAATGAAAGACAGTGAGCACCCTGCTGCTGGCTGAAGCTGAATAACAAAGAGGTGCAGCCAGAGGAATAAAACACTTGGGATGAAAATTAACAAACCAATGACCAGTGCCTCATAGTTCAGACAGAAAGAAGGGATTTTAACTGGTGAACCATGTGGCAACCAAAGATTTGGTCTATATTTGAAAAACCATTTTCCTCTTTCACTACTAAGGTAATACTGTAAGTGGAGATGGACACAGCCTGTATCCTTTGGGATTACTGGAATGGGTTCATGAAAAATGCTAATGGGTTCATATCTTTGATAGGTATGCTTTGAATCCTGGATTAAAAAAGAAAATAAAATTTTCTTTTCATTAACAGACACCTTCTTCTCTCATCCTCTTCTCCCTCTTCTCTAAACAAAATACGCGCCCCATGCCTCTTTAAAATGTCAAGCATGCAGAACAACAAATACAAGTCAGAGACTGCAGATGATGTTTTCTGTGCTGCTGGTATTTCTGGAGCCAATGTTTAATGCTGAAGAGGCCTTCAGTGTGAGTCTGTCCCCACTACTCGAGTTGTTGGACATTTCTTCTTCCTTACAAATGCCAGTATAAGAATTCAGGCGTTTTTTTATTTTACTCAAATCTTCTCTATTATTTTTCAAATTTGGAAGGAGAAAATGCACGTCCATGTGAGCTGAATGATGATGACATGAGAAGGATTAGTCTGGGATTGTTTTGTGCCTGTGGAGGTGATCCTGGGGTCGTGGGGGGGGCAGTGAGGTTATGTGATACTTGTTTGTTGATTTAATTATATATGTGCCTTTTCTTCCCTCTGAAGTGCTTGGCTTTCATTTCTCTACTGTTCATCACTGGAATTGTCATCATTCTCTGTGAGGAGACCAAGGCATAATTTGAGTTCTTTGCTGCTAACTTCACCTCTGTTGGAGGTTCTGCAGTCTTCCACAGTGACTATGAACCCTATTACATGCAGGCTGCCCATTTGCTTCATGTGGAGCTAATTTGTGTCCTCTGGTTTTCTTTTGAGTTCTCTGTATATTTGTGTTTCTGTCCAGACAAGAAGTTGTTCTTCCAAAATCCCCTGAACGTGATTGACTTCCTCTTCCCAGTATATATTGAGCCCTTTATGGCTGGGCAGATTCACAGAATGCCAAGCCTGGGGCTTTGGGTGGGCTTTGTTCACATTGTCTGCTTTCTCAAACTCCTGAAGATATCCAGACTGATAGAAATGCCACCGATCCTCAGGGTTCTGTGCTGCACCCTCAAGTCTGTCCTTAGAGATACTTGCATCCTACTGATAGTTTTGGCCTTTGAGACCCTCTTCTTTGGCTCTGTCTTCTTCTATGGGAAGTTGCTGGGTAACCATCCTTCCTACACAGAGGAGCTGCACCTCACTGACATTTGTGTTTGTTTGTGGTGGGTTTTAATCACACTCACTACAGCGGGCTATGGAGATGCTATCCCTCTCACCACAGTTGGCCAAGTGACAGCAGCTTTAGCTGTGATGTTCAGCATGTTAACCATTATCATGCCAATACCCATTTTCTAGTGAAATTTAAAAGCTATTATGATGTTGCTGCCTTAAGCTGAGAAGAAGAAAGAAGCATTAACACTCAGTTTTCATTTGCCTTTAACAAACCTTCACCTCGGTTTATTCCCTTTGGTGGGAAGGGAGTGCGAATAGTTCTTAATGCATTTACTTGCCTTAGCATATTTCAAACAGTTGATGAGCTTGCAGTACTTGATACACAACTGATCAGAACTGTTAAATTCCTTGCATCTTTCCCATATTGTCCTTCATCCCATGCCTTTTTTGTGTGCCACAGTTTCTCTCTCTCCCCTGGCTGTTTGGAGATAGACTGCACTACAGCCTGAATGTACCCCACATAACCCAGTTCTATGATCTCAGCTCACAGTGTGTTGCCTTAGCTGGCATACAATTCATGATGCCCTCCATCATCTGACAGATTAAAATGTCATTTTGCATGCTAGGAAAGAAGATCTATGCTCTGACAGCAATGAGGAAGCATGGGTTCTGATAGGTTATTTTTTAACAACGTTCTGTTTCCTTGTTTTATCTAAACAAGCCATACATCTGATTTGCCAGAATCACGTACACATGTGAAGAAGGCAGCAGGCTGAACTGAATACCTGTGGGCCCACACTGTTGGATAACCTGCTTTGAGGGTTCACAAGAATTGCTGTGGCATCTAGGTAGCAGCAAGGGAGCCCTCTGACAGAAAAGTCCTTTTGCATCTGCTGAAGTCGATGGCAACCTCTCCTTTATCTCAAGGAGATCAAAATTTCATCAGGCAGTTCCAGTGGATCAGCACATTTCTACAGTTCTTGATTTTTATGTAACAAAGTCACTAAACTATTAGCCAAAATATCTTTGGATTTTTGCTGTTTAGAAAAAAAGTACATAACATGCAGTACTCCATATAGTTTTAATGTAATTTACTTTCTTAAAGCATAGATATAAACTAGGAATATTTTTCTTTTAACTGGGTGGTCTTGTTATTACATTTAATTTTGAAATAACAAGTTTTAAAGAAACCTCCAAGTTCCATTGTTTATATAGCAGACTGATGTGTTAAAATTATTTTGCTTAGTAAGCATAAACATCTGTATACAAGAACTTTTATGTACTCAAATTTCCTCAAGGTAATATTTTAATTGCAATTTTGATTAAGTTTTGTCTGTCGCTATGATTTTTTGGTTCAGGATATCATTTTCAGGCTGCTTTATTTTTATTGAAACATGAGGTAACTTCTCTCTGTTCCAATGCAACTGCAAGGGATATGTTTTTGTCTAAAGTGAAAGAAAAAAACTGCAAACATGTCAGGCACAAAGCGCATGAGAAGCTGGAGAGATGATGTCAGTTGGTAATGTGCTGTTATTTTGAAGCAGAATTAAACGTCAAAAGGTGGATATATCTTAAAAACCAGATTGTCAGGATGCAGCAGAGCCCAGCAGTTCCTGGAATATCAGTCAGCGAGCCAGGATTCAAGCACAAAATCACAATGGCCAGAGCAAGGCCCTCAGCAGGCAGGCACCAGGTACACGGTCCTAGGTGAGGTGAGCTGAGCAGGGCAGGCCCAGAGATGGCAACCAGACTCAGCAAAGACTCCTCATCAGGAGGCAAATTTGTGTTGATGAGTGCATCTGCAGACCACAATCAGGATCACATCCAGGGATGGTTACCAGGGTCACCCAGTCCAGTGATCACCAGCAAGGGCTTGAGTGAAATGATCTATTCAGTAATACCACAATGAGACATTTTGATTGAGTAAAACCACTTGGTTGAAATAAAGACAAAACAAGAGAAAACATCTACATATTTGACGTGCAAATACAATAATGTATTGATAGAGATGTAGTATTCAAAATAAGAAAGATGTGATGAGATGTTTTTAGCTTATGAAAATTCTTCTATGTTTATTGATCAGAAAATTTAAAAAATCCACTTTTCACAGAGCCATTGAATATCAAGTTAGAAGGGACCCATAAGGATCATCAAGTCCAATTTCCTGCTTCTTGCAGGACTATCATATGACACTAAACCATATGACAAGGAGTGCTTCTGACTTTTTTCATGAAAGTATCAGTAAAAAGAACACATTCTGGAAAATCAGCTTAGGATTTCCCAGCAAAAAATTCCTTTGCACATGCTGACTAGTGCTGCCAACTTGAGCTGACCTCTTAACAAGCATGGAATAAACACAGGTCCCCCTCCTTTTTCATGTTGCCAATGCTCCCCATTGTGGAAGCATGAGGAGTTGCTTGTTACTGGAAAATGCCAACACAGCTTCATACAGTGCAGAAGTGATGGGGGAAAGAGGCCTGTGCTTAGCAATACGGCTTTGCCAAGCAGATGAGAGTCCTTACCTTCTCTAGACCACACTTCTGTCTGCTGGAGCCTCGCAGCTTCAAGTTTCCCAAGCAAGAGGAGCACTACAAGGTATTTTGCCTTAGTGAGTGTTAAGGGGAAAGTATTGCTGCCTTCTTCTGTTACCCACTGTGAGAGTAGTTTGTGGGACAGTTCCCTGGTTACTCCAGTGCAGCACAACAAAGGAAGGGACTGAGGCTTACCCATGCTTACGACCTGTTCCTGTGTCCCTGCTTGATAGCTGGTAATTATAGAATCATGGAATTACAGAATATGCTGAGTGGGAAGGGACCCACAAGGATCATCAACTCCGACTCCTGTCCCTGCACAGGACATCCCAACAACCCCACCCTGTCCCTGAGAGCCTTGTCCAAATGGTCCTTGAACTCTGTCAGCCTTGGGGCCATGACCTGAGGAGCCTGTTCAGTGCCCGACCACCCTCTGAGGAAGAACCTTTTCCTGATATCCAACCTAAACCGCCTCTGACACAGCTCCAGCTGTTTCCTCTAGTCCTGTGACTAGTCACAAGAATGGAGAGATCAGTACCTGCCCCTCTGCTACCCTTTGGGAGGATGTTGAAGACCCCAATGTGTCCTGACCTCAGTCTCCTCCAGGCTGAACAGACCAAGTGCTCTCAGCTGCTCCTCATGCAACTTTCCCTCCAGACCCTTCACCATCCTTGTGGCTCTTCCGTAGCCTCTGATTGGCTTTCAAGCCCTTTTGCAGTGCTTGGGTGGGAGTAGGGAGGCAGGTCTCAGGTCGCAGGTAATCTAGGAATAGATGAGAGCAATATCATGGAGATGGATTGTATTGGACCCCCAGACATGACTTTGGGCTGTGTGGTTTCCTTAACCAGCCATGCCAGGCACTTTGTGCTTACAAGTTACTGTCTTCATAGATCACTACATTCACCCTCAAAGATTTTTTTTCTTACTCTCTTCCAAAACTCTGTCATCTTTCATTTAAAAAGTACATTATTTAATACAAATTGTCTTACTGCAGGTTAAGGACCCAGCTGTTTTTATACCTAGCATGATAAATAAATTTGGGGTCATAAGCTCTCTGTTAGACCCTTACATACCTTGGCGCTTCCATGTGAACTTCATTTCCTAACTAGGTTTTCAAGGAAGTCAGGTTTGTGCCTTCCCACACCAGCCAAGCACTTCCGGACTAGCATTGTCTGCTTACCAGGAGCAATAGAGAGGAAGAAAAGCCTTCTGCAGCAATACAAAATTATCCATCCTGGTTATCAGCTTTCTTGCTCAAACGAGATTTTGAGGCATAACTGCACAAAGTAAGGTGCTTTGCTGCTGCAGCAAGTGGGAGCCTCACCAAAGTAGCCAACTGTGCTGTGTCCCAGACCCTTTTCTTGCATTGATTTGCAGTTTCATATCCCTACCCCTTTTGCCCACAGAGTGGCATCAAATGAACTTACTGATCTTGTGACTTCTGATGCAGCTTCAAGGCTTATGAGCTGTACAGGATTTAAACTGAGGTTGAGGACTGCTCACACTGGCCATTCATCATTGTTGAATAATATTACCTACCATTTGCTTCCCAGCCAGTGACATCATGAAAGCAATTACTAGTTCAGCACTCCCATCTCTCTCTTCCGAATCTGTTTTCTTAATATTGTCTATGCTCAATGGGATGAATTTCCTGTTATTTTAGCCATGTTAACTCCACAGCATCCCCAAATACTCTGAAGCATGTGCTCGCTGCCATGCTTCTTGGGATTGTGACAACTTTGTGCTCCCTGTGCTTTGAACAAGGTGCAGTTATTTGACCCAAACTGCCCAAGGCTGGAACAAAGAAGACTTTAGTCCCTTGCAAGAAATCTTCTCTTGATCAAATCCTTCATTATGGGAAGGACCAAACCTGATCTCTGCTTCTCTTTTCCCCTAAAAAGGCTATTAAAGAGATGGATACTGTTTGCAGAAGGGGTAGTATATCAGACTTCCTGTGACCACGAGATGGATGAGAGGGCCAGTGAAACAGCTGAGGGCACTTTCAGAAAAATTCTTACCTATCCCGAATACCACCAGCACCATAACTGGTGACACCTTGTTGTGCCAGTGCGGGCTGTGACTTTCCTGGGCCCTCAGGATACAGAAAGTTTAGTCGAGTGCAGCACACTCACAATCTTTTTCAACCTACATCTGCACAGCCTATCTCCACAGCCTGTCTGTGGGCAGAGTGACTCAGCAGCAAAGGAAAATTCAGTTTTGGATGGTGAAGTCAGAGCCTGGTGAAGCCCCAGGCTCTGACTCACAGAAGGCAAATGCATTTGACATATGCAGGAAAGTTACCAAATCTGGACTGGAGGACTCGGGACTCAAGAACAAACACACTCAAGAGACACACCGGGTCTCAGATGGTCATCCTTTTAATGTTTTGCTCACTGACCTGCAAGTAGTACCCCTTCCAGATATTTCTTCCTTTTTCTGTTTTTGTGCAATTGTAGCACTGCTCTTCTGGATACACTTAGATTTGTTGTCATTGTGCCTGTCCAAAAAAGTTTTCATTCTGGTCCCGCAATGTTTGCAAAGGAGTGATGGAAAATCCTTGGTGACTGAATGATGGGAGTGTGTGTGTGTGTGTGTGTGTGTGTGTGTATGGGAAGGTCTGTCTACTTGCTGTGGTCAGGCAGCATGTAAATACTCTGTTGCTTCTATGTGTTGAACAAACCTGTTTTCAGCCTGAAGGTTGTGCCTGGAAATACAGATGCTTGTGGTGAGGCTAAATCTATCCTACTTAACTTTCTGAGTATTCTTTTTTCAGCCTATCCCTGCCTGCCGAGGAGCATTGAAGGAAATTGGTGAGAAGTGACTCTCACAGTCCTCAGCAAGGACCTTAATTGTCCCCACCCTCACTTCTGGCTGCCAAATTGCAGAAATTGTTCTCCAGTGAGGCCATCTTTTGTCTCTATCTAAGAAGGAGACATGGATGATGTAGTGAGGTTGACTTTAATCTACTGGTTAGTTGGGTCTCTTTGAAATGAAGCTCCATCCCACCATTTATTTGGAATATGAAGTGACTATCCTTTCCTCACCCCAGCCTTGCATGAAGTTGACACTGTGCATTCTGTGTTAGCAGTGTTAACAGTCATATCGATATCTATTCATGTGGTTCTTGGCAACAAGTATGGTTTCATAGCCTAGATTGGTTGTAGTTTTAGGCTATTGCTTTTTGTCTGCTAAAAACCTTGTGACAGAGTGAACAATTCTCTCCTTTCACATTGCTGCAGCAGAGGTATATTTATTAATAATAATTAGAGGGCACAGGATTTAATCTTTAAACTGCTTCCTAAAGATGAACTAATTAGTCTTCACAATTTACCAATGAGCAAGTCTTTACAATTTGTCTTTGGGATTATTAAAGGGATGAAAGCCTCAACTCCTCATTTAGCAAAGGACTCGAGATTGTGCTTCATTTCAAGCATGTCTGGGAGTGAAGTATATGTTTCAGTGGTCTTAAGATTGCAGCTACCCACTTGGGGCAAAAGTTTCCTATTCTGGACCAAGATAGACTGATGCTGGAAGATAATAAATGTGTGAGCATTGCTGGGAAGGTCTTCCCCTCACAGCCTTGATTAGTTGACTCAAGTAATAATATCATTAGTAATAACATCAAAGACATATCCCCAGTGGCTTTAATGAAGTTTGTATCAGCTTCTCATTGACCACAGATAACTATTTGAGTAACTTAGAGTGGTGAAGTCACATCTTCATGGTTCCTATTCCTTCCAATATCTGCTGTAAATTACACTTTACATTTGCATCTTATATGCAGGGTGTGTCTCTGACTGTATTTTTTCTAAAAGACTTCCTGTCTGTCTGCTCTTGAGCTGTACAAACTTGAGACCTGCAGCTTTTAAATGTGCTGAACAGCCATGGTGCTCTGAGGAAGACTTTCGGCATCCCAGGGGTTTTGCTTTAGTGAGTGTCTTGGGCTTTATGCTTATCTATTTGGGAGATTTCTCAGCATGATTTAAAGCTGTCAGTGTTGCTAATGTTGCATGAACAGAGAGAAACAGATGATACAAATAAAATAATTTTATTTACTACTCTCTCCTTTCCTACCCTGTTCGTGTCTAGACTTACAGAATCATAAAATCAAGCGCCCTCATCTTCTACTCACATGGCTTCCCCTCCAAAACCTTCACCATCCTCATGTCCTTCTTTGTGCGGTCTCTAATGGCTTTATGTCTTCTTCATACTGCACTGACCAAAATTGTCCCCAGGACTCGAGGTGAGGCCACCCCAGTGCAGAGCAGAGCAGGACAATCCCCTCCCTCACCCAGCCTTCGATGCTGGGCCTGATGCCCCCCAGGACAGGGATGTCCCTCCTGGCTCCAGGCACTGCTGACTCGTGCCCAACTGGCCACTGACCAGCACCCCCAGGGCCCTTTCCTGGCACTGCTTTCCAGCATCTTGGTCGCAGTGTGTCCGTATATCCGGGGTTGCCCCATCCCAGGGGCAGAATCTGGCACTTCCCCTTGTTGAACTTCCTGTGGTTGGTGATGGCCCAGCCCTCTGATCTGTCGAGGTCTTTCTGCAGGGCCTCCCTGCCTTTGAGGGAATCAATAGCTCCTCCCAACTTAGTATCATCGGCAAGGTATAGTATCCCTTAGTATCCCTTCCAGTCCTGCATCCAGGTCAGTTACTGGAGATGCTGAAAGGAACAGGGCTGTGGATGGAACCTTGTGCAAAGCCACTAATGACTGGTGTCACCCCAGTCACTACAACATTTGGTGTCCAACCCGTGAGCTAATTGCTCACCTATCAGAAGATGCGTTTTTCCAGCTGCGGGCTTTACAGTTTGACCAGAAGGATCTTGGGAGAGACAGTAACTGGAGCTTTACTGAAATTCAAAAAGATCACATCAACTGGCTTCCCTGGATCAGCCAGGTGGGTTACCTTGTCATAGAAGGAAATCAGGTTGGATCAGCAGGACTTTCCTCTCATGAAATCATGCTGGCTATGACTAATGGCTGTGTTGTCCTTCAGGTGTTTTTCAATACCTTCCAGAATAATCTTTTCCATGATTTTACCAGACACTGAAGTGAGACTGACAGGTCTGTAATTTCCGGGGTGCTCCTTCTTGCCCTTCTTGAAAACTGAGACAGCATTCTTCAGCTTCCAGTCAGTTGGGACCTCCCTGGATTCTCAAGACTGCTCAAAAATCATCAAGAGAGGTTTTGCAATGGCATCAGAAGTTCGTTGAGGATTTTGCAATGAATCCCATCAGGCTCCAGAGATTTGTAGGGATCTAGCTGGAGCAGCAGATCCTGCACAGTGTCAGGGTCGACTGGGAGTTGATCATTCTTGCAGTCAGAGACCTCCTTGGTCCCTCATCCGTGTTGAAGACAGAGGCAAAAGAAGCATTAAACACCCCTGCCTTATCTGTGTCCCTGTTTGGGAGATGACCATCCTCGTAACAGGCCAGGGTTATTTCTACACTCTGTTTTGTCATCAATATATTTGATAAAAACTCTTAGCAGAATGAGACAAGAAAGGAGCAGGGAGATGCAGCAGAAAAGGGCAGAAAAAGTTGCATGAGTTAAGCTTCGCTGCCTCCATCATTTGGAACAAGTGTGCTCTCATTCTATTCTTTAGGTTCTATCAGCTATCCTGTGTCACAGAAAACCAGGGAACAGGAGAGTTCAAGGAATAGACAGGGCTTCCATGTGTCTCTGTCATTTCTTTGAAGCAGGGTAAGTTCACATACAGTCTAGCAAGAGAGGTTAGAAATTAGCCTGATTGTACACTCTCCTGCTTCAGTCTTTGTTTCTGTATGTTATGCAACATGGACCACTTTACCTGTACAAAGTCCAATTCTTTCCTGAATAGAGAGAACTTCTCTGGTTCCAGTGACATCCAAATCAGGTTAAGCATATACTGTGCTGAAGAAAAAAACTTTAAAATTATTAGCCTTCTCTGTTTCATTGGATACTTTTGGCTTGTGACAGAGTGTAGAAAGGAGACCCCAGTTTATCCTGAGGTATGCTTCTTTTACACATTTTCATTTACGGAAAACTTCTTTAATATTTTCCATCTTTCTCATCTCAGACTTCCTTCCACATTGCTGTAAATGATCCCTCTCTTTACACATCCTCCTTAAGCTCCAGCAATCCTGGCTATCTGCTCTAGAGTTAGCCTCTGCCAGCTACGCCTTACTGTCCAGCAACTTGAAGTTGCTTGTGTGCACTCTGCTAGCCCAGTGCCATGGCAATGAGCTGGAAGGATATATTCCTGCTCTACCATTTAAGGAAATATGAACATCCTGAAGCTAATTAATCTGCTTTGCTTCAGTGGAATCCTTGTCTTCTGGATACCTCCTTACATTTTCTTCCTTCTTCCCTTTGTATTAGCAATCTGGAAAAGACACAATATCTAACATCCATATTGTGCATCCCTGGTCCTTGCAGTGCCTGAAGCCCAGTCCAACTCCAGCACCTTCACTCATCTCTAACTGAAAATTGATGTTTATCACAGACTGTGGTACAGACTCTGGGTAAAGGTCACTTGCATCCTTCTTCTGACCCAAACACTTAAAGCGTGGCCTCCTCCTCCTTGGAGTCCATCAGCCCATGTCATATATTTTCAGATGTGCCTGTGTGGCAGGAAAGTTTTGCAGAAGCAAAACTTTGCCAGGGAGATCTTGACTCATATGTGCCAGGGAGGGGAGAGTTTCATGTCTCAGCTGGGAGCAGTTCATCCTCCAGTTCCTCAGCAGGCCAGTTTCTGACGTGTGTGGGCTGCTGCACTAACAGTATATGAGGAGCCAGAAAAGGAGGATTGTTCTCTCTATTGGTGACCTGAGTGTAATGATCTTTTTCAAAATTATGCCTTTCTGTCTCCCTTCCCCTCTTTCCTTTTTCCTCTTTCAGTGTTATCACTTTCTAGAATTTTAATCAGAGGAGGCAGATATATCAAGGAAATCGATGGCAGGGGCGAGGTGGGTGGGGAGGGCAGAGAGGAAGAGGAGGAAAATCACATCACAGCCCAGTCTGCCAGTGTAAACACTTGGTGATTTCCTGTTATTGTAGCCTAAAATGTACCGTGACATCATCTGCGGGCCTCCCAGAGTCACCCAGAAGGAGGAAAAGCCAGTATTCCTGACACGCCTCCAATGTGAATCCACAGGATTCAGACCCTATAAGGCAGTGAAGGTCTGCAAGCAGCAAAGATAGCGTTTTGAAAGCTTTCTTGTTCTTGGCAATGTGGAAATTTCACAAACAGGAAAAACTGCTTTTACTTTTCCTAAAGGGGAACCGTTTATGCCTCATGAAATATTGATGTCCTGAACCATGATTACTCTAGAGGCAGAGCTGAAATACATGAAATGTTCTTAGATGAAGAAAAGCACAGGGAAGCCCTTCACCCAAATCACATCAGCTCATCATTACCAGACGTCTACTTTTTTATAATAAATGCCCACTTTCATTCCAAATCACTCTACAAACAAGGCAGTTAAGTCAAAAGCTATGGATCATATAAAACAGTTCAATATTAAATTAATCTGATAATTTTGAAAGGTGAAGCATGCCCTCAATATAGCAGAGCTGTCAGTGAAATGTTATTCCTCCTTTTCTGAGCATTAAATCAATTCTCGGAAAGTGAAGAGCCAAGCTCTTCAGAGCCTGGATACATGAACTATCCTGGAATCTGACCCACAAGTCAGATTTGTTACAGTAAATCCTGAATCACTGCACTCAGTCTCTACCACTGAAAGAAGGAACTGAATCAGGTTCACAGAGATGGACTCTCATACCTTTTGTGAGTAGAATAATAACTAGGCTGATTTCACAGTATACCCTTTAGCTACAATCTCTTTGGGCAGACTTTCAGCTAGACCACAATGGGATATCTGCAAAATTTGGTTTTTTTCCTAAACAAGGTAACAAACTTCATAAATACAGCACTGTATATGTAATCATTTGGACTCATACCCTCCCTTGCACACCTTCCAAGTGCCTGGCAAACACCAGTAATTACAGTGTAACCTTTTGTTACTAAAACATGAGAAATTAATGTTTTCGTGTTATAGGTTAGGAAAATGAGACACTGAGATTAAATGAACCACTGCTTTACAGAATAGAATGTATTGTCTTAATCTGGATTTAAACTAATCCTATGCTTCCAAATGGTATCTGAGAATTAGATTTCTTTTACCATGAAGAAGACTTGAAAAGCCTGAAGAAAGCCAGCCTAGAGAAGAATATAAACAAGTATAAGAAATAAAATACATTTGGGACTGACATTAAAAAGAAACAGAATGGTCTTGCAGTTTACGGAATAAAAAATAACAATCGTGTAAGTTTTGCTGGGTTTACTCTCACTTTAACTTACTGGAATACAAAAGTGAATTGTTCCTTGTGAGCTGTTTTTTTTGATAGGAGAACCAAGTCAATTCAATTTTTCACCATGCTAAGCTCTTCTCAAAGATGATTATCCCTCAATAAGTAGTTTGCTCTTCATTCCCAATGGTGCCAGGTGCCACACTGGGAACTGAACTTGAATTTATGCCAGGACCTTGCATCCAGTGAAGTCAAGAGCCAGGTTCTAATGACAGCATCAGGACCCTGCATATTCATTCATGCCCAGCTGTACTGTGAGCAAGGCACCAGAAGAGCAAACTGCTCATGCACTCTTGTGATAGCTGTGGGAGGTCAAGGCCTTGGATTAAATTCTGTTATTCCATGTATCATTTGGAGACTGAGGTTCTCAGGTGCACTTGGGAAAACAGGGCAGAAGGAGATCCTTTTTCTAAGCACTGAATTTTCCAGATCTAGAGCGCAGCTAATCCATCTCTGGGATTTTTGCTGAGTGCTATGAAAAGTTGTGGCTGGAACAATGACAGAGGAGCCTCCAGCAGGGTGAGACCTGTCAGAGGGTGGGTGATCACAACTCTGGGGTTGAGGAATGGCGAGCTGAGGAGCTCTGTTGGGTGAGAATGTTCATCTAAGATGCTGGTTTGTGTGTTTCTATGATATTGATTCGTGTTTGTGCAGGAGGAAGTTTGGGTCACGTGTCATTTCATTCCCAGAGCACAGGGATAACCTCCCTACATGAGGCTGCTCTTCACTTGGTGCAGGCTGCTCCAGGGCTCCGCAGGGCAGGATTTGTCAGGTTATTTTTGATGTAGGTACTGTTTGCTACTAAATATTTCCCATTTAGGATTTATGGCATGATATACCATCTTTCCTGGGTCTGTCAGAGACAAAAATAACATGGTACTGTGATGTCGTATCATTGGGATTTATGAGAATACTTCATTCATTATGACATTTATGAAGTGGTGTAGAGAGAAGATCAGTAAAGATGTCAAAGTAGAAATTTTGAAAGTTTGGGTTATGATGAGAAGTTTGGGAGAGGAGCAAAGTGTCCTTGATTTCCACTGATTTGTCCAGGATTATCTGTTTATAGCTCGGGTGTATCATCCTGAAAAACTTAACTCAATTTATTGAGGAAAGCTAGGAAAAAACAAAGTGAATGTGGAAGAGCAACTCTTCACTAAGGCAGTAAATCTAGATTAAAGACTCTAAGTATCAGACCAGAAACACACTGAGCCGGTGATATAAGGAGCCAGTCCAGAGGTGGCTCTTCCTTCTGGTTCAAATTTATTAGAAAAAACATTGCTGAACTCGTTTGTTCCAGGAAGACAGATCATACCTGTCCATGTCCCTACAGATTTATGCCAGATCAAATCTCATCTCTGTTGAAGTGTGCTAGCTTTAAAGCATGAAGACAGCAAAACTCAAAATGCCCTAGCCAATCCGACATTAATGTCCTGCCTGCTTCAGACGAAAAGTTTACTGTCAGGGATCCAGAACTGTGTAGATCCAGTATTAATGTTCACAGAAACCACCTTGTGCAAAAAGAAACCTTCTAAAAGGAAATTAATATCTTATTTGTAGTTTGTTGGTCTACTTCCTCTAAACTCTTGAAAATGGAAATTGCCCAAAAATTCAGTTGGAGGGAAACTCACACACTTCACATCTATGGTTTGGCATTGATTCAGGTAATTTGAACATACATTCTGTCCTTGCACTTGGCTTTCTATGTTCCCTGAAGACAAATTCACATGGCAGGAAGATAGATATAAAATTAATGCCAGTGCCCAAGAAAATGGTCCATGTGAATCAACCTTAGAAAAACACAGGAACAGCGTTGACTTTTTAAGCTTTGTAGTTTATTGCCGTAGTTTTGTTTTGGTCTGCTGTGGGTATACAGAGACCCTGGGCAGGGACTGACCAAACATGGGGAGTTGTGGTCTTGTGGGACTCATAGAGTAGGTTAGTCCATGTAGGTTTTGAGGCAAAGGATGTCTGCTACATTTTAATGCTAACAAGCAGGGTATGTGATGTATCATGTGGTATAGTGATCCCTCCAAAATACACAAATTCAATTAATTCAAAATAATCTGCATATTCATGGAAAGGAGGAAAAAGCCCGAGGTTGCTTGCGGTGGATAAAGTAGCTTCCTAATTTTAGTCTGTTTGTAATAGCAAGCCTGCAGGTGTGCAAATCAGTGGTTTTTCCTGCATCCATGAGAGAGATGGCCGAGTCATCCAAGGCCGAGGAATGTCTTGTGAAATTAACTGCTCAGCAACCCAGCAAAGTAGGTGGACATTGTTTTTCTGACATGTTTTTTATGTGTCTAAGGAACAGGATCTTCTGGCTGAAATTAAAAGGACTCAAAGGTCAGGCTCAAGGCTTTCACACAGAGAGTGAAGTTTATAAGTGGTGAGCACTGCACTGTTTTGACATCTCCCAGTCTCGCTGCACAATATTGATACCAGACATCAGGCACAGATAGACTGAGCTTTAACTGTGTAGAAATGCACAGTTAAAATAACACCACTTACATTCTGAAATACAAGGAGCTACTCAGAACTTGTAAGCCAACCCCTCAAAAATCAGTATCAATTTTCTTCTTGTTGCCTTGTGTCTTTTATTTGTCCAGAGAAACAGGAGGCTTTATATTCCCTGTTCATTTACTGATAGCAGTTCTGGGGCAAAGGATTTAGCTTCCAGTATCCAAGAGCTTGGGCAAAGATGTGGAGTGTGATTTCTCTTCTTGTGATTCCTGTGAGTCCTTAGCAGTGTTTTTAACAGTATTTTTCTCACCGTAAGATCCCCACATCTCAGTTCCTCAGGGCCCAGTGGTTTGACTAATAAGATAAAAAATAGTTCTAAATAAGGCAGATTCCCTGTCAATCCCCCAAAATACTCATAATACCAAATAAATCCTGGGAAGCTGAGTAATGCCATAATCTTCTTTCACCTTTGGCCCTCAGAGGACATTGCAACAGATAATTAAGACTAGCAGCATCCCAGTAATTAAGCATTAACTGAGGAAACTGAGGCAAGACAGAACAACTTGCCATAATTCCTCTTTAGATGAATGAGCCATTCTTTCAAAGCAATCCATTTTCTCAGTGAGAAGGCATCAGCCCAGGGGTGGATTAATGAAATACAGTGTAGTGTGGTGACGTACTTCACAATTTTTGCATATTGTAGTGGGGCATTACAACGTTTAAATTTTGTTCCAAGAAAGATTGAATTACTTAGTTAAGCTGTTCAGTTGGTGGTTAAAAGCCTTGTGTTGGTTAATATGTGAGTGGTTCTAGTGTGTGTTGCTGAAATATTTACTGAATTGACATTGCCTGAAATCTTTACTATATTGTCATTACAAATATTGACACGAGGACATGTTCACTTCTCATAAGAACAAGTTTGCTTCTATGCCATGCTATACCTTGCAATTCTGTACTGCGTACACCTTCCTATTCCTGTAATTATTGTGCTTCTGAAAGCATTCAGGTCTGACAAATGCATCAAGTAATAGGGCTAATAGGAAACAGGAATAGACTTTCAAGAAACCATCCATTACAAATTCCTGTCTTTAAAGCAAAGTTAACTATTCAGCTTCAACATTTCTGACAGTGTTGACTGCACTGCAGGAAATGAAACACTAAGGTCGGGCAGTGCACAGTGAAAGCCCTTGGAGCTCTACAGCAAAGTGAGTTCAGTTTCTAATTCTGTCCTCCACTGTCTTGGGTGGTAGTGACAGGATCGGCATGCCAAGTCCATGACAGAGCCTGCCCCACTTTCTCTGTAGGACTGAAAACATCTCTGGAGTAAATCAGCTCCAAACACAAGTAAACACATTGTGCTGAGGCCCTATTTTCAGGGAAGTGCAGGTAATGTGTATGGTGGGGAAGTGGCAAGACTCCCTGGGCTTGGGAATCTTCTCAAAATATGTGTTTGGGCTTGAAAAACTAGTTTTGATATTGGGGTCTTTTATTCTTGTCATTTTAACTCAGGGGATTTTCTTTTCTTAAGAATGAAGAAATAGAAATGGGTTAAGTGGGAGGAAAAAATATAAGACAAAAAAATTATGGCTTTGTTTTAAAAGTCTGTGTTTCTTATGATGACAGAAGAATTATCCTGAAACAGAAATGGCCTAATTAGGGAATGAGTGTCTGCTACTCTGTGTCTGTTGCTGTCTGTGACCAAGAACAGCCAAGAACACAGTATGCATCTATATACCTACCTATTGATCTGTGATCCATCAATCAATCTATCTGTCAATCTGCTCACCTATACATTCCTTGTTTGTTATAAACCACTCACTCTGCTGGTACAAATACCCTAAATCCCTTAATTCTCTGCATTTTTTGATAAGAGATGCCCTGTGTTTAGGTGCACTGTCTGACATTCATGCAACCCTGACTGCTGATCACATCAAGTTGTGTTAACAGGGCGGAAGGGAATTCCCTTTACTTGTGACTGTGTCAGCTGGATGGGAGAGGTAGCATCAAATTTCCCAGAATAGACTCTTGCTCTAGGAAGCTCCTACACTATAAAGTTCTGGCTTTGCATCTGCTTCATGTTCTAGCCCAGAAGAAGATGCAATACTTACCTACACAACATTGTCATGGGTCAGGGTTTGGTGTTCATCTGGAAAAAAACTGCCATCTGAGCAGGAGCCCAGAGTAATGTCCTCAGTATAAAATGTTCCTGCATTGGAATAAAAATGGCTGGCAACCGCTTGTATATTTTTAAGGCTTCTGAAAATAGATCTAGGTCGCAGATAAAATGAATGGAGCCAAGGTTTAAATGGAAAGAACTGGTAAAAGACCATTTGTCTGAAACAATGCTGAGATCATCTTCCACATTATGTTCCACTACCTGGAAACACAGGCCAGTTTTCTTTTCCCTCTTTATGATAATTTTGTCAGCCCCCTCTAAGATAGCCAATCTTATTATTTTACTGAGGCCACTCAGAGACACAGCAGGAGCCAAGGGCTCAGCAGGAAGGCCCCAGGCCATGTAAGCACAGACTGAGAAGGTATAAAAGCCCAGGGAGTCCTTTGTTCAGGGTTCCTCCTCGGGGGCACCAGAAAAAAACTATTACTCCGTTGTTGCAAGATAAAATTACTTAAAGGAACCAGAGGTCTGAGACTCTGCTATGGGAAACCTGGGGTCAAGCCGGTAAGGAAAACTTGTATGAGTGAGAGTGGGGCTTGTAGGGAATCAAGTGGGGCTCCAGTCAAATCACTGGAGCTGTGAAGAGGCTTTGGTCCCAGTAGCTAGTCTCTGGTGGTAGGAGTGTGACTGACAGAGTGGCTCCTGAATGGTCAGATAGCAAAGTTTACTTAACATGCCTTGGGGGTAAAATGCAGTGGGTAATGTACTAATTTACCTGTAGCTCCCTGTTTCCAGGATGTTTTTAGCCAAATATGACTACTGTAAATGCTTAATGGCCTCTCAGATGTATATATGAGTAAATGTTTCCTTTTGGATACACATCACATGGTCTAAGCTATTGCAATAAATATCAGTGGAGTTAATTTCAAATTAGAAGCATTTTTCTAAAAACAAAAACCCTATCTTGATTCCTCCCATCACCCACAGGAATAAGTTTTCTTCACTAGTTTGAGATGGAACAGACCAGCGGGACTTACCCCACCTCCTTGCTCTAAGGAGAAGATGCTAGTGTCAGTCTCCAAAGCTCATGTTATTCCAATTCTGCACAGATTTAAGAGCATTTCTATGCTAGTACCTTTCACCCAAAGTGGCAGAACATATTCCCATTAATTGTCTTGCAATTTCTAGTAATGTTATCTGTTATTTGGGTTGTAAGTATTTGGAGTGAGGTGCCAGAATATCTACTAGGTTTCCATTTATTCCCCACATTGCTGCAAGCAGTACAAGATGTAGAAAGCAAGCAACACATGAGCATTTGCTGGCATATAGTATATAGAAAGAATAACTGAAGAAGAGACAATTCTAGCAGATGGCTTGTTCTTACATTTTTTTCATATGGTCACTGCATACCTTGCACACCTTTTGTCTGGTTTGGAATTCTCTTCTTTAGTCTTCCCCTGCACAAAAACAATATATTCCCAGACACACAGGGAGAGATGAGTGGTGCGGGATGTACAGTGAGTCATTGTTCCTAGTCCTGCTTTCTCCTGTGTACCCTGCAGGGGTGTCACTGCCAGTGGGAGATTTATATGCTGGAGGGAATGAGGAATTTGGAACTAGAGTATCTGGCAGACTCAAACCCTTGGAATTTCCAGGCAATTCCAGCTATTTCTGCCATGGTGAATGGACAAGCCAGGAGCTGAGATGCTACAGACCCATTCTGTGAGGTGGAAAGGGGATCAGAGAAACAGAGTCATACATCCTATGGCCCATCAGCTTCTGCCCTGTCACTGCAGTCGCATGGGAATGGAATTATTGCCAGCCTTTTGAAATCCTGCCTTCTTGGATGTGGTATGCTCTCTACTCCTTTACCTCCGTCTCTCATCCTTCCAGCTTTAGAATCACGGCAAAAGCCTACCCCAATGCTCAAGGCATTAAGGTGTTACAGAGGAAAAGGTGAATGGAAAGTGTGATTTTGTTCGTTTGGGTAAGAATATGCGTTATACCTCTAAATACAATCAAACACTAAAATAGTCCAAGATCATAATTGAAGGCATCTCACTGTGAACCTGTAAGCATTAATGTCCAAGCAGAAGGAAAGCAGTAAGAGCAGGAGAAAGAAGTTTAGCTGCTATTTAAACGAGACTGATTAATTTTAAATAGACTCAATCCAGGACTACTGTATGGTGAAGGTGTAGTTCTCGTGGTAACAATTTAATTTTGTGCCTCCCTTTACTTATGTGAATTAAACTAAATTTCAGTCCTCTGAAATACATCTCTAGCATGAATTTGGCCTCTATCCTCTGTCAAAAGTATGCAAAGAGGAGCTCAAGTTAGCTGGTATTAGCCAAAAAAATTATATGGTGATGAAACAGCCCCTTGTTCAAGTGCTCATGCTAAATAATTCTAGCATATCATACGAAATACTTTACCTGCTTTTTCTGCTTAAAAGAAGGCACTAAAGAAGGTTGGATGTAAATGAAACCAAGACCAAAATATCCCCAGTGAAATACCAGACCTCCTTCCAGGAGAATACTTAATGTTATCCTGGCCTAATCTAATTCTGAAATACTCTTATATCATTTCGGATCTGAGCAACCTGGAAATAACAGCATTTTTGAGGCCCTGGGTAATGTCACTCATTTCTCCAGCCTCCTGCAAGGAGGATCTTTAGTCAGTGGATACTTTTACCCCTTGGAATTTCATTCTGAAGTCAGGAGGAGAGATAACCTCTACTTTCGGCTGTCCAGGAATCCACCGATGTGGTTGTTCTCATACTTGGCCAGGCAGGGAGGGTTCAGCAAAGAGCTGCTAGGTAACACCACCGCTCTTCAGCAGCTGGCAAAGGAGAAGTCTGGGGGAGGTAAGGTCTTGGTGGAGCACTTTGCAGCAGGAATTGCTGTTCACATTTCAGATGTCCTCCACCTCAACAGGGAAGGAGAAGGGGAAAGGAAGAATCAGGAGAAGAAGAGAAGCATAGAGACGTGTGTCTGTCACGGGGAGCCCTTGTCTTTCAAAGTGGCCTGAATGTTATTTTTTTGCTATTGCTATGAATATTAGGGAAGAAGGACAAGAGAAGTGGTGGGGGTGAGAAAGAAGTGCCTGTTATGCTGTAGCATTTGCTTTGCTCTGTCTCACCCCTTCAGACTGAGGCTGTTTGGTACAGGATTTATGACTTTCTGCACATATTGCCCATGCCTGGCCCACTCTGAGTGGGAATACAGTTGCTTTGGATCTCATTGTTTCACTGGCACAAGGCTTCCTTTGCATCATGGCTCCTGTCATTAGCACTATGAAGGAAACATTACATCCCTGGATACTAAATTGTAGCACCTTAAATTTGTCAAGGAAATAGCTAGACTTTTATCATCTAAAGTCTTATCATCTTTGGAAAAAAGAATAATGAACTTCTTCAAATAGTTACCTCAGTCTTATGAAGGAACTTTGGAATAGAAGTCCAATGAAAGCAGAATCAGACTCTCCCCATAATATACATTGTTATCATGGAAGAAGCCCCACTTAATCTCAGTGAGAAAGTTCACACATAACACTCCTGGATCCAAATTTGGCAAAAATCACAAGCATGTGACTTTATTATTCTGGATGTCTTCTGTCATGGAGCAGTGTTGTTGGACTAAGTCTAAGAAAGTCTCAACATAAAAATGTGTCAGAATTGAAAGAAAACTTTGTGAAACAGGCCCTTATGCACCCTGTGACTTTCTGTGCAGAAATGTTATACCAGTTTACATCAATCCAATTATACCGATGGGGGTTTTTTCTCTGTAGGCACAGCATAGAGATTCGAGTTTAAGTGAAACCATATTCAGCTGAAGCAAAGAAAGCTCATTGACCCCATTTCCATCTCTTGCTAGGAAGGCCCAGGAATAGTTTTATTACTCTCTATAGTATTACTCCTGATTTACTTCAGGATGAGGAAAGGCCTAATCTCTTCCAAACTACAGGTTTTTTTATAGACTGAAAACTTCTGGATTTTCTCTTTCTCATGGAATGCTGAATGGTGAGGACACATAACACTGAAAAGGAAATCAACACATTTTATAAGCTTAAACATTATTTTTAT
>VXAU01004064.1:1002858-1076166 GCA_013399695.1 Formicarius rufipectus | reverse complement strand
GCCGGGCGGGGCCGGGCCGGGCGGGCGGGGGAGAGGCGCGGCGCGGAGTCCCGTTAGAAGCAGCGCGGAGGCCGCTCGGATCCCACACCGGTGCAAGAGGAGAGACCGCCGTGTCCGGCCCGCTGGGAAGATGCCGAAAACGGTGGGTGCCGCGAGAGCGGGGCAGAGCGGGAGGCCCGGGCGGGAACGGCCCGGGAGCTCCTCCTGCCCGGGCTCCGCTGATTCCCGGGCGGCGGCGACAGCGCCGGAGGAAGCGGCGAGGGGCAGGAGGGAGTCCCGGGGAGCGGAGCTTCCCGCTCGCCCCTCCATCTTGTGCTCCTCCGGCCGAGGGACTGGGCCGGGGCCCGCCTGTGCCGCGGGATCGCGGCGGGGCCCCCCGCCCTCCCCGCCCCAAAATGTCCGTCGGGGCGCGGCGGGGCCCGGCCCGGCCGGGCGAGGCTGCCCAGAGCCGGGGGCAGCTGGCGAGGGTTGAGGCCGCCGCGTGTGCTCTGCGAAGAGAGAAGTTGGGGTTTTCACAACTTCTCATTAGTCAGTTTGAGTTGCCGGGGAGCCTTGTCCCAGCTTGACTGGAGGTATTTCTTGGCTGGAGAGATTTTGGTACTTAAGAAAGTCCGGTCAAGTCTGTACTTGACTCTCCTCGCAGCAGGAGTTCGGTGACTAATGAGGAGCATGGGGTTTTTCCATTTGATTTCTCCTGGTTGAAGTAAAAATTTGTCCCAGCCCTTCATTGATAAAACAGGAAGGAGCAGACTGGAAGTCTCTGGATGTTTCCTCACTTGGAGGGATCTGAAATGGCCTAGGAACATCAAATGTTTAAGATAAGAGTCTGTGGTTTACACAGAGGAGAGAGAAAAGGATCCTAAACAAAACCCCACCCTTATGTAAATGGAAGTTGAAATGAAATCCACACCGATTTTCTTCCTTTTTTTTTTTTTTTAATATTAGTTTAATTTTATTACTTTAAAATTGATATTAAATGCCTGTTTGACTGACTTCTACGTTTCCTGATGTCTTAAGTGCTGTCTCTCTGAGACAAGAGCTGGATGATGATAGTTATTTAAACATTGTCATAAAGAATATGAAACTCAAGTTACTGCAATCTTAAGGCAGTAGTTTCTGAAACTTTTTAAGAAGGCCGTTCTTCAAACATCAACAACGATTAGTGAAGATTTACTTGCTGAAAAACCTAAAATACAGACAACTTGTTCAGTAAGATTAAGGAAGGAGCACAGGTTAGGGTACTTCTGTGTAAAGTGCAGTTGAGACCTTTAGCAAGAGGGTTAACAGTCCTGATGAGTGATTTCTTTTAGAGTGAATCGGCCAAGAAGTCCTGAGCGAGTTGAAAGGCTCGTGAGGTGGGCTTCCCAGCACCAGGCTGAATCTGAACGCCATCTGGGAGGTGTTCACTGCAGCCTCTTCCGCTGGGACACACCCTGGGCTGGGTTTACCTCAGCCTGATGCGTTCTGGTTTTGACTGAGTAGTTCTGCTTTCGGAGCTTTCTTTTAAAAGGTGGAGCAGATAGAGAAATGCAAGTCCTTTGCTGTAATTCTATGTGTTGTACACTGCAGATTCTGCAGAAAGTAGCTCCAGTGTCTATGCCTGTTGTAGTACAGAGCTGCAGGCCTCCTGCCGTATCAACCTTTGTTTCCTGCCCCATCTGCCCTGGTTGCAGAGCCAACTGAAATATTTTAAACATTGTTTCTTGTTCTGTGGTTTGCAGGAACAGGATATGCTGGCATAACTGTGTAATCAGTTCTTCATGTGAAATAAACATGACTACTAGTATGCTAGCTTAAGATTTGTTAGTAGCTGCTTAATTAACAAAACAGTAAAATGCAAATGACTTTCCTCAGTCAAAAAAAAATCAAGGTCAAATGTGGATGAAACCTAGGCAGTCAGATACAGTTATATGTGGGCTTCATCACAAAAATAAATCCATTGTGAAGAAGACAGATGGAGGAAATGTTCTACGGAATAGTTCTGGCTGGACAGGAAAAACATTTGTGTCTGAACTGGTAGCTCTTATCATTCATCTCACCAGGCTTGCAGAAACATGCCGCTGCATGACCTGAGCAGCAAAAGCTGTTGAGTTCTGAGTCTCTACTCCTCTTCAGGCTGGGCTAAATGTTAACACATCTAGCTAGGGATTTCCATTTCATTATGAGAGATTTGCTGTGAGTGGCACTATGCTGTGTAGCACTATTAGTAAGAATCCAAGATTAACTCTGGTAACCTTTGAACTAGTGCACGTGACTTGCAATGTCCGCACGACTAGAGGTTTTGGTTGATGGAGGCCTGTGTAGAAAGTCCATCGTAGGTCAGTCTGTTGATCCTGTCATGGTCTTAACAGGAAAGCTTCACTCTTTTATCTCGAGGGATCTTAATAGTTAAGCAACCAACTGCGGTTTAAATTTTTTGTGTTCTGAAGAGTTTGTGACATGTGAACAGTTAAAGCAGGCACCAAAGAGGGTACATAATTCCCCCCATACTTTATATTGCAAAGTGTGGAAGCAGTTGAATGCTAAAACAAGTCTTGTAAGCTGGGAAATCTCTGCCCCAGTTGTGAACAGTCTGTTTCTTTGCCGCAAGTAGGACTCGGTTCTTGCCCTGACTGTCTTGGTGTTCTGGTCTCTCACTGAGTCACTCCGGGCTGGTCAGTACTGGAAGTCGCACTGTTTCACATCCTGATACAAATGAATCAGCTGCCCTGTTGGTGGCTAGTCTATGCCCCACAGTTACTCCCTTGAGCTTTAGTATTACAAAAAGCATATTAGTTGTGGGAGGGAAAGTGACTTCTTTTTTTTCTTTTATTTTTAGCTTTTAGAAAAAAACAAGGCTTCTGTATCAGGATTCATTGATTATTTTCCCTGTATGTTCTTACTTTGTGGCTGTATGAATTTGAAATGTGAGCATCCATTGTATGTGAGGTGTGCATTCAACTGTCCTGTCCCTAGGACTCAAGCAGTTCTGTTTTAGATAGTAGTCTTTACTCATTGTAAAGAAATGATTTTAATCAAAGCTAATCCTTGTGAATGCAAAGAGCATCAAACAAAGGTATGACAGAGTTTGGACTGTTGCCTTTTCCCTCAATACTTTCTAAACCAGTGTAGCAATAGCTATTAGGCCCTTCAGGGACCCTGTCTGTAATTTGAATTGATGGCCCTAATTCCCAGTTGGACTCCAAAGGTCCCTGAAGCTTAACTTCCTTTGTTCTTTGGAACTTCAGGGTTCTGGTTAGAAGAAAGGTAACAAAGGTAGATGCCAGGAGAACCCTCTGGATAGTTAGTTTCTTGTGCAAAGCTGCATTAAAACGGCAGCTGTGAGTAGAGTGTTACACTGGTTTGAGTTATCCGGTTTTTTTATTCCATGTGGAATTTGCCAGAGGTCTTGAAGGCAGAGGGTGAAGTGGTGAAAACTGTGACTGTAATGGATGGGCATTTCTCTTTTGGTTGGGACCCTGGGTTTGGATTCTGTTGTGCTATGAAGGGGCTCTAGGAGCATTGTAGACCCCTTCTGTCTTATCTCAGGACTGACCCTTTGGTGTTACATTGCCTCCTTTCCCTCACTCAGTATAACTTGGGAAGTTTAGTAATATTGATCAAAGTGTCTAAGGCTTTGGTTTGACATGTGTGCTAGCTTGTTAGGCAAACTGAATCCATCATATGCTTCTTCTAATACTTTTCAGGCATGACTTGCTGTGAAGAGGTGTATATGAGCACTCCTAAAGACTTTGCTTTATACAGAAGTCTGTGTTTTCCCTATTGGTGAATGTCAGATTGTACTTCAGAAGCAGCAATAGCTAAAAGATGCTGAGTATACAGTGGAACCAGGTAAACTGCTGAACTGGTATGCAATGGATTATCTGTAGCTTTATACTTAACATGGCATTTTTCAAAACGGAAAAGGCCTTTACACCATAGTTTGTATTGTATCCATCAGCTTGGTTCCTAAATTCTGCAAGAATAGTAAGGTTTTGCCTCATGCCAGATGAAGCAATTAAGCCTGACAATGAGCAAAAGCTTCTGTTTGGTACTTTTAAGGCTTCTATGTAAAAGTTAAACAGGGATTTTAAAGTATACCATTGATGATAAACTAGCATTCACTTTATTTTTACATACTGGTAAAACCTTCTTTTCCCTTTCCTATGGCAAGCCCTACACCTGGCTGGCAATGTTATACAGAAAACATCAGTTATAGTGGCTTTATGCTGTAGTGAGCAAGAATTGTTCCAAGTGCCTGAAAATGTATCATCATGATCAAATTCATAAAACTTCATGGTAACAGTATTAGGTTTAAGAGTGCTTGTCATATCAAAGTTCTAGAAGATTCAAAGTGTTGGTTGACTCCTTTATTTTATTTTTGACCTCTTGGTCTGTTGCTGGAGACAATTGAATGAGAACCTGGTTGGTGAGGTGCACCCAATATAAGGGGCCCAAAGAGAGGTTTTGGTTTGCTGCTTCTGTTGTAAGAATCCTATGGGGAACAAAGTGCCTTCTATCAGGGGTTCATCATCACTTGCTTCTTGCAAATATCCTGTCGCCCTAACGTTTACAGGCAGTATCTCTTTTGAACCTTCAAGGGATTGCAGACCTTTCCTTGGGTAATTCTGCCTTGTCTGATTAATCACCCCTGAAGGTTAATCACAATTCTTGCTTTTGTCATGAGAATGGTTCATAAGATGTCTTAATATGGGCTCTTTTTTTGACAGGAAATGGCATCACTGCCGCTAGAGGAAACTTGTTTCAGTTTTTTCTTTTTATCATGTCTAGTCAGAAATGAAATCCTGCTGCAAAGAGCTCACTGCTAAGTCCCTAGGTAGCTGCTTGAAAGACAGCTGATGAGCTGAAACTGAGGGATTCAAATCCCTTCTGTCTGTGTCACCTAGTGTGCAGGGGCCTGGGGCCCTCCAGGCTGCTGGGTTAGGCATGTCCTTACTGAGCAGTGACCACTATGCAGAGAAGCCCCTGTGGAAGAGGTAGCTCTGGCTCTACTCCAGGGTATGAAGGAAGCTGACTAAAAGCTTCCTCTAGCTACGTCATCTCCTGGAGTCTTTCCTGGCTTCGTGCAGCTCAAACAACCTTATTTGGCTGGGTTTGTTTTTTTTCTTTTTTTTTCTTCTTCCTCCACCCCTCCTTCCCCCCCTCCCCCGCTTCTGTGCAGGCGAGGGCCTCCCTGAATTTGCACAATAAAGCTGTTATCTGCGCTTAATCACTGTTCTGAGGACTACAACAGGGTCTTGCTTGAAAAGAGTTTCTGGATCTCAACTCCTCTGATCCCTGTTTTTTCACCATGCCTGTGTCCAATTTGTGTCTCTGCTAAGTGATGTTAAGGGAAACCAGCTACAGCGAGGAGTCTTTGCTGCAGCAGTCACATTTTCGGAAAAGAGGAAATCTCTATCTGACCAGGCATCATCCAGGGCAATTTACTGATGTAAATTAAGAGCCATAGTAAGCAGCTAGTTAATTGCTTGCTTTTCCTTAAGGATCTTTGGGAACAGGGGGAATTTGCATACTGCAGCCAATAACACTGCATCTAAAGAGTTTGTTTTTATCCCATATTAAATTTCCAAAGTAGACCAAAGTCTCTAGATTGATGGAATGCTACTAGTTCGGGCACATCTCTTTGTAAAACTTCTGTGGCTGTTTCTAGGTGGAGCATTCAAGTGTTTTGGAAGTTGTGGGCATAAAAACCACCTTTCTTACTCCAGTAGCTAATACTGACTCTTGCAGTAATGTTTAAAGCAAATATTTGGCAGGGAGATAGGAAGAGACAGCTGCTGGCAGGTTTGGTGGATGTAAGACCACAGGATCAGCTGCAACTGTGTGAAGGTTTTGAACCTTTTGAACCTTGCAGAGTTTTGGGCCTTATATTGACAAGAGACAATTGTGGTTATCAATATGCAAGTGATCTAGTGCTGCTTCCTTCTTGTGCAGTCATGAAAGGATAATTTCACTTCTATGAATGTGTGACCCTCCAGTGGAATAGTGGGGCAGTCAGAAGCTCCTTGCCTTTGTATAGCAGCTTGTTGAACTTGTGTCAGATGGAGAGAAAACTCTGAAGATGTTTTAAAGGCATGACTCTTATGAAATGCTTTTGTCTAGTTGTTCTAATATCTCTGAAGCTGTAGTAGTTGGTCTGAGAAACCTATGCAAAAATACAAATTATGGATGAAAGAATGATGATCAGTTCTCATCCCAGACTGAGATGTACACTCTTGCAAATTTCTAGTTCTGTTGGTCAACTTCTTTGTTTCTTAGAGGAAGGCCAATCAGGAGACAGGACTTCACTGTCCTGGAAAGTGAATACCGTAAAAACTTTCTTGTTGTACTTGTTTGTTTTTGTTGTGTGGTTTTTTTTGTTTGTTGGTGGTGGGTTTTTTTTGTTTGGTTGGTTTTTGTTTGGTTGTTTTTTTGGGTTTTTTTTGTGTGTATGTGGGATTGTTAAATTGGTGTCAGAGAATCTTGCATGCAGCATGTTGGAGAACTGTTACTCTGCCATTGGATACCTCCTTGAGTTCTTAATCAAATCATTTAGTTTGGAAAAGACCCTTGAGTCCAACTGTAAACTGATGACTTTCTGCAGCCATGAATCATTCTTGTTTGTATATCACTGATTTATACTGCTCCTTTGCAAACTCTGGTCAGTGTCTTTCTTTCTGGCCTGGGAGACCTGGTTATGTTGGGAAGGGATGAAGTACAGGAAAAACCTGCCATTGCAATCTGATCAGTCAGTTACTCACAGCATTTAATGAGTGTATTTGGTTTTACATAACATAAGCTAATAGAGCACGGAATTCTGAGTTAAATCTTTCCTTGCCATGGCTTTTAAAGCATATTGAACTTGAGTATCCTCTCTTAATTTTGTGCTTAGTTACAGTGTCAAAAGTGAGCTGTCAGAGAAATAGTTAAGATGAAGTGTCAAGGTGCTTGACATCATGTTGCCCATCCCTCAGAGGTGTGGGGTTTTTTTTGTCTGTTCGTAAGGTCTCTAAGAATATAAATATGGCATATATTTTTTTCTTTTTATTCCCTATTTCAGAATAGTATGCTCAGAGGGTGAAACAATTTATTTCATCAATACACTAAATGTCTTTTCAGGCAGTTTGCTGGATGGACAAGAGAGTTCTCACTGTGTGGTTTTTTTCTCTGCTAATATCCAGAACTTCCTATCTTCCTAACAACCCTTATCCACAGGACTTGCTGAATGGCAGCAAATTGTTCTGAAGACACACTGTAAGAAGTAAGGTCGTTCCACGGTTGACAAATTCAAGCAGTGTCAGGTTGCCCAGTAAAAAAAGTGGCGATATGAAACCCACACAATAATTTGTGGTCCAGTGCATCCTCTTATATGAAAACAATCCTATAAGTCCTCCTAGTATGGCACCTCTCTGCCAACCTGGGAGTTTCAGTTAGAAGTGATAGAGGAGAGTTTTGTACATATGTATTAAAATTAAAGTTTACTTACAGATCATTAAGCAGACACTTTAATGAATGTTTGACCTGTTCATATTGAAGTTAGCAAGAGGAATATGGCATAAAATATTTGTATAGGCATTTATAGAAATACTTCCTCCATGCTTGCAAGTGGTGGCTCTTGCAGAAGCTGACCAACAGTATATCTCTGCAGGAAAATTGATAAGAACTGGTACTCCAGGCACTTTTGCTAACCCTAAAAAAAAGTGATGCTGACCAATGGTCAAGAAAGAGTTAGCAAATAAAAATTTTTCATCAAAGAATAATAATAAATATACTTAATATTTATTTCTGTTTTGTAGAGATGTCTTCCCATTATTTTAAACAAGAATTTTCATCTCCCAACATGTTAGATATTTGAGATATGGATGTGGTTTCAGATATGCTTACTTGCTTTCTTGGTGAGTTTCTTCCTTTCAAGAAATAGATAGGTCTGACCATCACAGCCTCTGCTTAGAATGGAATTCTTCAGTTGGAAGAGACCTACTGTAATCATCTTGTCCAACTGCCTGACCAGTTCAGGCTGACCAAAAGCTGAATCATGTTAAGGGCATTGTCCAAATGCCTCTTAAACTGACAGGCTTGGGATATTGACATCCCCTTTTCAGGAAGCCTGTTCTAGGGTTTGGCCAGCCTCTTGGTAAAGAAATGCTACCTCATGTCTTTTCTAAACCTCCCCTGATGCAGCTTGGAGTTATTCCCATGCATTCTATCCTTGGATCCAAGGGAGAAGAGATCAACAGTTCTGTCTCAATGTCATCTATTGAGGAAGATGCAGAGAGCAGTGAGGTTACCCCTGTGCCTCCTTTTCTCCAAACCAGAGAAACCCAGAGTCCTCCTCTTCTCCTCAGAGAACTTCTAGCTCTTTTTCAGCTTTACAGCTGTCCTCTGGACATGTTCAGGCACCTTAACACCATGGTGGGATCCAGCGCTGCACACAGTACTCCAGGTTAAGTTGCACCAGTGCAGAATAATACAGTGGGACAATCCCCTCTTTTAACTGGCTGTTTTAGCTGTGTTTGATGCCCTCCAGGATGTGTTTTGCCCTTCTGTCTACAAGGGCACACTGCTGGCTCCTCTTGAGCCTGCTGCTGACCAACACTCAGTTTCCTTTCTGCAGGGCTGCTCTCCAGCCATTCCTCTCCCAATCTGGACGTGTGCCTGGTGTTACTCTGCTTCAGGTGCAGAATTTGGCATTTGTTCTCTTAAAATTTCATGCCATTGATCTATCACAGTCTGGTCTATAGAGATGCCTTTGCAAGGCCTTGTGTCCCTTGAGAGAGTCAACAGCATTCACAGTTTGGTATTGTCAGTACATTTGCTAACGGTGCATTTAAGTATTGCATCTAGATCATCAGTAAAAGTACTGAGCAGCACTGGCCCTGTTAGGGAGCCCTGATGGACACTGATGATGTTGGTGAGTGGTTGCCAGGCAGATGCAGCACTGTTCCCTGCAACCCTTTGAGCCTGCTGCCACTGGTTCTTCATCCAGAATGTACCTCTTCATCTTGTAATTGGACAACTTGTCCAGAAGGGTGCTGTGAGAGGCAGTATCAAAAGCTTTACTGAAATACCAAAAAGCTACATTGGCCACCTTCATCCATTTGGTGGGTGACCTTATTGTAGAAGGATATCAAATTAGGACTCTCCCTTCATGATCCCACGTCGGCTGTGCCTCATGATTGCATTGTCCTTTAAAGAAAGGCCACTGATGTCCTTTAAATGCCTTTCAATAGCATCCAATTACTTGGTTAATAGTATCTGACCGCTAGAACAGACTTTCAAGAAAGCAAAATTGCCTGGAAAGCTAGATAGGTTGAAAGAAACTTGCTTGTATTGTAACTGAATGCAGCTGAGACAATAGAATACTTGATGTCTAAGCAATGACAATGTGCAAAATTGTGACATGTTCGTTTTAGTGTATGTGGTTTGTGTGTGTTTTGTTTTCAAAACCACCAGAGTTGTCCATTAGGGTTGGCAGTGGATTACATTGCTCATTATATTTATATGTTCCTCTTAAGTTTTAACAGCATTGATTAATGGAGACAGTGTACAGCATGCACAGGAAGGGTGTTTTTCTAGTTTATTGTTAGTCACTACTATATATTACATCCAAATGTTGAGAAATGTGTGTGTTCTGAGACGAGATCAAAAGCTTAAGCATCAATAACTATTTTGCCAACATCTGGTTATTTCATTTGACCCTACATGTATCTATATATTAAGGAAACTTAAAGTTTGCTTTGGACTGGTTAACTGCATTTATTTTATTGGGTAGATAATGAAAACTTGAGCTGAGATGTGTCTGGCCATATTCAGTATTCTGGGGCTATACTTATCCTCAGGGAAGAATCAGGATCTGAGCTTACCTCACGCTGAGAAACCTAGATTTTTCTGTTTCTGAAAATGTGCCGTGTGAGCAACTGGATTTTTGTTGCAGTATCTGTATTTTTCACCAAGGAGCACGCAATATGTGAACTTGTTTGTTTTGGTGAAATATGGGAAGCAGGGACCAGTAAAATGATTATGTTCTAGCAATATCCCTAATCTCCTAGAGAACCAGAAGTTGCTGTATGAGCTGTTAGATGTGACTCCTCATTTTGTGAGCTACCTCAAAAACTCTTACAGTTACTAGCGGTTTGAATTAAGGGGTCAGAAAAAGTTAGTATCACTTAAAATATCAGAAAGCTGTGAGTCTGTGGTTGGAACTGTGGAGCGCTTGGAGAATGCTCTTATTCAATACCATAGAATTCTTTATCACTAAACTAAGAAAATATTTGGATAATCAATGTGTCTTAGTCCTCCAGCCTGCAGCTCTGTTGTGCTGACTTCCTTACAGTAGCTGAACTGTAACTTACTCTTTCCTGGAACATTGAGCTGACATACCTGCCTTGCTGCTATGATGTTAGTCCTTTGCTCCAAAAAGCAATCAAGGAGCACCTGTCACCTGAAGTTGGTATTTAAAAAAGCCAAGTGTTGACATAATAGTTTTTGTTTTGCTTAAAACACTGAACCTGAAACTGATGGTATCCTGACCCAACCGTGAGAAATTGGGAAGCAGCAAGTTCCTGAACACTCAGAATTTTCTTATTCTTTTAATGACTTGCTGCAGTGAGTGTCTTGTGCTATGTGAAATCTATAGCCACCAGAGTCTTCTGTGCTGTATACCTGCGGTGCTGTATTCATAGCCATGTGTGTGGAAGTATATTAAATCTGAAAAACCCCAAGTTAGGTTTTTTCTTTTATCTTGCTCTGTGGTTTGTTGCTGACATACCAAGTTAAAGGGTGACTGCGAACTGCAATGCAACGTGTTATGTTCAGTTTAAATTCCCCTTTGCACACCCAGCAGTTTAGGGTAGAGATCTTTTTCGAATGGGGAAACATGTCAGCACCTGTATATCCCTGTAGTGTTGTCTTGAATCTGTCAAAAGACAGAGCAAATAGAAGGACTATGTAACTTCCAAATCGCTAAAAGATCAGACCAGTCAACTGCAGATGAGGTGTCCTGAATAGTGCTTGCTTCAGTGTCATGCACAGGAAATGCAATGCTATCATAGTGTTTGTTCACATAAATGATAAATAATAAAGTAGAACTCTGACATATGACTGTCCTGCTCCTTTGCCGCATCAGGTTTTGACAAATTTAATGGAGGAGCTTTGTTGCTTGCTGTGTACTTGATTTGCCTCAGCACAAAGTCTCTTCTGCCACTAAGTATCTTAGTCAAAGGAGGTGACTGGCTACTTCTCCCATGGCTAAGCTTTGAATGTGTCTTTCATATTGAAGGGAAAAAAAAAAAGTTGTGGTGTGTTTTTTTTTTTTTTTTCTCCTCCTCTCTGTAGAAGCCCTTGCACTGTGTGCTGCAACAACGCATCATCAGGAGGGTGAAAACTAACCTGTCTCATGACGGTCTTTTCAAGTTTTCCCCTGTCTTTGTACAAATTGCTATGTGCAAATTGCTTCAGACTCAGAAAAGCTTGGCATAGGAGACTTTTCCCTGAAATGCTTTTACAGTGTTTTAATGGCAGCTTTGATTTGGTAGTGCTTGGAAGGATTTGAAAGTAATTGGGATCTGAGAGGATTCAGACAATCTTATAAACCAAATGATTTCATTGGTCTGCCATTCCCTTAGAGAAACATGGGTTATTAAATAAATTAATATGGGTGTATCCTTTTCCACAACAAACCTGAGCAAAGAGTACTTAGCAGCTTTTCCTGCTCCCATTCTGGGAATTTGCAGTTAGGAATGAGGTGTATCTGCATGCAGGAACGTTCAAGGAGCCCCAGTCTTTGATCAAAGTTGAATTCATGCCTTCAAACCCCATGCTGCTGTACCTTAGCATGTGGAAAACGAATGAAAACATAACAAAAAGCAACCCTACAGAAGGTCTGGGTAAGAGCTAAGATGTCAAGTTGACCTGTGAATGCTCTTGGCAGCAGATTACTTTACAGACTCCCTACCTCTGCTTAGTCTAGTGAGTTTACTTCTGTAAGTTATATTTTGCATGTGTGTTGACTTAGGAGATGTACTCAGCATCTGGCTATTGCTGTTCCTACTACCCAGTTGTGTTTCTCAGTTTTGACCTACAGCTTTAGGGAAGCCACTAACAGTTTGGCTTATCTGCATGTTTGGCTGCATAAAGACAGTCCATTACATCTCTGTTTTTAGAGGAGGATAAAGGCTCTAAATATTGAAACTGCGAATTATGTAAGGTGATTGCTCTTGCCCACTTGATACAAGGTGGCAGTTTCTGCCACAAGCGTTCTGAATGTTGTGTGGTTGCCCCCCCAAAACCTCTGCAGTCTCCTATAATTACTTAAAAATTAAGCTTGGAGATAAACATAGAAGTCATGTGGTCCAATCCCATGCTCGGAACAATGCCAATTTTGAAGTTGGGCCATTTTCTGAGTTAGATGGGATTGTTCAGGGTCATGGTTTTGTTACAGTGGGACAATAGTTCTTAACCAAGATAACTTGGAAAGTACTGGAACTTAGGAGGTATTGTGTAGGTGTCTGAAAGTTCTTAATTTCAACTTCTGGAGTGGCATGGGGAAAGTAAAAGAGCAAGTCAAGTATAATGATTAAAAACTGTAAGAAGCAAATCCTTTTTTAATGAACTCTTAGTATAAGTTCATGACTTTTGAGTACGACTATTTTACCTATTGTGTTTGCTAGTACAGTTGATCTATGCAGGACATCTGGTAATGTTCAGATAGTGTTCTAAAACACTTCCCTCCATGAAGCTACAGTAGGCCAGAAGATGGTGTTAGGCTCTGGGAGTCCTGAGGCGGTACGTTACTGGTGCATTTGATAGTTGCTTCTTAGTTTATAGCACTGTTTGAGAACATGCAACTATGTAGCAAAATGGAAGTCGTTTGCTACTCTGGTAGTCACTGAAACTCTTAACGCTCTATTCCATTTTTTAAAATGTGACTCAGTCTCTTTGTAAAGCAGTAGACACAGTTACAGCCTTTAACTTAAGTCCACCAGATGCAACTTACATTCAGGTAGCTGGAACTTTTTTAATAGACTTTGTGAGAACACTTTGAAAGATTAAAAAACAATGGGTCTGTAGGGGATGAAGCAGGTATGTATGACTTGGAGTGAGGAACAAGAAGTAGTTCAATACTTGGTCCATCTCATCCAATTATACCCAAAAAGCCATCTTCCCTCTTTCTGTAGCCAGTAGCAGTTCCCCTGTGTAAATGTAGTGAGCAGGAGCAATGAAATGGTTCTGCTGGAGAAAATAATGGATGAGTTATTCCCACTCTGATTCATTCTTTATTCCTACTTGTGGCATAATTGTGGAATATGAATGTGAACCCAGAGAAGTGATTAAGAGGGTGCAGGCTCTTTGGGTGGTGGTTGCATACACTGCCTGTGCTGGCACTGCTCTCTGCAGCTACCCTGCAGCCCTGTGCCCCTACAGGAGCCTTTTGGGAATGCTGTGGGCTGTGTATCATACTGTTGTAGCTACTCTCATCTATATTAGGAAAGCCCAAATGCTTGAACTAGATGGAACTTAAAATAACAAAGGGTACTTCAGCAATCACAAGCTGGTCTTTTATAAGCTATGGACAGTCCCAACAGAACTATTTAAAACCTAAAATAAGTTGGTGGTGAGGGAAGCAAGTGTGGGTGGGGAAACTGAATATTAAAAAGTGGAGGAAAAAAAAAGAGATCCTGCACTTTAAGGAACTATGACCTAAATAGATAAAAAATGCAATCAGCCTATATGAGACCCTATACTGAAAGGAAGTTGCTGGATTTGTCTAGCATGCTGGAAATGATAAAACTTAAAATCACAGGATGATGAAACAGCTTTACTTCACACTTGACTGTGCCTGCAGTTAAATTTGGAGGAATGGCTCATAGTCTGGGCAGTCAGATCCCACAGTAAGACTGTGTTCCAGCTCCTGGAAATCTGGCTATTGTTCAAGCGTTCAGTGAGGGCTGTGAGCGGGCCAAGAACTTGACGTGCCACACCCAGGCAGTGCTCTGTGTGTCTGGAACAGGCAACCTTGTGTTCAGCTCTCCTCTCTTTGCCAGAGCTCAACTGCTAGGAGTCTCTTGGTTAAAGGACAGAGAGAACCATGTGAAACAGATAAGCATGCTCTGACTTTTTATCCAAGCATGAGTCCTTTAGAAGGAAGAGCTTAGTCACAGCAGTTATCTTCATGCTTTCTTCCCTGTGGGAAATGTCTTTAATGGTAAGAAGAGTGTCAGAGCGTAGCTGTTTTATTTCCCTTAATTCCAAGTTACCTCTAAAACAATTTTTAACTGCAGCTGAATTTAAGACCTGTACCTAGAGACTGAGTATTTAGTCTATTAGCTCATGAATCTGAAGTGCTTACTGTACATGTAATGCCTCTATGCAGTTCACACTTGTCTTGTTAGCATCTTGTTTCAATTTTGTTTTGAGCACCTTCCAGCAAAGTAGCTGCTTGTGATTTTGGCAGACATCCACGGGGTGCTAGGCTTGAGAAGCTCCTTGGCTATTTGGAAATATGTCCTGGCTACCTGTCTTGACTGTCCCTTGAACTGGGTCTTTGCAACCGTTAAACAGTACTGCCCTTGGGATGAGAATGGGGAGGGAAGAACTTGACTAACACAAGGTTAGAGGTGCGGGAAAGTTGCTTTCTAAGACTCTTATCAGAAAATCTGAAGTGCTTCTGGTGGTGGTGAGTGCAGGGACTGTTTTGCTGGTCAAGTTACTAAAGTCACAGCTAGGATCATAACACTGTTGTGCAGTGTACAGTGGAGGGAGGGGGGGGGCAGCACAAAGTGTTTGTAAGCTGTGAGTAGGATTGCCTAGAAGAGGATTCAAACATGTCTGCTGCCCTTAGGTTGAAGAGCTTTAGCATGGGATATGGTTAAGATCTGACATGTGAAGTACAGCTGCCAACCCTACTGTTAGTGTGCAGAGGCCATAGTAGGTGTGTGCTGTTTTTCAGAGAAAAGCACCTTTTAAGGGCACCAAAAAATTGCATTTAGAAAACTCAAAAAAACTCCAAAACAAAACCCAAAGCAACACAGATCATAAATGTTTAATTATGGTGACTGCATATGGCTAGATTTTGCTTCAAGTTTTGCCTCCTCATCCAGATGTTGCGAAAAGGGGATCAGGTTTGTTTCCCCTGTGATATTTTAATTTCCTTCTGGATTTTGACTAGTAAAGGATGTTCTCTCTAAGTCACTCAAACAACAGGTACAAAAATAGTTATTCCGAGGGCTTCTTCAAACTAGCTCTAAATAAATAGAAAATGGCAATGTTAAGGACTTGGAACAGCTACCGGAAAGCAAAGGGAGGTGCGTGAAGGATCTATTTCTGAAAAAGGAAACGGTAAAAATAGAGGAATCGGTCCATTGCACAAGGTTGCAAGTAAGTTGTTTAAGAAGTGGCATACAAGTATCTGAACTTGACTAAATGTGGGGATCCACCCCAGACTGCTTCTCCTGGCTTAGTACTCTCATAACTCATTTTCTTAAACTGGAACTTGTTTGCCCTCGTAAGAGGGTGGCAGTATCCTAGCAGCCAGAGTTCAAGCACCATTTGTAGGATGTGACTGGTTGAGAAGGGAGGAATTACATTCAAGTAGATTTGACTTGGAAACATGTCATTAATGATTTTGGAAGCCACTGGGGAATTCCCTGCCTTTTTTTTTTTTTTTTTAATTTTTTTTTTTTTTTTTTTAATTTTTTTTTAATTAATGTTTTGAGTTAACAGCTTTGTAGTAGTCTTTTATAAAGTAGAATTATTATTCTTGAAAAGTTTGCCTATTCAGATCAGATCACTGATTAAACTGGGTAAATGATACCTGCAGAGTTCAAAAATGCAGCATTCTCCAGCCCTATGAAGCAGCATTGGCAAAGCCCTGGTTTTGCCTCATTCTGTGATTGTGCATTCCGAGTGTTTGCTTGCTACTAACCAAAGGAAGTGTTTCTGGAGTTTTCAAGCATTGGTTATGAGAAAGCTTGCAAAGCTGGGACAGGGTGGGTGAGTGAAGGCATTGAAAGGCAACGGCAAACTACTGACCTTTGCATGAGGAATAAGCTTCTCTGAAGCCCTCTGAGCTCTGTGAATGTGGTTTGAAGGAGACCTAATTTTTTAGAGACTGTCCTTGCAGGTAATAAATCTGATTCTCCACCACTTGAGAGAAAAAAAGAAAAGAAGCCCTAGTTAATATAAGGATGTCTGAAGTAAACTCCCTGACTAGATATGAGTAACTGATCTCTGGACTGATGGACATGTCCTGCAAGGATGATCCCCTTGGACTCCATTTGGTGGTCCTCTACTCAGGCCCCTCTGAATACCAGGGATTGATCACTTGCAGAGAAGGACTTAAACACGAAGGTAGCTGTGGCTTCTCACACTTGGTCTTGAGAACCAGAAATGCAACAAAATAGTGCTGTGTTGTTTTGCCCTGTTGGCATTACCTTTTCAATGGCAGCAAGTGCCTTCAGGGAAATAAATTCTCCCCCCGCCCCCAACTTGGGAACATTGCTGATTACCACTTGCTCTATGGAAGAATTTTATTTTCCTCATCATCACGCAAGATGAGCAGGAGACTATTTTGAGATCAACAGCCAAACAAATGTACTCAAGGGCTCTGACCATACTGCAGTATGACAGGGTTTATATTAGAATAAATTTCCTTTTTTTGAAACCGACTGCTTTAGCATTATTTTTTGTATCAGAGTTTTAGTCCTCAGTAAGTCTCTTCTTACCCTTTTCAGGAATAGGAATTGGCTCTTTCAACCACTGCATTCAAAGCCTGTTATAAACCCTGTCAGAAAACCCTTAGAGAACATACAGTTGGAGTGGACACAGAATTGGCTTATTTTGAACCCCTTTGTTAGGTAAAGCAGAATTCTCTTCTCTTCCAAGCTTCACATGGTGCAGTGTATCTTTTGAATGGCTAATACACTATAACTAGGTTTCCCCCCTGCCCTGTGTTAGTAAATCGGTGCTATAAAGGTGAGCTTTGCTGGGAGCTATGGGCAGAGTGCTCTCTGCACTGGTATCTGTGCTGCAGTGAGGTGCCAAATGCTACCTGCATCACAGGGTCCGTCTGCCTGATTGCTGCTGCCTCCACCCTTTTTCTATCCAGTTTCTGCAAGCAGACTCCTCAAAACTGTGAACTTTCTCAGTCTTGCTGGCTGCTGCTCTGGCTTGCTTCCTCCTGCTGTCATCGGCAGCATGGTTCCTGAAACTCTGTGGGTGCTGTGGTTTGCTGCCCACATGAGCCATCTTGTCTTGCTGGGGACTAAGAACAGTTGCTCATGGTGAGGACACAGCTCTAGTGTGGCTTTGCTCAGGTGTGGCTCCGCAACGGCTTCTGAATCCAAGCTGGCTTGCTGTTGCACTCCTTCACAGGGAAGGAATAAGACTGTGTGAACACAAATCTATTTAGATTTATTCTGAATTCTTCCTTGACTGTACTTGCAGGTGCTCACGTGAGAACGGAGCTGTAAAACAGCAGCAGCAGGTGCCCCTTCTCTGCTGCAGACCAGCCCGTGCTGCCAGAGCGGGGCATGGCCATCACCTTCCACAGCTTTGGGCTGCACTGGAGCCAACAGAACTGCCTGTCCTGGGGTGGCAGTCAGTGCTGCCTTCTCCCACCTTTTCTTCAGGTTACTGTTCAGCCAACTTGCTAGTATAGGATAAACATGCTGCAATGCAAGTGATTAACTTTTTTAAAGTAATTTTTACTTCAAATGTCTATCTCTTACAGCAATTTATGAGGGTTTTGTATCTGGTAAAATGTTTTCAGATAATTATCTTTGCTTGTGTCCATTTGTAGTCTTCACGTTAGATGACTAAGATGTGTATATGCAATCTAGCTCAGTTTTTCAGTAATATCAACTCTCTACCTTCAGGCTCTGCACTAAAATAATTAGAGATGCTTTATTTAAAGATTGAGTTCCTGCTATAGGCTTTACATAGGTACCGAAAGAAATCTACATACCCTATAGTGTGTTAAGTCATGCTTCTGGCTCACTGGTACTGAGTGTATCAGTGGTGGGCAAGCTTTCTCCTCTGGTGGTGGCTTTATTCAAATTGTCGTAGTGGAGTGGGATGAGATACCTTCTGTGGTTTACTCCCTACCCTGCTCTCCAGTCAGATGAGAGGTGCTGTCTCCAGTGGAAAGAGCTGGGAAGCTCCCAGGAGCTGCTGGCGGGGTTAACCTCTCTCTGGAGGCTGCAGTGTAGTATTGCTGCTGCTGTTCTGTTCTCTTATGAGCTTACATGTATGAAAAGGCCCTTTAAGACTGCTGGAAAGGGGCTTGGTTAATTAAGTATAATCCCTTGAGAAATGGTAAGCATTTTCACATGACCTGATTCCAGCATCTCCCTGACAAAGAGGACCCAGGACTGTTTCGGCAGGGTGCTTCTGGTGGGGAAGGAGCCAGATGTCTGTGAGTATGGTGGGTGCTGGAAGTGTGGGGCATCACCTCTGCTGCCCCTCCAACGCAGTGCAAAGCACAATGCACTCATACTCTCTGCTGTCCTGCAGGGCACATGTTGGCAGATCAGCACAGTGGGAAAGGAAGTACGGCACTGGGGGGCATTCATAGTCCAGAATTTACTTGCACGTTCTCAGGAACCCGGTGTCAATTCTTGTTAATCTTGCTGAAAGCCAAAACTGGGAAGGTTTTTAGATTATTAAGGTGCATTAGGAGATACTGAGTTCATGCAACTCCAGCTGGATTTGTTGTGCTTCTCTGATCAGACCTCTTGAAACTGATGCATGGTATTGATCTAGTATCTTTACATGCAGTAACTGGTGGGTAAACTGGTGCCCTAAAGCACAGAGGCTATAAAGGGTAGTCTGGAATTTCTTTTTAATTGAACTTGGTTCTGCCTGTAACAGTCAAATTTGCAGTAAAGTATGAATTTTCCCTATGCCACTTTCTCCAGCAATAGTCCACTTGATGGCTTAAGCCTGGGAAGCAGGAATATCTGAAGCTTGAAGCCTAAAGCCCACCAGGGTATCACAGATTTCTTGCATTTGGGAAATGCAGGGAGGAAAGAAGTGTTAGCTCAGGGTAAGGGTTTTGTAGAGTTTGATACTCTCTTGTCTGACTCTACTTAGTCTGCTTGAATTTCCTAGTACTCTATTCCTGTCTTAAGACGAATAGAATTGTCTGTTCTCTCTCACACTGCTCAGTGTGCTGGGGATTTAGTACAAGTGACACATCCGTTACTGAGCATGATGGTGTCAGTCTTTCCTGTTTGTCCTGCCATATGCAGATATGCATTTTCATCTTAGGAAGTTGTTGTAGCACATTATTAGTAGGTCTCACTCAGAAACCTGACAATAACTGCTACTAGTAAAACTTATTTGGAAGCTCGTTGGGGCAGAAAGCGAGACTTCAATTTATATGGGCAATATTAAAATACCTGAAAACATGCTATAGACAGGTGCTTGGTACCATTGTTTATTAAGTCTCTCTCGTAGAGTGCTGAACACCATGGGAGGAGTGTGGTGGTGGTGGCCACCTATAGCTTCTGGAAGCTTTTGCTGGCCAAAGGGAACTTTGTTTGTCTGCAGCTGCTCTGGGGCTGGAAGAGTGTCTCTTCCATGCAAGAGGTACTGTCTGTACAGGAGGTATCACACTCTCCACAATACTGTCCTTGGCAGCAGGAAGCTCTTTAATATGATTTGGTAGTGGCAAGTTTTAGCTGTGCTTAGACTGGTAGATTACAATAATTCCTTATGTAGAGAAGTGCAGAATTCCTTATGTAGAGAAGTCTTCTGGCTCTTTCCTGTAGTTGTTATGAAGTGAATCAGTTAAATGTGGGCCATTTTTTTATCTTGGCGAGTGTAAATTTGCCTGTTGAAATGTGATACTTGAGTGTTTTTGTAATGTGCAAAATGGCCTCTGGAAGTTTCTGATACGGTGTTACTAGCTGTTTGCATGGGGGAAAAAATGATGGAAAGACAAGGAAGACTATTTAGAGGCTGCCTGCTAGAATAAAACTAGTTTAAGATAGTTAAAGATCTAAGCAGAATTTAGAGAGTTATAAACACATGGATGCAGCAGTGAGTGCATTATAAAAGCCTAGGTGAGAAAATTCAATGAAGTGCTTTAAAAAGGATTTGATTATAAATCACTGCCTTAAGATAATATTTTTGGTAAATCTGTTGATGAAATCCATTAAGTCTCCTGAAAATACCTTCTGAGTGTTGAAAGTTTAAGACAAAAGTTTACTGACAATAAATTTTGGGATATGAGTGTAGTATACTTGGGGATGAGTGCTGCCCCTGTAGACTTTGTGATCTAATCACCTGTCAGCAATGTCTTTTTCTCACACTCTTCTCAGCAGTGTGCACCTTACCTCTCTGGACTGATGGAACTAAGTTTGTGCATGCTCAGCAGTCCAAGTCAAATATCTTATTGAGAAGCATTTTAGTCTGTTTGGAACCTGAATTGTAAGCATGCTGATGGTTATGCCAGCTCTCAAACCTAGGAAAGCATCATTAAATGGTTTAGAAATACAAAAACTTAATGCTAATGAATTCTTGAGGCTTTTCTTTGAATAAGCATTGGTGATAAACTAGATAGATAAATGGTTTAAAAGTGCTTTGCTTTGTTCCTTGCGAGTTATCCTGCCAAAGTAGTTAAATTCTAATGAGACTGGATCATGTTGGCTTAATTTTGCTCTAGCATTTTTATTGCTATGTGTAACACCTGTGTTGGTCAGTACTTGGCTGTGAATTCCTCAGTAAAGTGGTTTTACTTAAAGTGAAACTTTAAGTGAATGAGAAGGATGGAGGTAAACATGCAGTGCCTGGCACATACTCGTCTGTTAGAGATTACGGCAGTCAGTCTCTTCTTGTGGCTTGTCTGAGCCACAGGCAGAGCACATTAAGATCAGTGTATCCCATGACCTGAAATGGTAGAAGCCTCACTTTTAGCCAGTTGTTGTGAACTGGAAAGTCAAAACCACTCCTGGTTTGGTAGCTTACAGGGAGGGGAAAGCTTTATGCTGTTTTCACACTAATGAGGTTTAGCAAAGCTCAGTATTGTAGCAAACTACTTTCGCAGCCAATAATTAAACTACTACACAGCTAGTGGTTAAAATGTCCCTGCCACAGCCCAGGACGTGCTCTCCCCAGCTCATTCTACTGACAGTTGACAGCAGTGTGCTCTTGAATGTGTTAAAACTCTTCAGCTCGGGGAAGCGGCATTACCGGGGTGTGGTCCTCCAAAGCACAAGCCTGTTTCCTGTGGTATCTCAGCTTCTGCTGTTTTGTATCAGGCTGAAGTTGCAAGTGCAAACCCATTCAGAACATTGCTGCTCCTAAACCTTAGGTTGCTACTCGTCTTGAGCGCAGCGGGGGCTTCTGCTGGAGGTGTAGAAGTGTATCTCTTCCTATTGAATGTACTGGTTGAAAGAGATACCAGGTCAAATAGCTTAAGAGCATTTAAGCTAGTAACAGTGAAGGAATTTTGCTGTTTCCAGCATTGGACTTTAATTCACTGTGCTAACAAAGATGTGAGTCTTAACAATAAATATGCTGCTTGAATTACAGGTATAGGTACTGAAGCAGCTTTATTTTAAAATTTAAGGCCTTATTTGTTTTTAAGAGCTCTAAGAGCTCTTTGGGCACAAGTTGCAAAGGGCTGCCTCAAATGTTTTAGTTCTGCTTTCTCTGTGCTCACGTAATCAGTCCTCAATCACCTATGCAGATATCATCAGATAAGAGTAGTTACTGTGCTTTATCCATAAACAGTGGAGCAAAAAGAGTGTTTTGCTTTCATAGTAATTGGTACATTACTCTTTTAGGTGAACAGGAAATATTTTAAAACAAACAAAAACCAATGTGTTACTTAATGGCTCATTTAATGTAAATCCTCTTATACTTGTATGTGGCTTATGGTCTGCTTTGCTCTTGCTGGTGGGTGCTGGGTGAATCAGGATTATAGGCCAGCACTCTTTGGTAGGAGAGACTGCTTCCAAATGTAAGTAGCAAAGCTGTTTTGGGGATTGTTCAGCCCTTATAGGAAATTAATGGATTCTTGTTTCACCAAAGCACTGTGAAATTAGCCCATTGTCAAGGACTAGGATTTGAAGAGTATAATTTTGGGAAGGCATATACCAAGAGCAGGCAACTGCATGCTATTGAAAGCTGCTAATTTTAAATAAATCTTCATTCTTATGTGCTTAGGTCATTTGTTCTTTACTTGCTACTTCTGTGTGATGTTTTCCTTAGTTTGACTTCATTGTGTCAGAAGGTTTAGAGGACTTCAAAATCAACTTATTCCTGACCTGCTTGTTCATGATATCTTTGTTCCAGTAATGTCTAAACAGCATTATTTCTGCATGCAACAACCAGATCTGCAACTTATGTTGACTTCAGCTTTGCTGTGGTAAGCCTACGTTACAGATCTTTTTTTTTTTTTTTTTTTTTAGCTAAACTTACAACAAGGAAACCTTTAGTTTCATCAAATACAAAATAGTGGTGTGCCTAGTCTGAAGCAGGCATTTTGGGAAATCTGAAAAAGTAGTTAGTGGTCTCTTTCAGCACTTACCTAGACTTTACTAGCAGAATGCTTCTTGCTTAGGGGTAAAAAAACCCCCTGCTTGTAACTCTGTTGCAGTCTGCTGCTGCTTTCTTAGTAATCAAAATGAGAAATCTGTCCCTATGCTTGATAGAAGTACAGGGACCAGAGATGGCTGTGATCACATTGGTAATGTGTGGTTCCTTGAATATTTCTCTGCTTAGTCTTGCTTTTTTGGTCTCTAGTGTCATGTGGTCAACTTATAGTCTAGATGTGACTTAAAACTGTTCATAGCATAATTCCCTCCACCTCTTACCAATGGAAGGCCGGTGGAGTGTGCTAAGAGGATTGATTGCGATGAAGAGCAAAGAAATTAGGATTTATTGTTCTGAGGTAAATTGCTGTTGGCCGTATATTAAAAGTTGAGAACTGTTAATGCAAGACCTGTGTGCTGTGGTTTGGTTCACCCCTGTGCAGCTTCAAGCCTTGAAATTTTGCTTTGATGGAAAAATATTTTAGATTAAACTTTTAGTATCTACTATTTGTGTTCATAAATTGTGAAGTGTCTTTACCTTTTACAGTTGATAGACAAGCAAATAAAATTGTATTCTAGGACAGCTTGGTGTACTCACAGACCTCACTTTGCCTGGCCTAAAGTTAAGGCATCTGCCTTCAGGCAGGAGTGTTCCTGCCTAGCCCTGAGTCTAAATCATGTTTTCAAGTAATTATCAGTTTTGAGTGGAATTGGCAATGTTTTACCCTAGTATTTGAGGTGAAATGCCTCTGCTGCTTAATTTGCTTCATGAGAAGTGAATTGAGTGTGTATGTCTTCCTGCCTCTGTGGAATGAAGCTTTAAACTCCCTTGCTGCAGTCCCTTGCCACACTTTCATTTCACATGTGAAAATGTGATGGTGAGATGTGTCAAAATAGTGCATCATATAATGCTTCTTCTGGAAGACTACTCATGATCTTGCATCTAAGGCTAGTATTGTCATGGAATCTTGACTGAAGTAGTAAATGGCATATAATATTAAATGGCACTTAAACCATTTCTGCAGTGTACCTCCCTGAAAGATCCGGAAAGCAGTAGGCAGTTCTGCTGCTGTGTGAAGGGGTCACACATACTAGTGTTTGTTAGTCCAGTATGCAACCTTTTTGTCTTAGTGTGTGAGGACATCCTTGCATCCTGTCTGCTTCGTACCCACAGCCCTTGGAGTATGTCAGGGATTGTGCCTCAGTTCTCTAAATACCCATGGAGACTGAAAGAGTACTGTTAGTATTGACTAGTCTTCTGTAGCTGCCTGAGTTGTTAATGGTTCTGGGGACTTCCTTGACAGTCATCCTTCAAATGGAAGAGTTGGATGTCTACTTGTGTGTACCATTGTGGAATATCTCTGCTTTTGTGAAAGACATGAGAAAGACTTCATAAACTGTGTCTCATGTGTGTCACTACACACATGAGGAACAGAGAGGATAAACATGCTGCAAAACAGGAAAGTGATATTCTACAGGAAAACTGGGAGCACCATGCTGGCAGAGCAGAAGACTTTGTGATTGCTGGCAGTGAAGTTCCTGGAGACTTGAGAGCTGGTAGCTGGTCTTAGGCAGATGTTGGTTTTCATTACTGAGTAGCATCACTAAAAGCATGTGTTGTAATGATGCATTCTTCTGTCTTGTAGATCAGTGTGCGTGTTACCACCATGGATGCTGAGCTGGAGTTTGCCATCCAGCCCAACACTACAGGGAAGCAACTCTTTGATCAGGTAAGCAATGAGGCTGCAGAAGATACACAGTTGATACAGACATGATAATTCTATTGAGGCAACAGCAAACAATTCCTAAAGGACTTCAAAGATTGAGTGTCACTATATATATTAACTTCAGAAGAACTCGGCATAGTAAGAAATTGCACTGTTTTCCAAAACTACTGGATTTTCTTTTTAATCTCCAGGTATGTGTTATGAGCTATTCTTACTTCTAGTGAACTGAATTGGAGCTATGGCTCACAATATTGCTAATTGGAAAGCAGTGTATCTGTGCTGTCTTCATTAGCAAGAAAAGTCTTGTGGGGACCTAGTAAGCTATTTTTGTTTTGCTTACTTGCAGGCATTACATGGGTAACTGATTCCAAACAGTAGTTGGTCTCTAAAACAGAGGGTTAGTTGGCTTTGAAATGCTGATGCAACCCTTAAAAGCACATAAAGTGCCATTCTGTACTACATCAGGCCCTGGGGGAATCTTAAGAGCAGTGATGTATTGCACTGTGTTGTGCTGTCTGTATAGGGTGCTTCAGCCTTTCCCCTGCATTCCCAGCCTAGGCGAATTTTTTCCTACTTTGGCCCAAACAGAAGCCAGAGGCATGTGCAGCCCAAAGTTGGAGCAGCAGAACAGAGACAATTATGAGTTGCAGTAGTTAAAACTTTGACAGACTCCACTGTGTTTCTCTGCTGTATTTCTGAAAGCCATGGATTTGCTCCTTGGAAGAAAATCTGAGCAGTAAGTTCATAATTTAAAGAAACGTAAAATGAATCTTGGACTAATGACAAGATGAGAGAACTGCCAGAGCAGATATGTCAGATGTGGGTGTGGTTCAGTAGTGTTAAGCCTTCTGGAACCAACTCTACATAGTACCTCTCATAAGGAAGAGAAAATTAAGGACTGATCCACCCATAGAAGCCAGCTATTTCATTTGGAGCCAGAAAACATGATTTGAGTGGTCTGGTGGTTTGTTTGGTTGTTTGGTTTTAGATCTTTAATCACAGATACTGCTTTCTATTGTACTTAGATGGATGATTTGATGCTAGATTATATATTGCTTTTTTGCAGCCCAGCCCTGGAATGGAGTGAGATCCTAGTCTTTACTAAAAGAGCATACTTTCATAATGGGAAAAGTAGAAAGCTTTCAAGTTCTGAATTGCAGCATAGCTCTCAGCTGCCCATGTGTTACTATGTATTAGCTCCTGCGTATTTTAGCCCTGTGTGGTCTCAAGTTTGACAGGTTTTGATTGATGGAAGTGAAAACTGAATTCTGTCCTATATCCGTGTGTGTGACATGAAATTCTGCCATGGTTAGTTCATGGGAGCATTTGTCAGCGAAGCTGAGGTGACATACACCCAAGTTCATAAAAAAAAAAAAAGAACTTTTTCTTTTTTAAGGGGATGTTCTTTATATGAGTGCTTCCCGTGATTATTTTTTAATATGTGGCTTCCAATATTATCCAAGCAAAGTGCTAGGTACTAAGAAGAAATACTACTGAAGTCAGTAATATTTTTAATCTGCACATATTTTCAGTCAATTCCAGGTCATCTGTGATTTCTGCTACAAACTGACACTGAGGTGGCAGATCTGGGTTTCATCAACTTTTCTTTGAGAAGCAAGTTTCCATTATGGCAGCTCTTCATGCCTTACTAATTGATTTCACTCCTTTGTGTCATGCTCTCAGACAGCTGCCCATTCTCCTCCCTGCAGTGTGTTTCACACAGCACCTGTCTAAACAGAAGTTTTGCTTTGCATTTTCCATAGTAAACACTTTGCCAAGAGAGAAAACAAATGGTGTTGCAGGACTGAGTCTTTAAGTTGCTAATAAGTGAGATAGCGTTTACTTCAGCTAAAGTGGATTGTAGGTGGAGTTGCTTAAGGAAATACAATGGGGGGGAAAAGGTGTCTGAGGCTAGTTCTAAACATTTGCTGTTTCTAAAAGGTCTGCTTGATACCATCTCTTTATATTGTCCATGTATTATAGTCTCTGGAATGAGAATTAATCTCTTCCAGGCAGTAGAAAACAGTTTTTCTTGTGGAGGTAGTGTTTTCTTGTTCCTGATAGGGCTAATACTGAAATGAATGTCCCAGAGCTTCACCAGTGGTAGATATCCAGGCTTTGACTAAATGATTAGTCATAACAGTGATAGATGGTGGTAAAGTGGTACTGCCATAGTGGTGGTAGAAAGTTTAAGTCCTCTGCCAGGGCTTGAACCTTGTGAGCAGTAAGGTAGGGACTTGGCAGTGGATGTGGGGATGTCCAGAGTCTTTCACCTCCATCATGAATAAGGAGTTTTGAGGGCTACTGCTATATGAGTGGTCGAGGAGCCTAATCCCAGCTTTGCCCTGCAATTTCATAATTGGCCTCTTACAATTAAGAGTACTGTTTGCATAGGAGGTAGCCACTCAGCTCTTGACACAATGGAAAACATTTCATCTGGTGTCTGAATGCAGATAAAAACCAAACAGACGACAGTCTGTTCTGTATTATTTCCCCTCCTAGATGGAAAATTCAAAGCTGCCTTTTTTATTTATTTATTTTTTTATTTGTGAACCTGCTCAAACAGATTGATCTTTGCGTAAAAAACTAACTGAATACCAAAGCAAAGCATGAGACCCTCTGGTGAGCTGACAGTAAAATACTAAACTTGCTTCTTTTAGGATAGGGGTGAAGCTTTGAATATATTGTCATCTATCTTATATCCAGTATGTTTCGTATGACTGAGCTGTCTGTGCGTTTTGGTTCCTGTAAATGGGCAGCCCAGTGCAGTTGTTCGTGCTGACACTGTGAACAGGGACTAAGCAGTGACTGCTCTAATTGTTTATCTGTTCACTCTGCCTCAGCTTCTGTCCTTATGTGAGCTGGGGTCCCATGACAGGGTGCTATCCTTTAAGCTATGTTGGATTTGATAATCAGGTATTTTCTGCATGATCTTGGTTCTGAAGAAGGAACTTCTTGTGTCAGTGGTCTTTTGAGGGAAGGAAAAGCTCCTGTATAAAGCAGAGTTATGGTTTTGCTGTTGCAGCACATGGAGCTTCTGGTGTGAAACCTGGCTTTTGACTCTCAAACAGAAAAATTTTATGATACCCAGCATATTTTTGCCGTTGGGTGTGTTCTTTCACTTTGAGCTGTCTGTTCTGAGTTAAGCAAGAAGGAAGCTGGAAGCATTACCAAGCTTTCTAGCTGCACGGCTGCTTCAGTATGATCCACTGCCTTTGTTCAGTAATATTTATGCACTATTTGTTTCCACTTGTTGTGTATAAAGGTAGGTGAATATATTCATTATGCAACACGCAGTTCTGATCCACTCTGAATAGGATTCAAAAGACTTTTGGAAAGTTTGTAGCTAGGTATTAGTTTAACGAGAAGGAACAGTTTGAGTCTAATAGTGATAGTAATAATAGGTGAAATGGACTTGAGATAAAGTGTTCCTGTTTTCCTCTTTGCCACTTGGTTAAGTTCCAAAGTGAATTTTTATAGTGACAGAACAATGCAGATGCTTCATTGCTTTGTAGGAAGTAGTTTCTGCCCCAGAGTATCTGACTGTAGCAACACCACAGAGCTGATATTGCACAGTATGTAACATCATGATTTATACCAGAGCTCTTCCTATTTTCTAGGTTTTTAACCATATAGTTTTAGTTCAGATAGCTTAGACTTGTGTGCATGGACAAAACCTGGGTTGAGACAGGAGGTTTGTGCTGTCTTTTGCAGCTTTGCTTATATTACCTCTTAACACCAGCTGCTGAACTCCAGTGCTTACCAACTCACTAGCAAGAACAGTAACTTTGCTTTGATTCCTCAGCTGCCAGTAATGGACTAAAAGAGGAGCTCAAGGATGGGCTATGCCTCATTACTTCCCAGGTACCTTGAAATACTGCTTTCCTGGGAATGCAGAGCACAGGCACTGCAACAGTGATACCTACCTGTTTTCCTCCTTTGACCCTTTTCTGTATCAGACTGAAGTGCAGCTGGTCTGGGGACTAGTCTGTAAACCAAAGTGGTGCTTTACATTGTAAATGTCCCAGTCATGAAAGATTAACCTTTGCTCTGGTGAAACTTCTTAGTCACTTACTGCCATGGATGACTTTGAAGTTGTGACTAATTTGCCCGCCCAAGTGTTGTACATCTGGCTGGCCTTCATGGAAATTCCCTGGCTTAGTGGCTGCTGCAGCTGACAGACTGCTCAGCAGACACAGTAGTGCACACTAGCCACAGAATCCTCGACTGCTTTGACTTCTGTGGTGTGAAAACACACTCTCTGCTTCTGTCTCCCACGTGTGCTGTACACGAGGCAGCTTCTCAAATGGTTTGTAGGCACTTCTGACCTTGGATCCTGGTGATGCCTTGTTCTTTCATTCCCTTCAGAGTCTAGGCTCTGGTGGAGGACTCTTGTCTGTCTGCTGTGCTAGGTCCGTTGGGTGGTGCATGCAGCCAGTGGGTAAGGGTCTCTACCCTTTTGACAGGCCCTACATCAGGATCTTCTTAATAGTGAGTTGTGGTTATTCAGCTCTTCAGTCAGTACTTCCTTCCCCAACTCAGTTTCTCCAGCTTCACAACAGATGTACTTCTCAGTGATGTGCTTAGAGGTCGGAGGCTATAGCTAACCGTGTAAACTTCAGTCCTTCTAGTGCTAGCTGTTAGACATTGCAAAGTGCAGGAGATGGTGGCTTCAACATGCCACTCCAGAACAAGCCTTAAGAAGTATCCAATCTCCTTAAGGTTAATCTCTGTCCAGTTAAGGGCCATGAAGCCAAGTCACAAGTTGAAGAAAATGTGACATGAGAAAAGCTTTAATATCTGTCACTTCAAGTCTTAAAAGCATGTGGTTAACCCTCCTAAGAAGCTTTTCCTCATTTTTGTGAGCTTCTGGGGTCAAAACTAAGCTTGTAATAGGAAAATGTGCTCAGCTGTGGGTTATAATTTTAACAATAAGCATCTCTCTGCACACTTTAAACCTGATCACTGATGCTGTATTTCATATCCAGCATTGAGTCTTATACATAGTGGAGTGTATGGGGGTCAGGGTTTTTTTTGTTGTGTTTTCTTTTTTATTTTTAAGGATCATTCAGATTTCATGAAGAACCAGAGCTCCTAAGATTCTGAGTTCATGTGCCCTGCCCTGACTTGCCTTGTGTCACTTTCCTGGCTGCATGGGCACTGAAGTAGTTGTGCAGCTAGAAACCTTGGTAATGCATAGCAGTTTTCTTCTTACTTAACTCTGCTGCAGTGAGTTTAGTGGTTTTGTAGAGTACTGGTTTATCAGAGTTTACTTCCATGATTGCTAAAGCTTACAGCACAGTCTGACTTTTGGGTAACTCCAGCTGAGTTGGGCTGTGTTTAGAATAAGGGTTGTTGGTGTCTCATGGCCTGAAAACTAAGCTTTGTGGGTAGGGAGACCGTAGAGAAGCCTTTAACCTTGGCAAGGTCCTACCTAGTAGTGTTTAAACACATAGGAAATGGCTCTGGAGCACTTGCTCCAGTAGATGAAAGCACTGAACCACTTACTAAGGGAGTTTCATGGTAGAAAGCACCAAGTCTGCGGACAGTGACTGGTTCCTCCAGCAAAGGGCAGAACTCTTGTTCCTGTAGCAAAGGCTTGTGGGGAGTGGTATGAAGAAGTGTCTCACATTTCATGGGAACATGTGGCAACTTACTGACTTTTAGAAAAGCATGAGTCCAACCAAAAATGGACTGCTTGTTGCTAAGGATGTCAATGATAAACTGTAATAAGTTCAAAAACTCAAAGATCCTCTTGTTTAGCACTCTTGCATTTTAGCACTTTGAAAGTGAAAGTTAGTATATCCATCAACTAAATTGAAAGGGAACAGTTGAATATTTGTGGCTCTAGATGGAGCCCATCTTGCATGTTAAGTTTGGGTACCTGGAAGGCTATGTTCTAAGTTGTTTTTAACTATGGCGTATGAAAGTGCCAGTGCTAAGTGGAACTAAATAACCTCCTATAGCTGAGAAGGGAGGAGAGCTATCCTCCATATCTTGGTTCAGTTGCAGTTTGGGCGTGTGATGTTGTGTTCTGTACTGTCTCCCCTTTCCTCTGCCCAGCTCGTTGTTGTCTGTGCTATTGCTGTGCAGGATTCAGTTGTGGAATAAAAGTTTTTTTCTGTGGGGCCACAGTGTGATGCCTTTTGGTTCCTTGCTGGAAGTCCAGCCTGTTGAATTCCCCGGCATAAACTACTGGTACGGGAAAGGAAGGAAAGCAGACACATGCAGTGGAGTGAAGAGCTTCCATCCCATTCATATATTAATGCTGCCAGGAACAGAGCTATCCCTGGGCTCTAGGACAGTCAGCAGGGGAGGCAGAAGGCTGTCTTTGCTTGAACTTGTCTCTAACATGTCTGCAGCAACTGGTGGGATCAGTCTGTCTGGGACTCTTGCTCATTGCCTTTCTTCCAGGTTGTCAAAACAATTGGTCTGCGAGAAGTCTGGTTTTTTGGACTTCAGTATCAAGACACCAAGGGCTTCTCGACATGGCTGAAATTGAACAAAAAGGTATGTTTGCTCTAAGCTTTCACTTGTTCTTATTTGCTTCTCTGGGACTGCAGGGGCAATTTCAGTCTTTGTACTTCTGTCAGGATTCTGTTCTTGCCTATTCATTTACTTGAAGTGTGCCGCAAGATTAGCAAGTTGGTGTTATGGTGTCCACATGCCCCCTCCCCAAAGTATAAGGAGTCGTGGTGTCTCACCTGGTTCTCCTGCATCTGTTTCTGTTTGTTATCTGCCAGATCTGTTAACCTTCCTGGTAACATGGTGGTGTGGTGCTCATTGTGAGCATCTTAGTTGGAGAGAAACCTGGAAAGTAACTTACCTTGCACTGGCCATAAATACTGGCTTGTCCTGGTTCCTGTGGGGAGAAGTGATAAGGTGTTTAGCAGTAAGTAACTGAAAATCCTTGCTTTTCTGCCCACTCATGTCTCGACTGGAAAGGAGAAATTCTCTTCTAGTGCCTGTTTGTCTTGTTTGTAAACCTGCTCCCCTTCATATATAGGCTATAAAATCTGCTAATTCTGTTCCAGGTAACAGCACAGGATGTACGCAAAGAAAGCCCCCTGCTTTTCAAATTCCGTGCCAAGTTTTACCCAGAAGATGTGGCAGAAGAGCTGATTCAGGACATCACACAGCGCCTTTTCTTCCTTCAAGTGAAGGAGGCAATTCTGAATGATGACATTTATTGCCCTCCAGAAACAGCTGTCCTTCTGGCTTCTTATGCTGTCCAGTCCAAATATGGAGACTTCAACAAAGAGGTGCACAAGTCTGGCTACCTTGCTAGTGACAAACTGCTCCCACAGAGGTAAGTGAACCTGGATAGTCTTAGACCACCTCTGCCTTAAAGGGTTTGGGATTTATTTTTTTTTAAGTGGAGGAGGTGTTTTAGTTGATTTGATAAAATATAGCCTGGTGCCTCTGAGGATTTAGATTAGTATACGTGTACTTAGATGCTTTAATTGTAAGCATCCTGTTGCTACTCTGAAATTCAAATCAGAAGTAGTGAGAGAAGCTCCAAGACAAAAAAAAATATGCTACAAGGAATAGCACAACTGAATGAAACTTATCATTTGTCAGAAATCTTAATACTGACCATTGTGTCCCTATCTAGCCTTAAAACTGTATTTGCTGGAATATCTTAGTAGGGGAACTGGGATGCTAATGGTGTATTCAGTGAGGTATTATTTTAGACTGATGTGTCTGTGCATTTATGAATACAGTGCTTGGTCTTCAACATCCTGTGTACTCTTTCTAGGGTTTTGGAGCAGCACAAGCTTAACAAGGACCAGTGGGAGGAGAGGATCCAGGTGTGGCATGAGGAACATCGAGGAATGATTAGGTAACTGATGCAGTGTGAAACTGCTGTGTTGAAAGAAATGTGATGTATGTTAGTGTGTAATGTATGAATGCATACAAAAATCTATGGCTTACTTCAGGATGAGTTTGCATTCTTCAGGTTATCTGGCTCAGAATAACTGGGTTCATGTGTTTCTACCCTTGCTGGTCAACATCAGCTGGCTGTTTTTAGTAAAACAAGACTGAGCTTGCAGAGTTTTGTAATTGTCTGCTAGAGTGGTGCTTAGTACCTTTGCCAGCTTTTTGCTCCTCTGTCCATGTAGGAATATAGCATCTTCTTGCTCTAATGGCTTATGGACTCAAAAAAAGAATTTCTGCTTTCTTTTTACACACTACAGAGAAGATGCTGTCTTGGAGTATCTGAAAATTGCACAGGATCTGGAAATGTATGGTGTGAACTACTTCAGCATTAAGAACAAGAAGGGCTCTGAACTCTGGTTAGGTGTAGATGCCCTTGGACTCAACATTTATGAGCAGAATGATAGGTAATAAACCCTCTCTTTTCACTGCCTTCAGCTCTTTTCTAATATAAAAGCATTCAAAATTAATCTGTTCTGGAATTCAAGCCTTTAACTAAAGTCCATGATTTCTGTATTATTCTTGGCTATGCTTTTGACATTGACAGTATAATCCATAAAATGTGCTTGTTTGGACCAACAGATACAAGAAAATGGCAAATCTTATCAAGTTAGTTCTACTTATATATGTCTTCCTGCTGTAGATGTATTCTCCAGTTCTGTTTTCCATTTAAAAAAAAAAAAATTGAAAAACTGCTTCCTATGTTTCTAGTTTGTATGCATGACTAATTTTGTTTGCTCACTTCAGTCAACATAAGAGCACTGAAATGCAGAGGCAGATTTGGTAGAATTTTGAGCTTTATATTCTAAGCTGAGAATTTTGAGTGACCTTGGGCTTTTTTTTTGCTTGCCATTTCTGCAGGCTAACACCAAAAATTGGATTCCCTTGGAGTGAGATCCGAAATATCTCATTCAATGACAAGAAATTTGTTATCAAGCCTATTGACAAGAAAGCACCAGTAAGAAGCAACATTCAAATTAAACTTCCAGCTTCTTAGCTGAACAATTTCTGGTTTGTTTGTTTGTTTTGTAGTGTTGTGGTTTTTTTGGTTACTTTTTGGTTTTTTTTTGTTGCTTTTTGGTTTGTTTTCTTTCACCGCCAGAGTCTTTTCATCAATGGTATCCATTCTAATCTGAGCAGGAGGATCTGTTCAGGGCAATATGCACGGGATGGGTATAGTGGCAGTAAGATGATAGTTGTGACTTGTTTCAGTATAAGCTTAAGCTGTTAAAGTCAGTGACAGGGAGAAGTTCTTTGTTTAGGGTTTCTGGTTCTTCTAAGGCTATTCAGATTCTCTGATAATACAGTTAGGGATCTGAGGCACTTCTGTTAGCGATGAATGCTTCTATTGTAGCTTGTTGGCTTTAGTAGTTTGTGGGATGGTCTTTTGCAGGTTTGCACCTTCCTTGACGCAGAGGCTTTAGGTAATCTTGTAGGGTATGGTGGAGTTTCTTTTCCTTGCAAATTTATATTGAATGTAAATGCTTTCATCTTGAAGGCCTAATAATTTCCTGTGCTAGTCAATACCTTCTGTTCTCCTTGTCATTCTTGTTGCATTGATGCTTGCAAGCATTTCCCTGATGCATTTCCTTTTTAACAGAACAAAGTTATTTATCCATTGGTCATAATGTTTAACACCCTTTTTGACATAAGATGTTATACTTGATGTGGCTGGCCAGGCATTCAATAAGTAAGTGGGAAGAAAGGTGAGAGAAGTCAGTCTCAATGTGCCTGGTGAACCAGCCCTGGAATGGTGACCCTGTTGCTGTGTGCTTCGTACTAGGGATGTGTCACAGTGAAACCCAGCATACTGGAATGACGTGTTGGGGGCTTCTGCCCAGTGTGTGTTTGTCAGGTTGAAATCCATTCCTGAAAGAAAAGTGTCTAACTGCCACGACCAATGAATTAGACATTGACAAGAACAGCTGGCTAGCAATTCTAGAAGGTTCTGGGTTTTGGAACATGTGTGGTGGGTAGCTTAGGCTGAAAGAACAGGTCTAATGCTGCCTTTTTCTTGTCCCGAGGACTTTGTATTCTATGCCCCTCGGTTACGGATTAACAAACGAATCTTGGCCCTTTGCATGGGGAACCATGAGCTCTACATGCGCAGACGTAAACCAGACACCATTGAGGTGCAGCAGATGAAAGCACAGGCTCGGGAGGAGAAACATCAGAAACAGATGGAGAGGTTGGTAGGGTTCTGAGTAACCTGGACTTGATTGATCACTGCACAAGTAGCTTCATGTGCTAAATAAGTCGCTGGTAGTGCCTTAATCTGCTTGAGCCAAAAATAGAGCAGATTGATTTTTCTTCTTTATTGGTAATGGCACTCATCACAAATGTGACTCCCATTACTTTCTTGGAGTTAAAAATTTGTTTGCCCATTTGATGGGACCTAATACATGTCTTGATATATGGAGATTTCCCTTATAAACATTGCTGTTATGAACTTGCTGCTGAGATGAATGCCAGCAGAACTATTTATTTTTGCCCTTCTATGAAGGGGCATATCTGGGGTGAAACTCATTATTTGACTACTGTAGTGCACATGTCTTGTGTGCTCGTGGCTTTACTAGGAAGTGCACCAGTCTGGGTGATAGTTAGTTTGAAATTGCATTGTGACTTTTTACTATTAGAGCCCTGCTGGAGAATGAGAAGAAGAAGAGGGAGTTGGCAGAAAAGGAGAAGGAGAAGATTGAACGTGAGAAGGAGGAGCTAATGGAGAGACTCAAGCAAATTGAGGAGCAAACCAAGAAAGCTCAGCAAGGTAATATGAAATCTTCTAGTATTTCCTTAGATGCATAATCTGAGTAAGAAGGGTTCAAACAGTAGAGCTATGAGCATCTCTGAGCCATGCATCTCTCCAGTATTGTGTAATAACTGATGTTACGTCCTTGGTTTAGCCTCCTGAAGCTGAAGGTAAGCCCTCTGTGTGCAGTTGCTAATAAAGATTTGCATTAAAGATATCGGTGGCAGCCAGGATGCCTCTCTAGTAGGAGTACCTTGCTGCTGTTTCTGTGCAGGCTTGAAGCTTTATCCCACAATATCTGTAGAGGAAGGAGTCATAAAGTGTAGCAGGGGTCATGCCAGACAGTACTGTGTTGTGATTATTATCTAACTGCTTGGCCAGAGTTACTGTGGTGTTGCCAAAGTAAAGTGCTGGATGCTTCTCTGCCCTTAAGAGTGTAATTTTGGGACGAGTGCTTCTCCACAAAGCAGTTGGGGTTGGACCAGGCCTGGCTCTTAGTCTTCCAGCTCCGGTTACAGTGTCAGGGAGAGGAAAAGGGGACAATTGCTTGCATATCTCCTTTATCTGTTCCTCTGAAGGAAAACCTTTGTCCAGGAGGTAGGCATGAGGGTGTTTTTTTCTCTTCTACTACCATTCTTTACTTGGTCTGTCTTATTTCAGAACTGGAAGAACAGACCCGCAGAGCTATGGAGCTGGAACAGGAGAGAAAACGAGCTCTGGAGGAAGCAGAGAAACTTGCTAAAGAACGCAGAGAAGCAGAAGAGGCAAAAGAGGCCCTGCTGAAAGCATCCCATGATCAACAAAAGACTCAGGAACAGCTGGTAAGTCAGTGAGCTGAAAATCAAGTATGGAATATAGTGAAAGGGGAGGCATCTAAGCTCTTGAAGTGAATCAGGCTATGAATATAGTGAGAAAGCACTATATTCATAGGTTCTTTAATGTTTAGCCTCAAGCAGATGGTCATATGCGTAAATACAAGTGTATTTGTACAGTGCATTTGTAGTGCTTTTTGTCCTTTTTTGTAAGTGATGATATGAGTGTAGAGCTCACTCATTGCTTTCCCTGGTTTGGACTCAAAAGACTGAGTTCTGTAGCTCTGCTTGGAGGAGAAGGGGGGTGGTGGGGGAAACCACCAACCCAAAAATCTCTAACCCAACACGGAATGCAAAACTTTTTTGGCTTCCTTTCCACTTGCATCATGGAGGTATTGATGGGACTCAAGTTAACAGGAAGGCTTTCTTCCCTACTGGAAGGATGTTAGATATAGGGTTTTTATACAGGACTTGGACTAAATGCTTCATTTAGCAAGTACTTTGGGTTTTGTTCTTACTGAAAGCCTTTCCTCTGCAGGCTTCTGAGATGGCAGAACTCACAGCTAGGATCACACAGCTGGAGCTGGCTAGGCAGAAGAAAGAAAGTGAGGCCCAGGAGTGGCAGCAGAAGGTAAAGCAGAATCTGAGCAAGTGGGAGTACTTTTTATGGAATTGCTCTTCTTTCTGAGTTGTGACCTAAACTACTGCACTAGATTCCAATTAGACTGAATGTCTGCAAGCTTGAGGCTGTTGTAAATACTCAGCCTTGGTTTTCTTGGTGGAATGGGTGACTTACTCTCACTTCATGTAGCAATGTTTTGACTAATTAGGCCATTTATCGTAACCATTATTCGAATCTCTGAAGTGTTACCCAGCAGAAACTTTTGCAAATGATGGAGGCTGAGTAGCTTCAGAACATACCCCTTCTGAGGTGCAAGGTTTCCTGTAATACCAAGTGGTGCTTCTGTGAAAAGTCTCAGGCACTCAGTGCTCTGCTGACTGACTCACTGTGGCACACCCTGCTGCAGGCGCAGATGGTGCAGGAGGACCTAGAGAAGACCAAAGAGGAGTTGAAGACTGCCATGAGCACCCCTCACGTCACTGAACCCATGCACTCTGAGAATGAGCACGATGATGAGCAGGATGAGAATGCAGCAGAGGCCAGTGCTGAGCTGCGGTCAGAGGCCACCATCAAGGACCGCAGTGAGGAGGAGCGAACCACTGAAGCAGAGAAGAATGAGCGGGTCCAGAAACATTTGAAGGTAAGAGTTTGGCAGCAGGACATGTTTGTATGAGTGCTGCTTCTGTTTTTCTCTACATTAGTTGCAGCTGGGAGGTATTACTTTTATTTTAAAAATGGAGGGAGAAGTGGGGAAGACAGGATCATGATCTTGCCAGAGTAGTTTCTTAACCACTGAGTAGAGAAGCAGGTCTTGTCTCCATGCACTTGATTTCCATTTCACTGGAAGTAGGGAAGTATTTTGAAGCTGTGCTAACAAGCACTATCTGTCAGACATAGTGTGATTTGTGTGAGTATTTCCAGCCATCTGACAGTTGTTTATAGCCCTGGATGCAATGAATCAAAGAACTTGGTCTGGTTCCTATCAAGAAACTGTCTTGTATCTAGGTTGCACTGCAAAAACCTGGGAGTAGTCCACTAGAGCTCATGATGAAGAGAGCAGTACTGCACCATCTTGTAAGGAATTCCAGTGTTCTACTGTTGAATTCCAAGTGTTTTATTGTGCTGCCTAACTTGCGCCAGGCTTTACTTGTTCTGCATTGTGCTGTGGTGGTTATACAGAGGGATAGTTTTTCATCCTCAGCAGCAAATATCTTTCCTAGTAGAAAGCCAGTAATTTCTCAGAGTCTGAAGGATTTTCCATGTTGTCTTTAGGGATCTCTCCGCTTGACTATTCTAAAGTACATACATTGGAGGCAGTCTTTCTTACTGTGCTAGACAAAGATTAGTAGGGTGACAGATTGCCTGATGTTTTCTACCTTCAAATGTTATGGAGAAACAGCTTCCACAAAATAACAGAACTGTTTAGGTTGGAGGGACCTTAAAATGATCATGTAGTCCCACTTCCCTGCTCAAGAAAGTCAACTAGAGCAGGTTGTCCAGAACAGAATACATTTGGCTTGTCTGTTTTCTGTCTCTATTGATATCGAACCTTTAGGAGGATCAGAAGAAAGCTCCTTGTCCAGCTCTGAGTCTCTGGCTGGTGTTAACCTGTTACTGTCTGTTTCCTTTTGAAGGCTCTTTCCTCGGAGCTGGCAAATGCTCGAGATGAAACCAAGAAGACAGCAAATGACATGATCCACGCTGAGAATATGCGTCTGGGCCGAGACAAGTACAAGACCCTCCGTCAGATTCGGCAGGGTAACACCAAGCAGCGCATTGATGAGTTTGAGTCCATGTAAACTCTCCCGCGCACCTGCTGCCCTGCACTCTCTTCTCCCCTCCTTCCCATCCTCTCCCGTCATTCGCTCATAACCATGCTATGCTGGAACCACTACAGAAGAGTGACCATGGTCTTATTTATCAAGTTTTGGGCAAATGCTGGAGTTAAGCAACAGTAGAAAGAATAGTATTTACATCTTCCTGGGCTGGCTTGGGAAAGCAAACGTGTATTTGGGCTAATATGAAATTGTTTGGCTTGGGGTAAAGTTTCACTGCTTTGGGTTTGATGTTGCTCGCTGAGGTAGCCGGGTTGCTGTCTTTTCCCTTGTGGGTGAGGAGGCCAGCAGATACTTGTGCTGCATTACCTGCAGTCAAGAGCTGACAGTCTGACACTGTGCCTTCTTATTAACCTGCACAAGTTTCAGCATTAAGCTCAGTATTTCTGACTTAATGCAGGTCTGCATCATGTAGTTGAGAAGGGGAGACTGGAGGTAACATGTGGACTTTCTTTCTAAAAGACCAAAGCTTTTGTACGACAAGCATAAGCAGACCAAACAGATTCTGTGGTGTTCCTGCTGGTATTATCTTTTGTTGTTTAATGATGGAACTTTGAATTTCCTAAATATGAGGAGGCCTTTGAAATATTTCCACTGATGCAGTGTGGCTTGGAGCCTCAAATTCCCTGCTTTTTGTCTCTGGTAAATGGCTTTGTTAACCATCATTTGTCTGACTTGAATGTAATGAGTGAGACAGAGATAGCTGAAGTACATAGCCTGCCTTTTTGGTTTTGCCAACGAAAACCTGAAGTGGGAGGTAGAAATGTAAAAGGCTAAAAATTCCTATAGCTGTATTTTCCCTTGCTGAACCAATACTTTTCTAGTTATGCGAACAGGATTTTTCCGTAAGAGGCCTTTTTAGCACATAGTCATTGGTGCCTTATGACTGTGTATAGATCTACTGTAGCTCAGATGTCTTTAGTTCAGACTAGATGCAATCATAAAAAGTGGTCAGCAGCTGGGGACCAAAAGCTACTCTCGTGTCTGGGTCACGTACAAGACTGCATCTGTCTTCCCGGCTTCAAACACTGTTTGAGGGGAGAGGATCCTGAGACACTTGCCCAATTGATGCCTTAATCCTCACTAGCATTCTACCAGATCCATGTCTCAAGTACTTTTCCTTCCCCCAGAAGGATGCTTTGCCCTTTTGTAGCTTTGAGAACAGAAGGCTCTGTCTCTTAGAAATGGGACACAAGTGGTTGCAAGACTGGTCCTTAGAGCTGCTTGTGCAGGTCACTGTCATAAGCATCACCTCTGTTATCCAAGCTGTCCATGCTGTAGCTACCCAGAATCCTCCCTGCAATTCATGGGTAGAAAATAGCCATGTATGCTCAGGGCTGAATTGAATTTTGCCTTTTTCCTTGGTAAAAGGAACTGTTAACCTTCAGGAGAGGCCTCTTAAAAATGGATTCCACCCAAAGTGAAGTCCTTCTTTGCTTTGCCTTCCTTGGATTAGCCTGTCCCTATAGGAAGTCACCAGGTTAGCCTGTGATTTATTTTCTTGCCTAGTATGATCCCAAATCATGTGACTTGATCAGTTTTGTGGGTTCTCCCTTTGTATGATGTCACTGCTAATTGCGATAGAGGGGAAATGTCTGACAGTTGGAACATCTTCAGCTCCCTGCTATATGGGAAAGGATAAAGGGGGACTGTGCCAAAAAAGAAATGTTCGTGATAGTGTTAACAAACTGCAGTATTTCCCCAGGAGTTCCTTGGGTTGCTGGAAACAACCTCACCAGTGATGTATTATTTTATATTTTGGAAGCAATGCAAGTCTGTGTGGAGATCCAGAAAAAACCAACCAGCCTCTGTTAGAACAACATGCTAAGCTATGCTCCTAAAGATCCAGGTGTGTCATGTGGGAGCTCCCTGCTCTCCCCTGGACACAGCATGCTTTTGGGGGGGCACATGACATGGCGAGCTTTTTGTAGGCTGAGAACACATCCCTCACTACTTTGATAGCCACAAATTGAAAGATTGCATTAAATTGTCAGAACTGATTTGTGTATTCCTGTACTGAAGGTGATTTCACTCACTCTGAGTCTCATTACTGGGGAATGGACAATCTTTACACTTTTCTTTTGGTGCTTTAAAGCTGATTCTCAGCACTTCTGCTCTGTCCATGACAACTGTTGATGCATTTGAGGGAGAAAAGCCTTTATTACATTTTAACAATTTCCTAACAAGCTGATGTATGGTGCCTGGAGTATGTGTTCAAATAATAAATCAGTAAACCTTTTCTACTTTGATGGGTCACACAACACTGCTGAGCTCTTGTATTATGATATTGGCATAACTTCTGTTTGTAGGGTTTTTTTAAACGTTCTAATTCCACATGGTCCAATATAGGAATAGAACGACTTGTGCCAGTGGGTCCACCTCTTTGTAGTTGTTTCAGCCCTGCCTTCTTCTTAACCAGTGTTATATTCCAGTGGTATCTAATGATATTTGATTTCAATATTTCTAGCTATGCACAATTAGAAAATATTAGTCAAGGGATGGGGGATATGTTATGGTCCTCCTTCTCGTGGAAATGTATACTGTATTGTAAAGAAATGATATTTTGCAAGAAAACTAATGTAAGAAGCTTTCAGTATTACAGTGAGATTTGTAGACACATTTTTTATTTGTTAGAGTAAAGTGAATAGTTCTCCTTCCTCTCCCATGTTCCAGTTTAAGTGGATAACTGCTCCTGTTGGGGATGGGGGGAGGGAAATACTTTATCAAATGTTTGCCTGGCTTATTTTTCTTGTTTTATTTTATGTTGCTGTAAATTATATTGAAGGGTTTTGACCAATTTATTTTTTTTCTGGATTATAATAAAACATCAATTCCTTAAGGTTGTGAAGTAATTCAGGAGTTCATGTGCTTATCTACAGAGAGAACCTTGGTATTAAGGCATTTTTTTTCCTGTTTGGAGGAGTTGTTCAAATCTATACTTTGTTCTTCCTGAAGTGCCAATAAAGTTCAGAGAAATTCAGCAGGTTGTGTCTGGCTGGTTACTTAAGGCTTGCTTTGAGCCTAGCGCTGTGTCTCTGAGCCGAGCAGCTCTGCCCTGTGGTGCTCAGAGGTTGGCCTGGTAGCTCTCTTGCAAATAAGGAGCTCTTACTAGCACCCTGAAAAGCAACTGCTTGAATAACTACCCTTTTCCCCTCCCCACCCCTCTGAGCTGTCTGACTGGAACTGGTATGGAGTTCACATTTCTTTGTGGAGATATTGAATATAAATGTTCAGTTTCCAAATTGACAGGTTGGATGGAGGAGGAGGAGCTGCTCGTGGTGAGCACGTACTGTACCAAATCTGCATCCACCACCAATTCAACGTGGAGAGGGTGGCTGGGCCTTAGTGCTGCTGCTTGCTCCAACAGCCTGTGAGGTCTGTCCTGCCATCAGCCTGGACAGTTTGCTTGGCAGCTGCCTTGCTGTGGCTGTCTCTATCTGTGCTTTCCAGTGTCACAGGACTGGCTCTGGCAATGGCAGAGCAAGGCTGCTGCCACCTTTCTGCTAATGAATTGTGTGATCTTTATTTGCAGCTGCTTGCTTTGTGATTGTGAAGAGCAACCTCACAGAACTTTTGCCTCATGGTTTTTGCACTGCAGGATAAGGTGGAGTTTTCATTGCAACACATTAGTGCTCAGAGATCTGGTGCTAGGGGAGAAACCTGAACTTGTCTATAAGCAAAACATGAAATATGGAGCAACAGAGACATGACTTGGATCCAGTTTCTCTAGGTGAGTTGTGGTTTTGTCTTCGGTTTGGTGTTTTGGTTTGTTTGGGATTTTTTGCTTGGTTTTTATTTGTTTGGTTTGATGTTTTTGTTTGTTTGTTTGGAGGTTGTTTCGTTTTTGGTGGTTTTGGTTGGGGTTTTTTTGTTTGTTTCTTCCTTACAGGATTCAAAAAATCTGAACACTGGAGGAATTGCATGTCTCCTTCAATGGTACTGCAGCCTTCAAGAGATGGTTGCACTGCTCTGGAAAGGTTATCACAAGGAAGTGGTGTTTCTATTTCCCTTACTTCTTAATGGACAGTACCTGAGAGACTTAAGAAGCTTAATAAGTCTCAGTGCATGAAATGTTTGGCTGAGGCTGGCTTTTTGTCTTGCACGTTTGCAGCTCTAAGTGTGATTTGTAGACAAGGGCGCAGGTCCCCATGTCTGAACAATGACTAAATGAACATCTAGTGCCAGATGATGAGTCTCTGAAGATTACTAGTAATTTTAAGATGGAGTTTTTCAGGATAGATGGCAGGATGAGATGGATATAGCAAAAAACGGAAGGAAGAATGAAGTGGAGGCATTAAAGGAAGAGTAGTACTGAAACTGCAAAAAGTAATACTGATGCTCCTGGAAGGGACTGTACCTCCATCTTCTGGTCAGAGTGCACTTGCTCTGAGCAGGTGTTAATACACAGCTTTACGGTGAGCAGAGCTAGCTGCAAAATTACAGGCACCTATTATTGCTGTTCTTTGTGGCTGTCCATCATCCTTTAAAGAAATGCAAGCTGAGGTTGATCTTGAGTCATCAAGATTGACTGAAGGGGATGTGACATATAATGCTCTTGAGCTGGAAGGTTATGGTGAAGGATGTCTATACCGCACATAGAGCAGTATTGCACTCTCATCCATCTTTGAAGCATCCTTCACTGGATGCTTGAAGGAGAAGCATCTGCAAATGAAGGTCTTGGCTGCTGCACTGTAACTTCTTAGTGGCCTTCACCCAGCCAGGCAGCAGCTGTGTTGCTGGAAGTGGCTGCTGTCCAGAAGCCCTGTTGTTAATTTGTTGTACTTTTCTTGTTGCAGTATTAGCCCATCTCTAATTGCAATTCTGCCCTCCTGCTTCCAATGGTAAAAATCTGGTCCTCGCTCCTTTTGTTTGTGTCATTGTCAGAAGGTTGCTGAACATCTAGAGGAAGGTCAGAACATGAAAACAATAGATTTGTTTGAGAGATGTAGAAACTGAGGCACGTTTACAGTCTTTCCCTGAAGCATCCAGCCTCTGATGCAGTATCTGTGACCTGAACCCACTGAGCACTTTGTCCTGGACCTGTGCCCAGTGCGTCGCTTTTGAGGCAGCAGCAGCACTCTGTTCCTGGGCTTGTGGGCAGCACAAATTGTCCTGTTTGCTTATATTAGGAACTTGCTCTGGAACAGGGAAGCTAGTTGATGGGTTTTTATAGTGACAATGGGGAAAGGGGAATTTTAGTTTTGTTCAGTGCTTTAGTTCTGTGTGAACAAGCAGCCTGGATCTGCTTCCCTACAGAAGTATTTGTGAGGCACTGAAGGTTGTAGGAGTGGAGGAGTAAGGCTGCTCTTGCTTTTCCTATTAGTGAGGGCTATCTTCTGGAAACCTTCATTATTCCTGGGTTTGTGCACTTGCTGCTCTGACTACGGTCCCTGAGACTTCACCCATGGGAACAGCATGGACTTGCTACTACCTCAAGCTGAATAGAAAGGGGCAGTGACTGAGCCAGAGCAGCTCTGCTTGCTGGCAAGAAACTCTAACAGTGATCAGAAGAGATATCTCAGAAGTTCAAGTGTACTTCTGGCTGTGGAGGGCTACAAAAGTGTTGTGTAACTTCTGATTGGAACAGGGCACTGCTGATTTTAGTGTTTACTTCTTGTGAAGAAATCAGTGATGAGGTAGAGGATGGAGTACCAAATTATTTGGTGTGTGGCGCAGAAGACACTGCAAAATGTATTTCAAGCTAGAAAACTACTTTCTTCCCAGCATGTGCCAACACATGGCTGGACATGCAGACAAAGCCACTGCACTGACAGAGTATGGCCTGGTGACAAGAAACCAGGGAGGGTAGGAAATGTGCCCATGTACACTGCTGAGAACTTAGCTTTTGCAAAACCTTATGTGAAAGAGAGTTAAAGGTTCTCTTCAGCTGTGTCTGACCTGTTCATAAAATATGTGCTGACCTGTTAGGCAACATTTTAAGAATTTTTTTTCAGAGCACTGGATATTTTTTTGCTTAGTTGGTTTTGGTAGTTGTTTGGTTTGGGTTGCTTTTGTTGGTGGGTTTATTTTCTGTGGGAGGAGTGGTTATTTGCAAAGCTTTCCATTTTTGTGTCCTGTGCTAAATGAACACTGATTTACTCTGGAAAGGCTGCATTTAAGTCTAGACTTGCTGCCAAACAGAATGGAGGGAAAAGGAAATCTTACTTCTGCCTGTTCTCAGTATTTCAAAGACCTTAGAACAGGCTATCCAAAATCCATAAGGGCCTGATTCTCTCCTTCCCCTTCGGGATTGTTCTTGCTTTCACCAGGGACAGTAGTCCTTCTTTGCTGTACCTCCCTGCTCAAACCTGCCTTCTCTCGCTTCATCGGTGACATTGACCTGTCACTTGCTGTGCTCTGAGTTCTTGGCAAGGAGAGAGGTCAGTCCCAGGCAAACACACAAATGTCCTTGCGGTGGAAACTGCTGTGCATATATCCAGTGTACCTCTCAATTCAAGGTTTGCTGGAGAGATAAGATGCTTTGTGGTTTGTTTGTATGTGCTGTGGCCTCTTTCCTTGCATCTCTCTTGGCAAGCCTTGCTTTCCTTCCATGAAAACGACTGAGAGACAGAGCTGGACTGCCTGCTGCGTCTCTGTAGTGCCTGAAAAACAGAGGCAGAACTGGTCAGAGTTTCTCAGCTGCAGAGGCTCCACAGAGTGGTTTTAAATTCAGGGGTGAGATGCAGCTCAAGAATTTGGGTTTGAAGGTAGCTTGTAGGAGAGACCTAACCACCTGCAAAAGTTGACCTGAGAGTGAGGGGCCACAGAGTGGGGACACTGGTCAGAGCTGTGTTCAAGTAAAACAAGCCAGTGACTTTACTGCCAACTCTCATCTGTGATACAAGCAAGGGTGGGGAGGGAAGCCTTTGAAGGAGATTCTGCAAATTATCTGACATGAGGAATTTTTACATCAACCGTTTTTAAGGGGTGGAATTGCAGAGAAGTCTCAGTGACACTGGGCATGGCTTGGGCCATCTGATGTGCACCCATGCCTGTTGCTTGGCATCCCTGCTTTGGCATTGTGCCACTGTCCTGGTGCTCTTGGGAACATGCCATGGTAACCCCTCAGTAGATGACAGCTCTTACTGACTGGAATTGGAGTAGCACATACTTTGAATTAAAGTCCTAATGATACTCAGTGGTTTATCCCACCCTGTCCTCAGAGCTGCTGGCCTGAATGAAACCTGAGGGGCAAATCCTGCAGCAGAAAAAAACCCAAAGCTTTTGTGGGACAAGCTGGGACTGGCATCAGGGTGCTGTGAGGCTGTGAGAGCCTGTGGACAAGCTTATCACATATTGAGCTGGGAGGTGTCACCCATGTTCAGCAAAAGGAGTGAGGCTTTGGTCAGTGACGACCTGCAAATACGCCTCCGTATTATTATAGCTCATGTCACTTCATAGCCAAGCCTCGTGTGTTCCTTCTGTGTATATCATGTTGTGGGAGCACAACTGCCCAGCCTGCCCTCAGTAAGAGGAAAGAAATAATTGTGTGCTGCTCTACTAGGTGCAAAGTGACAGGTAATTTTAGAAATGTTATTTCCTTTTAAAAAAAGACATTTCTTTTTTTAACCCATTATGCATTGCCCCTGGGTTTCTCTCAGCTGCAGCTGAGGGGTGTTTGAATGCTTGAACACTTGCCTTTGAAACTACTGGACTGGAAAATGGATATCCCTTCCAGCTTGTGGAAAATACTTCCATTCCTTAATGACTTTGATGTCTTTTTCAGCAAGCTCAAGCATTCTCTTCCAACCTGAAAGGTTTGGGTGGAAAATTTTCATTTTGGGGTGAAAAGCCAAAACTTTCCAATTTGCTTGGTAATTATGATTCCACTGTGTCTGCCTGTGTGTAAAATGGGACATTTTTCTATCTAGTTCTCACTTTGCAGTTTGTTTCTCCTATATGGACTGATTAGAGAATCCACTATTTAAGGTTTTTGCTTATACTGGCTACTAATAATGTTGTTATTGCACTAAAAGATCTTGATTAAAGCATACATCCAACCAAATGGTGAGCTGTTAATTTGGTATTAGGGACAATTCAGCCTCTTGAGATGAGAGCTGTTCCCAAACTCTACAGAAACTGTTGCTGCATTTTGGGTCCTCTCAGGCAAATTGATTTACCGTGGAGAGGAGGGTAGACTTATTCCCAGAAACACTGTCACTGGTCTAAATTAGAGTTTTCTTGTATAGAAGGCTTACTAGCGTGGAATATCAGTGTGAAATGAATGCTTCTTATTTGTGCCTTTATGGTACTTTTCAGCAGAGAGTTTGGCAAATGAGCTAAATGGTTGCTTCTCACCACCGTCATCCAAAGTAAGTCAATATTCACGTTTTAGAGGTGGAAGTCTGCAGAATTGGGGAAGGCAATGATGTGACAGGATGCTATCGTGTCAAGAGCAAAATTCATAAGTCTTACTTTCGCCCCATTGCTGTAGGAACCAGCCTGACTTTCTCCTCCAGGCAGCAACCATCAGCGCTCCTGATGCCATCTTCCAACCCTCAGCTTGTAACCCCTTGTATGATTACACATTACAATGAAGATTGCTCTTGAAACTGGATTTAGTTCTGGTTCCTAAAAGGGAAGTCTAGTGCAGAATAAGGGGAGCATTGCTCAGGGATGTTACTGTGCTTCACACATGCCCTGATGGGCTGGACTGCAGCTAGATCTGAGCACATCCTTTTGTCCCTCCTTTCCTCCTGCTTCCTCCCTCCCTCCACCCCCAGGGAGGTCTTCCTTCTTTCTTTCTTCACCCCCGCCCAGCTGTACTTGTAAATCTTTAATCTGGCTGTCCTTGCAACAAACTGCCCAGGAGACACAGGGAGGGACTCAAAGCAGCATGATAGCTCAAGGCATCCTGGGGCTCATGCGACCCTTGCGAAGAGGACTGAGTGTGAACAAAATTCGCTTTCTTTATCTCAGTGGGATGATGGAACAGCATCACAGCCCAGGAAAGTGGTGGGCAGAAAGAGGCTTCACCTCCACGTGTAAGCTCCAGGATGCCCCAGGGAAATCAAGGTGAGTCAAATACTGACACTGCTTTGCTGTGTCTGAAGGGACAGACATGCAGCCCCTGCCTTGCCCTGCAAAAGGGAGAAGAGAGGCCAACACAGCCACGGATTGTGGAAGCAGATGCTGACAGGAGGAAGGTGGTGCCAAGACCTGGTCTGAGAAGTATTGCTTCCTGCCCTTGGAGCTGTGGGGGCCACAGCTAGTGACCTGGATCCAGCTCATGAAAATGATAACATGGCATAAGAGTCCTTTGGCCCCTGGAGCTCAGACACCAGCCTCTGAAAAGGGGGGCAGTGGGCAAGGTGTGTTGGGTAGCCAGGTTACCAGCCTGCAGCGTTTCTGCTGTAGGAAAGCTGGGGGGACCGGAGTTGCTTTGGGACTTGTGAATTCTCTTGAGCTTCTAGTCCCCTCTGCTGTAAGGGCAGAGCCAGGAGTGGGGATGATGTCTGCAGCTCCACAGGCTGTGGCCAGGTTGCTGTGCCTTGCTGGTGTCTGTACTGGGCAGGGAGGTGGAGAGTCTGGCTTGGGTGTTTAGCTGCTGGGGACAGCTCTGGGTGTGAGGGTCTGTGCAAACTCATGGCTCCAGTGTCCTGCCTGGCTCCTGGGATCAGGGACACTTGTGCTGGGCTTTGCTAGACTGCTTGTTTGGGATGGAATGTGTGGTCTGTCATGAATACTGAGCTTGAGTCAAGCTCTGTGGCAAAAACTCTTCAGAAGCGTGTGTTTGGAATTGCCTGTAAATGCATTTGGTCCCTGTCAGGGTGGAGGGCTCGCAGTTGGTCACTTGAAAGGACAGAGTTGGTTCAGTTGGGGGGCCTGGCTGACTGAGTCCCTCAGGAGGCTGCCCTGAGTGGCAGAGGAGTCCAGGAGGGCTGAACGTTCCTCAGGACAGAAATCTCCACGGTGCAGAAGCCAATTGTCCCCCTGTGCTGAAGGGCTGAGGAGACACTGCCTGGCACATAGCACTCTTCTGTATTTCCACAGCAGGAATTACTGCAGGCTCCCTGCCAGCCTTTCCTCTCTCTGCCCTTTAGGGATAGTTCAGAAGGTGATTGCAAAATAAAAGTAATTCCTAGATCTCCTACACTAGTACCATCCAGGTCAGACTGTAATCTGCTAGGCATTGAGAAAAGTTCTAAACAAGATGCAGAAAATAGAATAAGCAATCTTGGTATATGACCTTACAGTAAAGTCACACTAGTAACCCTGCTTGGTGGGATTTATGAAGACTCATTATCAAAGGATTTTCTTTCAATTTGGTATTTTATGAAGATATCCCTGGCAGTACTTGTAGGCGTCTTGCTGCTTTGAGTGGCCTTGGAAAGTATCTTCTAGGGAAAACACTGATAGGGAGAACAACCACTTCCTTGAAACCCCTTCACTAGTTTTCTATTTCCACAGAAAGTTTGAGATTTTATTTTTTTAGAAGTCAGCAATCAATTGTCATGCATTGAACTTTCAGTGCTGAGTTTGTCACATTCTGGTAAGAGCTTTCTGATTTCTTTTTTTCAAATCCTGGTTCAAAATTACTTAAAACGTGAAAGAATTTTTTTCATAGTTTCAAAACCAGCAATAAGCAAATTCAAAAATAATTAAAAATTAAAAGCTGCAGGCTTTGTTTCTAGCCTTGGGTACCCAAAAGCAGGGATCCTCCAGGAGACTTGAGCCTGGGACTGATTTGAGGGATAAGAAGACAGTGAGACCAGCATGCAAGTGAGTCTATGGGAGGTGACTGAACTGAACAGTGAAAATGGGGAGTCATCAGGCTGGGTTTATGTCCTCGACAGAGGCACTTATACTGAGAACACAGACTAACAGGTTAAATGTTCCTTTTAGCCAGCAAAGAGAGAAGATGCTTGCAGGTACTCTCTGTGTCATGGTCAGGAGTGCTTGGCATCATCCCTGCCCTGAAGAGTGAACTGCTGCACCCAGACTTGTCCAGAGTCACATGGAGGGGTCTGGCAATAGCATCTGTACTTCCTTGTAACTAAGTAGACTGTCCCTTTTACCCTGTGCACCATCCCTGCCTGCATCTTTGATATCTTGGGGCTCATGTAACTGGCAGCAACAGTCAAAGCAAGGCTGTATCTCAGAGGAACTGCAGGGAACTAGTCTTGCGGGAGGATGGTGCAGAGATTCTCGTGGGACTGATGTTGACTGAAGCTCTAGGTGCCTCAAAGATAACAGGAATTAAGTTTTCTGCCAATAAATGCGCAGGCAACCTTGGAGATTCTGGGATCCAGCACTCCTTGCAGGCTGTCAGCTTTCATTATCCTGTCAAAGAATCCATTCAGTTGCAGCACTAAGTAAAGAGTAACAAATTACTGCACCCGTAAATTTAAACCGAACATTGGCCAGAAACCTGCCTATATGCCACACAAATGGAATAAATCAGTCAAATCAGTCTGATCCACCAAAATATGAAGAGGGTTGGTTTAGTTTGTTTTATTTTGACGTTTTAGAACTAGTCTTTAAATTGCTTGTTTACAAAGAAATGTCCATGAGTGTCTATATGAAGAAGACTGAAATGTCTTAAAGATGTTTTTTGGCTGTTTGCTTTGGGAAACAGAGTGGTCCTGCATAGCTGTGAGTGACTGCAACGTGATCTTCATTTCTGCAGGTGGGAACTCTTCCCTCTGCAGCATGGCCTGATGCCAACTTCACACGGGGCCTTGGTTATGTTAGTAAGTCTGCACTAACAGCTCAGGCATTTTTTGCAGCTGAAGCTCGGGAAAACAGCAAGCTCCTGGCGTGAAGGTATAGTGTTCCCTGTGGCCTGCTCCTGCCAGCTGAATCTAAGCACAACTACAAACAAAAGAGCAGAGAAAGTGGAAAATACTGTTTCATCTCTTCTTCACTTCCAAATTTTGATGGAACATGGGGATTGACTTTCCAAAGAGATAACTTTTTGCTCCTAAAGTCTTGCTGATGAAGTCCACGTTTTAATATATCTTTATTGACTTAGAGATGAACTGCACTAATTTGTCAGCAGGTAAATAGGATTAGAGCTGGATGGTTATTGTGATTTACATGAAACAGAATGAACAGAACCTGCAACGTTGGAAGAGGAGAACATTTCTTTCTGCTTTCCTGTTACATTTTTACAGGAATTCTTCCCTGTCTCCTATTCAGCTGGATACATCCCCTGTACTCCACGTCTGCCTCTTGTGAGTTAAGAGCAAGCAAAGGAAATTATTTAAAGTTGATCCTTATATATGGGTGCTTAACATTAGAAGCAAATCAGCAAAAATCTCCATGTGCTTCATTTTCAGTGCCACACAGCAGAGAGGGGTTGAGCAGGCAGGGTCTTTCCAGCTGCTGGTGTTACTATTGCAGGTACAGTTCCCATTTAACAAATCCCTCCTCCCGATCTCTGTGACTTCCCAAGGGGATGCCTGCTACTGAGGTGCTTAGGCACTAGAACAGTGATTCATTGGTTCCTCATTTTGCTGTAATGTGTGACCTTGGGCTATGATGGTTTGTACTCAGTGTGAATTACAAACACAGTGTGAGAAATCAGCAGATTAATATTAGAAATTCTCACAGCTCTGATCCATGTTTGCCGTTTGCTTCACTGGTTCCAGGGCTTCCAGGAGAAGTGTTACCAGCTTTATACAAAACAGCACTCTTATTGCAAGAAGCTGAGTGTTGCTTCACTCAATCTTACATAAGTGGGAAAAGTCAGGGAATTGTGAGCTTGGCTAGTTCTCACTGCAAAATTTGCTCTGGTTTCAAGGCTTTGTTTTGCCAGAAATGACAGCAGCAAGGACAGGGGGAAGCACGGATACTGCCAGTGTTTGGGAATTACCACAGCTGTGGGAGACAGAGGTGGATCTCTGCAGGGATCTGGGTGAGTGGTGTGTGGCTTTGATATCTTGGGGCTCATGTAACTTCTCTTCTGATAGAAGAGAAGAGAGTGGACCCAGCTTCTGCCACTGGGGAATGCTCTGGGCTTTGGGGCAATGGGCACTTGAATAGTGCCACACTGAGAGTTACTGGGCAAAAGGCCCAGGGTGCTGCCCTCTTTCAGCACAGGAGATGGGATCTATGGACAACTCCTTTTTCTATGTAAACATTTGTGTATGTACATTAAGAAAAAATACTGTTTACTCGGGTGCTTCCCCTGGCAAATATAACAGGCAGTCTCAGAAATGTAGTCTTGGTGAGAAATCCCTGACACTGCTGTCAGTGTACCAGCCTTCTCCACACTGCTACAGTGAGAGCCTGGTCTGGAGGAGAGAGAGTGGATGCTGCTTTCCTCTTATTTGTAGAAGCCCTTTCTGCAAGTCAGCATTAAGAGATGTTGATGGCTATGTTCCTAACTCTCAACCAGATTAAATCTCACATTCTGTTAACCAGAAATTTCTTCCAAGTGAGGATCATATCAGCTCAGAGGAGGTTACTTAGCCCAGAAGCTCTGTAAGCTGGGGAACGGCATGTCTTGTCACAAGAAAGCTCTGTGATGGAGTTCAGGAAAGGATTGGGGATTTCATGGATGAAAAGGCATCAGAATAGGAGCAATCATAAGTAATTCCCTTGGGAAAGGAAGTGGAAACAAAACATGAATGACAACAGCCCTTCTTGCAGTATTAGTATCTGATCCTGAGCACTTTGCTTGTTATTACATCACTCTGTGCAGGGTTAACATCCCAGGCCTTGCAAATGCTTTGCCTGCCTAACACACTTCCCCTGCCAGCCTGCCCAAGCAGAAGCAGTGGGTGCAAAGCACCTGCACCCATACTCTGAGGCATATTTGATAAAGTGGGAAATATTTTGGGGCAACTCAGACTTGCCTACCACTGAGAACTGATAATATGAACGTTTTCTGAGGTCCATGGTGTAATCCTTTGAGAAAGTGTTTGTATACATGTTTCCATTCACAGGCCGTGTCTTTAGGGCTCAGCAAAAATACCTCAACTGTGGATGTGCAGGGAAGAGTGGACTTCTGATTTTTGCAAACTTGTCTTACAGCTCCACGGATCAGGTGATGCTGCATTTTATAAATCGGGATGGAGAGCGACTTACAACCACAGCCAAAGAAGGGGAGAGTTTGCTGGAAGTGGTAGTCAATCAAAACTTGGCCATTGATGGATTTGGTGGGTGTTACAGAAGGATATGTGTGTGTGCTCTAAGGACCAGTGGCTTGGGAATAGTGCAACTGTACATATGCCACTGTTCTGCTGAGATCATAAAGCAAGCTTCCCTTCCCCAGAAGCTGCTTGCTGGGTGGCTTACCATGCTGAGATGGCAGTGTGACTTCACAGTCACCACTGGCATTCTAGCAACCTCTGTCAGCGTGTTTGGCTGGTTAGATCTGATTAAAAAACTTGAAAACTGATTGTGATCCTCCGAGGGAAGAGGCAGGCTGAAATCTGCATAGACCTGTTGTGTTTTCTGGCATCTCTTTTGACATGTTCCAGATATGTTGAAGGACCTTTTCTCACACTATTCCTGAAGATGGTCTCTCTTACCCTCTAATTTTTGCTGATTTGCCGTCATTCCCTCCTTTCTCCACCAGGTGCATGCGAAGGAACATTAGCCTGTTCCACCTGTCACCTTATTTTTGACAAAGACACCTTCCAAAAACTTGATGACATCTCAGATGAAGAACTGGACATGCTGGACTTGGCGTATGGACTCACTGAGACGTAAGCCTCCCTACTGATTGCAGTAGATCCTCGAGTCTCTGAGACGGATTCTCAGTACATGGCACCTCTTTTTGAGGGGACAGGGCTTGTTCTGTATTACGGTTGTGCCTCGTGAGCTGCTTTCTCTTGAGGCACAGGAGATCTTTAACAGCAGCTTTAGTAAAAAGCCATCCTGGACCAGGCATCCCAGTATGGCTGGGGATTTTCTCCCTTTTCTTTGGAAACAGATAAGCCTCACTTCATATTTTCTTCTCAGATCACGCCTTGGCTGCCAGGTGTATGTTAAGAAGTCGATGGACGGTCTAACAGTGCGGGTTCCCATGGATGTGTCAGACATCAGGAGGCAGCTGGAGGTTGGAAAGCAAAGCAAACAGTAACTGAAAATGACTCCTGCACAGCCCACACCCTCATTTAGGTGTGGCAGAGTACTTTGCTTTTGGTTGACACTATTGCTTTTTGTAGCTGGCTTGCAGTAGATCATAGGGATCTGATTCAGTATAAAATGCCACTTTGCCAAATATCTTATTTAAACAAGGTTTAATGCTTAAGAGGGTCTTTGGTATGTGTTTTAAGTGCTTAAATGCTCTGTTGAATGCAACTGGACTAAAGTGTATGGTTTTATATTTCCCTGGGTGGGTGTCAGTAAACATCTGTGCTGTATTTAACTGCTGAGAATTTTGCAAGGCTTGGCTCTTTAAAAGCAGTGCAGATTTTTCCCAGTATGGGAAGCTTAAGAAAAGAGAGCTGTTCACAGGTCACTGTACTGATGGGTTTGACGATGTAAGTGACATGTTTGGTCAACAAGAGCATACTGATAACATTTGCATGCTGATAGTTCCTGTAAGAGGGAAGCACTTCCATGAACTTGAGATCTTGTAGGTCCCCAAATTGTTCTGTGCTGGGATCAGCCACTATTTCCAAATGTTAAATTTTCCCATTGCTGTACTGCCACGTATGTAAAATAAAATACTAAGTAAAGATTTTTTTAGACCTATGAGATGTGCTTTTCTGGTGCCACAAGCCTGGCTGGAATAGAATGAGTTGGATGGAAAATTGTTGGGGTGCATTAAGCACAGCATCACTGGCTGGTCAAAAGGAGTTGTTCGTCCTGCTCGACTCTACACTGATGTGGACTCACCTTGAGTCCTGTGTGCAGTTTTGGGCACCACAATATAAAAAGGAATATTAATCTACTAAAGAGTGTCCAGAGCAAGGCCACGAGGATGGTGAAGGGTCTGGAGGCGATCATATGAAGAGTGGCTGAGGGAACTTGGTTTGTTCAGATGGAAAAGAGGAGACTGATCTCATTGGGGTCTTCAACATCCTCTCGAGGGGCAGTGGAGGGACAGGAACTGATCTCTTCCCTCTTGTGACCAGTGACAGAACTCGAGGGAACGGCTGGAGCTGTGTCAGGGGAGGTTTAGGTTGGATATTAGGAAAAGGGTGACTGGACACTGAACAGGCTCCCCAGGAGAGCAGTCACGGCCACAAGTCTGCCAGAGATCAAGGAGCGTTTGAACAAGACCCTCAGGGACCGGGTGGGATTGTTGTGGTGTCCTGTGCCGGGCCAGGCGCTGGACTGGCCGATCCTGATGGGTCCCTCCCGACTGCGGACGTTCCGCGGTTCCGCGACTCTCTGCTTCCCCGGGACGCGGGTGCACCCGGCGGGCCGCCAGGGGGCGCCTCCTCCCTCCCTCAGCCTCGCGCGGCGCCGCTTCGCGCCCCGAGGGGTCTCTTGCGGCGGCGGCGGCACCGCTGCTGCTCCTCCCCTCGGCGGGGCCTCCACCGGNACCGCCGTGCCTCTCCGTGCGCAGGTCACCATGCTGAGGATGATGTGGGGCCGCTCGCTGGAGCAGTGCGGGGCCGTGCCCTCGCAGGCGCCCGAGCTGCCCCGCGAGTGCGGCTTCCTGCTGACGGCCGTGCGCCTCGCCTCGCTCAACCAGATCCTCGACCCCTGGGTGTACCTGCTGCTCAGGAAGATCCTGCTGCGGAAGTTCTGCCAGGCGGCCAGCGCCGTGTCCACGTGCTCCAACGCCGACTGCAAGGACAGGTCGGTCACCGTGTCGGAGGAGAGCCGGCGGACGGCGGCCTGAGGGACGCCGGCCCGTGCGAGAGCTGCTCCAGAGCCTGCCTGGAACCCTCGCCGGGACAGGGGCTGTCTGCTCCCTGCTCACATCCCCCAGCGGGCTGAGACCCGTGCTGCTGCTGGACTCGGGTGCCAGAGTCGTTCTCCGGTGTGCCGGGAGCGCTGCGGTGCCGCGGGACAGGCCGTGCTGCTGCTGCTGCTGCTGCTGCTCCTCCCCTCGGCGGGGCCTCCACCGGCTCCGCTGCTGCTGCTGCTCCTCCCCTCGGCTGGGGCCAGCGGTTCCGCCGCTGCGCGCAGGCACGGCTGGCGACTGACGCTCTCCAAATCCTCACAATAGACTTTGACATCCTCTCTGGTCTTTCGTGCAAAAATCGGTACAAATTTTTCTCCATGTCAGAATTTCATCCTTAGCAGAAGACTACCTGCAGGGTAGATTTCCTGGAGTGGGCCAGAACCGTGTACTGTAGGAGGTGGTGGCTGTAGGATTTTTTTTTCTAGAGTCCCAGCCCTGTTTTGAGACTGTAGATGTGTTGATATACAAGGGCTTCACATACTCGTGACTGGCATTTCATATATGCCAGGGCAAGGCCGATCCTTCCCCGGGATAGCCCTTTGCTTTATCATGTATCAGAAAACTGTGCCTATTCGTCCCAAACCCCTTCTCCAACTTGTTCCAGGTTTACTGTAATAAAGCAAAGAGAATATAAATGGATTAAATCAAACCAGTAAACTCACCACTTTGAGAACCACTTCAAATCTTTCCCATTCCTGGTGTGCCACTGTCTCCTTGCACAGCCGAGGTGATCTGGAGCTTTGCAGTCCCACTCCTCAGTCCTCACGTCGTGAGCTTGAGGCTGGAGCCCAGGCTGCAGCTGGAAGGTGCCAGCTCTCTGCACCCACATGGCAAGATGGCAAGCAAGGGAGCAGCTGCTGGCGCAGAAGGGTTGAGGGACTTGTGTTTGTCTTCAGAGTGTAGGTGATTTTTTTGAAGAAGGAGTTTCTAGGACAAGCTATTAGCTTTGAAGAGCAGGGAGTCAAAGTAGCCCATGCTACTCTTTGGTGAGACTGTCTTTCCCTCGAAAGTGCCATGGTATGGCAGAGAGGCCTCTGCACAAAAGAGCTGCCTGACAAGGATGGGAGAGGATACATCTTGGGAGACTGGCTTTCCTGTCTGTTGGAATGTCAGAAATAGGATTGAGAAGGTTAAAATAAGATGCATCTGCCCTAGGCACTTCCATCATGTTTCTGTCAGCCTGTAGAATATGGAAACAAATCATATGTGCTGAGCAAAAATGAGAATAGACTGAACTGCATGAGACATTTCTCTTCAAGGCAAATGAGCTGGACATGTTTGGCTTTGACCTATATTGGGAGCAGGCCCTGAAGGCTCTTTGCTTCCTGGATGGTGACTATGCAACATGACTTCCCAAGTGACTGTCTCGAGTGGGGTTTTCAGTATGTGTGATGCCAGCTTGCTCTAAAACTCTCTGATCTGAAAAAGGACAGAGAAAGAAAGGAAACCTATCTGTGTCTCAGGGCTGTACATTAAAGGAAAATGTGGCTTTTCTGGGGCAGAAAGTCAACCGTTTGTGTATTTGGTATTTCTTGTTATAAGCAAGCTGGGTGCTGTGGAACTTTTTCAAGACTAGTCTCTCAGAGTTGCATTATTGCCTGGGTCATGGAAAAGGAGTGTTGCAGATTCACAGTTCATGCCCAGAACTGTGGTTTGTGCTACATTTTGCAGAATTTTGTTTTGTTTTAAACATAGAAAAATTATTACTAGAGAACTGGGTTAGAGCAGCTAATCAGGGAACTGTGCCCATATTAGGTAGCCTAAAATGAGGCAAGGAAAAATGTATGTTTTGGTCTGCTTGTCTCAGTGTTTCTATAAATTAATTTCTTTAGAACTTGCTTGTAATTCTTTTCAGTGATGCAAATTGTGAGCTCTTAGTCTGCATTTGATCCAGGTCCCCTTTGTTTGGCCTCAGCCCAACCACTGAGCTAGTTTACAATCTGTTATCATGTTTAGAAGATAGAAACATCTCTCTTCCAAGAAGAGACAGACTTCTTGTACAACATTTAGTGCTGTTTCATCTTCTTCAAAAGACAGGAGTAATGCCTAAGCTGCTGTGCTGGCAGAGTGTTCCTTGTCACCGTGGCCAGCCTGGCAGACTTCAGCTGGGAGGTGAGTACCTTTCACAGCACAGCTGGGTGCTTGTAAACACCACCAGGATGACACAGTGGGGAGAGGTGCAAGAGCAAGGGAACAAAAGGTGACAACAGGACCACAATGCCAAATTGTGTGTCCTTTATTGAAACAGTTACAGCTGCAGCTCTGGAAAAAGGACTGTGAATGCCTTGTTGCTGTTCACGTGTGAGGAAAATGATGGCGGTGAGGGGGTTGTGTTATGATTATATACACCTTTCATTATACAAGGGTCATGAAGGTGATCAGAGACAGAGTGCCACATGTGACAAACACCCTGCATCTAACGAAACAAACCATCTACACCTTGGAAAGTGGGCTCTGGGCTTCCCCCTGGCTCCTCTGCCCAGTATTTGATGGTGTGAATTTGGAGTGCTGGGCCAGGTTCCTGTCAATGACCCTCCCAGGCACCTGGCAGATGAGTGAAGGGATCTGACACCTCCTAGATAATTTTACAGCCGTGGCTTTTCCCTCTGTGCAAGAGCTGAACCATGGCAGTTGTCAAGCAGCTCTAGCTCCGCCTACTTGCAGACACTCAGCAGTACTTCTTTTGTCCTTCTGCCCTTCTGTACCCTGAGTAACTTTCAAATGAACCATCCTGAATCTTTTAACCTTTGAGACTTTTCCCATTATTTTCTTAACACCTATCAAACTATTGTGGTGCTCTCAGCAACTTTTTAGAGCTCAGCTGGCAACATTGCAACCCTCTAACAAGTCCCATTTATGTCAATGGTGCTTCTGAGCATGCCTTTGAGTGGACTCGTGGGGATGCTCCAGGAGTCCACTGGCTGTGCCTCATTGTTGGTCCCCACTAGCAGCCTGCTTAGCACATCCCTGCCTGGAACTTCTCCAAACTTAGTTCTGCTGGAGCACACTGGGCCATGTACTCTGCTCTGTGGGAACTCTCTCAGTGCTTCTCTGAGCCAACATCTTTGCTGTTGAAGCCTGGACAGACTCAGAGTACAGACTGACAACTTTCTGACCAGATGGGACTTTGCTTCAGCATCCTTGACAACACTGCGGACAACTTCTACAACTCCTTGACCTCACACTAAAGCCAAATTCTGCTCAAGTTCCTCTCAGCATGACTAGTAGTTTGATTAGTTGCCCCATCCATACTGTCTCTGGAAAGGGGCACCATCTTTTACAGAAAAATGTCACTTTTCACTAGCATTGAAAGGACCAGCTACTCCCAGAGGACACAGAAGAATATTCATAGCCCTGCCACTGTGACAATGTTAAAATTCTTTATAGCAACGGTGTCTCTGTCAAATGCTAGCTTTGGGCAAGATATGAGAAGAAAGAATCAATGCACAATTAACTGGGGGAAAAAGCATTCTTGGGGTTAAAATGTTACATACGCTGTGAGTGAATACTGAACTTCAGACCCTGGGCTCCAGCTGGTGTTTTTGGAACCCAACCTCAACCAGTAATGGACATGGACTGTGAGGCTAAACCCCAGGGGACAACAGACAAGCAGAACAAAGCAGCAGTGATTTCGGGAATGGAGGTGAAGGATCTTCCTTTGGATGAATGGTGGTGATGAACAGTGAATAATTGTGGGTTATGTGCAAGTGTAAAGATTTTTAACTCATTCTGATGGAGCATGAGCTGTACCAGTTCTCCAGTCATCCATACACATCAGTGGCTGACTGGAGAAAATAAAGCAGAGTTTCTCCATCCCTGCTATAAAAAGAAATGGAGTCAGGCCCTGTACAGGTCAGCTAATTCAAGGACAGGGAGAGTCTGATGTCATTCAGCACACTACTCACTCAGCCAGTGAAGTTCTTTCCATCAAAAAAGGGCATAAAGAAAACACAAGAACAACACCACCATTCCCACCCTCCCTACCAAAATGAGTCTTGAACCCCAACATTACATACATTAGTGTCACTTTACACTTGTTGTCTCATGCAGCCTGCTAAATTCTTCACACCCTGGTCATATATTACAGAGTATTTTCTGTGGCACATACACAAAAAACCATGTAGTTCCTTGACATCCGTTGCCCTAGACAAATGCCTCTTTGGCAAAAGCTGCTGTGTCACGCTCCTCTGCAGCCATGTCTGCCAGTGGTTGGCTCCTGAGCCACTCCACCCTGCTCCGGACGAGTTCATTCTCCACTGCTTCCACCTCCACCGTGGGACAGGGCTCAGTTTCATTGTGCTTGAAATACTCCCTGATGGTGTTTCGGATAGAGGCAGGGAGGATGATGTGGATGGTGTGGCTGAACATGTTGAAACCCTTGTTCTGAGCTGGCTCCTGCGCCGTTTTCATTGGTTGGCTCTCCAGCTCCTCAGGAGTGGAGGCACTTTGGGGGCTCTCTCCATGCTCAGCCTGTGGGGGAAGGACCTGTGGTTTATGGTGGTAGCGCCTGGAGATGGACTGAAGAACAAGGGGGGTGTTCTGCCCATAGAAAACTGTCTGGGGGATGTGGACTCTCACAGTCTGCAAACTCTTGGACTGGCTCTGCTCACTGCTGCTGCTGGGCGAGTCACTGCTTCTGATGTTTGCCACAGATCTCTCCTCTTTCCTCTCTCCCCCTGGAGACCCCCAAGAGCTTTCTTTATTTGGGGCCACGTAAAGAGTTATCTTGGTGCGCTTCAGGCTTTCCTGGCTCAGCAGGCAAGCATCAATGCTTTTGATTTCTATGTTCTTCACTGTCTTCTCCCTGTGCTGCTGGTGGCTGACCTGTGAGGATGTCTCACTGGATGGGCTGGCAGTTGGAAATTCAGATTTTTGTTCAAATTCTTTGGTATAGTCCTGGCTCAGGAGCCCTGGGCTTTGGCCCACTGCACACCTCAGCTGTCTCTCCTTTTCTCCCCAGTCAGTGTCAGTGAGTGGGCTTCCCACAGCAGCTCTGCTGACAGATGGAAAACTTTTCCTCTCTCTAAAGCAATAACTGCTCTCTCCAGCCTTGGGTTCATATTCGTGGAAACTGTCCAGGTCACACGGAGGTAAAGGCACAGGAGATGTGAGAGATTTCTGCCACTCTTTTGGCGACCTCTTGGCAACCTTGGGGGACACAGCATGAAGCCTGGCAGAAGTGCCAAACATGAATGGTTGGGATGAGACATCTGTGGGACTAATGGCCGATGACTCTGAGCAGTACGAGAAAGCACTGTCCAAGGAGCTGAGTGAGGAAGCAGAGGGGGAGGTGGTTGTAGAGGACAGGCTGGAGAAGCTGGACCTGTTGGGCAGGCTGGACTTCTGAAGGCTGAGCTGTTTCACGCTGGAGCTGGTCTGAGGCGATTGCAACAAGTTCTGCCTGGCATAATTAACCCCAGGGCTTAGGCCTTCATCGATCAGCTTCTGGCTCTCCACTTGCAGCTGCCTGAGCTGGTGGATGTAATCCGTGTGGCTGCGCATGATGGTGGCATCGCAGCTGGCCTGGCGGGCCACTGGCTCGTGGCCCTGCGCAGGGAGCTGGGAGCTGAGGCACACACTGGGCTCTGATGAGCAGCGGTCCCGGGCTGTGCTGAGCGAGCGTATGGAGCCGGTGGAGCAGAAGGAGCCGTCCTCTTCCAGGAGGTCATAGCTGTCTGCACTAGCGTTCATCCGGGCTTTGCTTTGGTAACAGGCTGTGATCTCACTGAACAAGTCCCAGTCTTCCTGATCCTCATTCAGTAACAAGCTGCTAGGTGGTTCAAAAATGGCATCTGTTTCAGGTTCCGGGTGGTGCTTTGGCCCCTCTGGGTCACAAGCAGAAAACTCCAGCTCATCAGAGGAATCACCATGCTGAGACAAGGCTGTGCCTGGGGCAGAGGACACAAATTAATTTGTTACCATATATATAGTATCTTACAACCAAGGCAGGGAAATTATATCAAGCCCATGGAAAAACAAAAATGAACTATTATTTTCACAGGGAATAATAAATTCTTGTTTGATAACCTAAGGTTTCACCATTGGCCTCTATCCATGGGATAGTTAATATTAAACTATCTCTTTCCATTCAAGCATGACCTAACTTTACAGACCAAACCTGGAAAATAAATAAAAAGACTGCTGGGACACAACAGTGCTAAGGCTATGCTACGTTCTTGCGGTGGCTGGAGTAGGTTGAACAGCAGCCCCAGAGAGAGACAACCATCCCCAGGGACACATTTGAGGTTCTGCACCTTATCCCTCTGCTTTGCCATTTCTTTCTGCCTGTGCTTGAGAGGCAAAGGGAAAACCAACCCCAACTGCTTTTCAATGCTACTCTTTAAAAGACACATGAAGGTAAATGCTTTTGCATGAGGACTTTACCTATTAAAAGATCTTATTAAATGTTTCTGGAAGATACAGACCCACCAACTTACCCAGAGATTCTGAGTTTTTGGAGTTCTTTTTGTCGGGTCTTTGAAACAAGGAAGCAATATCATCCCCAAAAATCTCTCCTGAGTTTTCAATTAAGAACTGCACTAACAAGGCCACCTGACAAAACAGGAATTCACAGGTTTAGTTTCATGAAAATCCATTTACAGCATGTAAAACCTTCCCAGATTGTTCCTTTTCTTTTGAGAAAGATTTAATTTCCTCAAGAATCTGTTAATAATGTGGCAACATGTCTGTATGAACTACACCAGAGGCAAGAATATGAGCTGCATGAACTGGTACTGTGAGCCAGATACAGTATGTTCTACAATTTTCCTTACTATTGCTAAACCTCATAAGCTACAAGCAAGATTCCTCCCCTACGGTGCACTGTCATGCTCACTGCTTACTTTGTTCCAACTGAAGTGGCAGTATCTAACTTCCACTGCTCCAATTTTTTTGTGCTTGCTTGACAATACAGGAAGTCCATCTGGTAAAAGCAACCACTGCTTGCCTTTCCACCCAGGACAGTCTGAGGGGCTAAATGCCCCTCCCAGTGTAGGCACAGCTGCACAGGGAAAGGATGAGGCCTGGGTGCCACGCAGCCGTCTCTGTCACTGACACTATGCCTTCCTTTAGCCTGCAAAATATAGTCAAAGGGGGAGACCTTTCATGTGAGCCCAAGCCTACGGAAGATTTACCTTCTTTGTAGACTGGCTTTCCTCTTCAGGCCCTGTAGGACTTGGTAGCCACAGCATATTGGGTGCTATGCAAAGAGCCAGGTTAAAGGCATTCATCTGATTCACACCAGAATTCTGCTCAATATGATGGAGGACTCCAAAGAGGTGTCTGAGTAAGATGAAGTTAGCCTCTGGAAGCTGGTTGACAAGACTATTCAGGGAGTGGAAACAAAGGAAAAAAGTGCTGTTCACAAGCATCTGCTCTTCAAATACCAGAAGTTGCCTCTTAAAGCTTTTGCCCCCTTCTGTCCCTTTGCACCCAGACTGAGACATTCACATTTGATAACAAGGTGAGACTGTGTCACTCGTCCAGCAACTCATGTGAGAACCACAGCTCTGCATCCACTCTGCCTTCCTCCTCTGGTCCCAGAGCTGGAGGGACAAGGGTCTTGGGTCTAGAGCATGTGGGAAGGAGCCCACAATGCCTTGACAAGTCAGGGCCCACCCAGAGGAGACAGGCACAGCTCCAGGCCAGCAGCATTGCTGTGTCCCATGCTATGGACACTCTGGAGGAAAGAGGCCCAGGACAAATGGTGAGGGTCAAAAACTGAGTTAAGCCATAGCTGAATATACTGGATATCCTACAGGAGGCTGATAAGCTGCTCTTGCTCAGGGCAGCCGTTTAAAGGCAGTAAAGCTGCTTTCAAGGTCCCAGTCACCACCTTGACAGGGCTGTTTCTTCTAACTGCCAATATGATCCTCAGTGTAATTTTGTTCACATAAGAAAAAAGTTACTCTAATTAAGGATCTAATTCTGCTAGCTTTGATGTATGCCTGGTGGCTGAATTATTGTGCTTTTTGAGTTTCCTGGTTCTGGTAATTTGAACTGGTCATCAGAAAATGACTGAAAATCACTTTTCTGAGGTAAGAAATGTTAATGATTTTCATAAAAGACCACTGAAAGGAAAGTGTTCTGACCAGTGACACCGGCCATCAGCAATAGCTCCACTGCGGCTTGGAACATTGGCAGGAGTCACCCAGAAGCTGAAAGCTATTCTTAGGGCCATATGCTCCCCCTTTTCCCACCAAAAGAAGCTTTTACAAAGGCTTTTACGAACCTTTTGATAGCTTCAATCTTATGTGCCCGATTTTCCTTGTCTACAGCTTCCATCCACAGTCCGTGCATGTCTGAGGATAGAACACTGTCAGGTATATTTCGGAGAAAATCCTGAATTAAATATATATATGCAGAGCAGTCTGGTCAGTTTTGAATTCCTGGTTTTGGTTTCACAATGCATATAGTCATTCCTTATATTAAGTACAAGATAAGACATGACACAAACATGTTTATCCTCCCCTCCCTCACCCATCAAGATGTCCTCCTCAGGTTCTCCCTTGGCAGGATTGCAGAATGAATAGGCAGTCCTCCTGTTTTGCCCCATCTTCATAGCAGGACTGATATCCACTGCAGCAGAGGCCTCAGCCCTGAGTCTGTGCACAGATCTTTCTGAAAAATTTCTCAGCTAGGACTGCTGTTTTTTCTCAGGGGACTATTTAAAAACTCAATGTATGTCTTGGGCTAGAAAGTGCCTGAATATCCTCCCAGTCAACAGCTTTTTGTATCAGGCCAACAGTAACATGAGACAGGGATGGGATTTGATGCCTAAGTTATTCTGATCTATTTAATTACTAATGTAAAAGATAGGCTTTTTCTTACTAAAACATGGATCTTAGCAGAAGCTTCATCCCCAACCACTACAACCCCTCTGCTTGCATTTAGCAGTTGCTTTCCCTCCTGCTTTCTGGCTGATCAGAGGGTGAAGGCTTGGGGTTGGAGAGCACAGGTGAGCTCCTTTGAGCTGTCTGAGGGGTTGCAGAACAGTTGCCCTCAAATGGCATGAGTCCTCACAAACCTTCTGCAGCCTCTTCTGTGTGTTCAGAAACAACAAAGAGCATCTGGGCTGCTGCCACTCAAGTGCTTCATGCACATGTCAGGGCAGCATCTGAGCTGTGGAGTGTGGGCTCTGGCATGTCCTTTGGCACTGCACAGAGACCATGGCTGTCTTGCAGGTAGGCATAATTGTATTTCCTGCTGGATGTGTCCAGGGAGGTACAAAATGAAGCCCTCTCCTGAAGGCCACTGCACATGTCTGCATGTGAAAATAAGTGCCACTGTGCCAGGCAGATACCTTTGTGCACGCATTCATGAGGATGTACCTTGCTGGAAAATGCTTTCTGTTCCCTCAAAATCTTCCCTACTCATAAAGACTCATGTCACTTCCTTAAAGAAGGAAGATACCATTAGCCCAGACAGCTGAGTTACTTGGCCAAACATACCGTGATGACAGCTGCAGCCACAAAGACTGACTCTCCATCCACCTGAACATCATCTCCAGAATTCAGCTTCTCTTTCAATTCCTTGCAAGTCTTGGCATTGGCAGAACGTCTGAAAATGCCCCTAGTAGAGGGGCCTTCATGATACAACAGGAGCAGCATATCCTAGGAGAAAGGCCAGTTGTACTTAAGAGCCTAACACTTTATCCTCTTGTTTGTGTATATTACACTTCATGTGTTGTAACACAATGAGTATAAGACCTAGTCAGTAAAAGAAAGAGAATACAAGAGATTTATCCTGATTTAACCAGGGACAAGAACCTGACAGCTAAGTTGCAGGTACAGCTCATGTGGGTATGCTTATCCTGTGGCAAGTGTGAGACCAGGGAACTCCTGTAGCGAGTGAGGTCTAGGCTATGTAGCATGGCAGGATCCACTGACATTGCCCCTTGTCAGCAGGTTGGAGACACCCATTGAAACAGGACAGACATCAGTGAATGAAATGATATGGATGTTCTTCTGCCCTTGTTACTGAGTTGAATCTGAAACAAGCAAATGATGGTCCTCTTCCCCACTCAATCCTCATAAATACTGCAAGTGGTTTTAAATTCTGGGCTAAACATGTCAAGTTTATGTCAGGACAAACAGTCCAGGCTGCTCCTTACCATGATTGGCTTGGGAAGGATTCCATCAGGACAGACAGAGGTCAGGGACAGGCCAAAAAGCTTCTGTGGGGTGGTAGGTGACTGAGAAGAGGGGCTGCCCATTGGAGTGCTGGTGCTGCGGCGCAGGGCCCAGTCAATTAAGGACTTTTTCCTTCTGGTGTGTTTCTGCAGTGACTCTGAAGGAAAACACAGAACTTTGTTACACATCCATCTGTCCTTCCTGCTGGCCAATGAATGATCAACACTGGAGGCAGAGTTCACAGTTAAACAAGGACTTTCTATCCTCCCCTGCACTCTTAATGCCGATGGTCAGACAATATATAGCAGTGAAACCACTTGTTCATCTCTCAGCCATCAGCAGAACCCTTAATCACCATTCCTCAGGGAACCTTGCTGTGAAGTATGAGAATCTCTTTACTCTCATGTCCAGTGGCAGGGCTCTAGAAAACATCATGAAACTGAGTTGGGGGGAGGTTTAGGTTGGATATCAGGAAAAGGTTCTTCCCCCAGAGGGTGGTTGAGAACTGGAACAGGCTCCCCAGGGCAGTCGTCATAGCACCAAGCCTGATAGAGCTCAAGGAGCATTTGGACAATGCTCTCAGGGACACAGTGAAATTGTTAGGATGTCCCATGCAGGCCCAGGAGTTGATGATCCTGATGGGACCCTTCTAACTCAGCACATTCTGTGATTCTATGATAATAACTTGCAATTGAAAGCTAATCAAGGACTGAAAGCTAATTCTGAACATTTCCGAAGATAAATTTTGCTTCTCTGTCAGGTATGAAAGTCACTCTGGGATGTGTATGATGCCAGGAAGAGTTTGGCACTGCCATGGAAAGCAGCAAAATCTCTGCCTGGCAATAATACACTTCTGAAGCCCTTACCTCTCCTCAGCTGCATTGAAGCTTGGAGTCTGGGTTTCAGGACAAATTGACACTGTTTTTCCTTTGGGAGCTCAGCAAGGAAGGAAGTCTCTGTCCCATTAGGCAGGAGAGTGTTATTGTTGGTTCTTTGTTGCTGATCAGCAGAGTCCCGGAGACAGCTCAATGCGATACTGAAAGGATGTTCATGCCCTGTTGAGCAGAGTTGTGTAAAGGGCAAGCAAAGATGCAGAGCTATATGAAAACGGCTCCAAATCTGGGCAGGAGGAAGCAGTTACATCCAATGGCTCCCACTGCAGCTGGGCCTCTAAAAAATGTTACTTGAAACATCCATGTGTGGACTGAAGAGGCCAAGGCACATCCACACATACATATGATCATTGCTTTAGAAATAAGTTCATCCAGTTAAACCTGGCCAGTCACTCCTTATTAGCAGCTCTCCAGAACATTCTGCAACAAAGCACTATTGCAAACTGAAATGCAATGAAAACTAAATAACCACAAAAAAGGTAGTATGAACATGTTAGTTTCCTAACTAGAGGCTTGTAAGTCACCAATGGACCTGTCTGAAAATTCTACTTCCTTCCTGCCAAAGTACTTTCCTCTGGACCTACCACATTCTTGCTGAGTGACCACCTGACTGCGGCAATTTGTTTGGCTTCTGACAAAGCCCAAAGGCAAAGGGTCTGAGATATGTCAGGAGATGCTCTTTTTTGATGGACAAAAGTGGACATCTCTATCATGAGCAGTAAAGGTAGGCTTAGACTACAGCCAGCCTCATGCTCTGCCTGTGAGAGAAGCCTGCAAAGCTGAGCAGGAGAGTATGACCAGCCTGCAAACCTGCAGCCCTGCAAGCTCATGCCAGCAGCCATGGGGATTGGATTGGACTTTGAGGCATGTCCTACCCTGCATCATATTTGCTGCATAGAAGGAACTTCTTAGGCCAGCCTGGAGATCATCCATTTATTTAGAGCATCTGCTGAAAAGCGTCATCAGCTCCCACCCAGAAATTCATGGATTTGCTTGGAAAAGGGAGGTAAGTGTGAAGATCTTCAAAGTTATCAGCATGCTTTGATTAAATGGGGATGCTGAGACCATAAAACCCAAGTGACGTCTCACAACAGCTTGATGACACATCTCACATCAGCAACAGTGTCCCCAACATTGCTTCTTAAAACAAAGAGTGCAATGTTTGTGATATTTCTCTGCCACATACCCTAGTATCATTTATAACTTATTCCTTTGGTGCTAGAATTGAGGGAAGACAGGAGAGCTCTTACCAATGAGAGGGTAAGCAGATTCATCTTTTCCTGAGACCACCCAGAGGTGGTGTTCATTGGTCCTGCCCTGGTGGGTGAGGAACAGAGAAGAGAAAAATATTAGTTGAAAGGGGCCAGGGTGAGGGTCCATGAGGCTGCCTTCTGCTCAGAAAGCAAGACAGCAAATCTAGACTTTTCAACATCCACGCTGTCCTGTAAACCAGATGTTGCCAGCTTCCTTAGCTTAAGATCTGGCAACTTGCCACTTACAGGGAGCCCAAGCTGTAGAAGGGTCTTCTTTATCACACTCTCTGTGGTTTCCACATTGGACACACTGACAGCAGTAGTCTAGAAAGGCAAATGGAGAAAATATAGGAAGCTAATACAAAGGTGGGAAGTTTAGTTGCAGTTTCCTGTAGCTTGAAAATCGGGGGAAAATGTCACTCCTGTGTCTAAAGAACATCTTTACTAAATGTTCATGGTTGAGAAAGCTGTACTAATTCGAACTACACCAGAGAGGATGATGACTATATGGTGTGAAAGCTGTTCACTGTTTCTTCTATCATGGATCTATTACACTATCCAAAGACTTCATTCAGCAGACATCACAGGAGGTGGGTGGCACTCAGACGCTGTGTCTGATCACATCAGTGTTTAACTGTTCACAGTGTCACTGGCACTCAAAAGTGTGAACATGGCAAAACACTCATGAACTTCGTTCAGCAGACATCACAGGAGGTGGGTGGCACTCAGACGCTGTGTCTGATCACATCAGTGTTTAACTGTTCACAGTGTCACTGGCACTCAAAAGTGTGAACATGGCAAAACACTCATGAACTACGAGTGTCTGGGGTCGCTCTTTGGAAGGAAAGTACCCAGGAGGTAAATGTGACCCACCAAGCTTGGCATGAAGCCATGAAATATATTCCAGACTGGGACATATTCCAGTAAATTAGTTCAAGAGAACATACCAGTGACTTCATGCAATATCCTCAACTTATGGCACTGAAAATAGGAATTGACTGGGCACTCAGCCACAAACTGTCAAAGATTTTGAAGTGAAACAAAAGAAAAAGAGAAAATAATCCAGAGGCCAAGAATAATCTTAAGAATTAAGTGCTCTTGGTAAGGGTCTGGCTACCTCCTGGTTTCTCAAATCAAAACTCTCCTAGTGGGTTTCCAGCGGAAAGGATGCAGAGATCCAGATGCACACCCTCTAAAACTTTTCATCTGGAACTTGAATTTCAAACAGGAATAGCAGCACAGCCCTTTCTTCCCACCCCTACCCCACAGACCCTTCTGTAGTCTTGATCTGATTAGCACAATCTTGGCTTTACTTACAGAAGAACAGTTGTCGTCATCCAGCACAAAGATCTGAAGGGTCAGATTCTTCACAAATTCATTTTGTTTTACCTCATTGATATGCCTGAAAGTCAAAGAAAAGGGAAGGAATATAATTTCCCAACCAAACTTGAGAAGGAACATAAAATTTGGATGGGACATCCTCCTTGGTACTGTAATAAATATGGATTCATTATGACATATATGAATCTAATGCTCATAGTGTGGTCACATGCTCCTACTGGCTTCTGTATCCAGCTGGAGTTCAAAGACTAACAACCCTCCCATATGCAGTACTTCAATGCAGGTAGATGTGTCCTGCATAACACCTTCCAGTGTTCCCTGAGGATCACTACTTCTTCATAAATCAGGAGACTTCTTCCCCTCTCTGTACCTATAAAAACATTCTTGTCTGGGTGTCAGTGGAAAAAACGTATAAAGCATAACAGAAAAAAGAAAACACTGAAGACTTGGGATGTCACAAAATACAAATTCTAGTTCAAATCAAAAAAACATCTGAAGCATCACTAACACTTGTGACACTTCCACAGTGATTAGCCAAGTCAATGTCCAGCTGCAAAGGAAAAAAGATGCTCCAACAATATCATCTTCAGGTGGATCCCATTTTCTCACAAATGTTAACACCGATTTTGCATTCACCCAGAGGCTTCTATATTCAGATTTCAAAGGTGGATTTTTCAAACAGTAGTTATACACTTTATGTGACAAAAATCAGAGTGCAGTTTCATACCTAGCATGGCAAATTTCTCTGAGGGCCATAGAAGAACCACCCAGGAGGAGAATGGAAGGAGGGTCACTTACCACAGTAACGATGACAGCCATCGTTCCTTCACATCAGATGAGCTGAAGACAAAAAGGGAGGCAGATCATCAAACAAGTGCTGAGCGGGTAACAGCCTTTGGAAACTCTACCCAATTTCATTTACATATAGCTGTAAGTCAAAGTTCCTTCCTGCAAAGCCTGGAACAAAAGCATAGTCCTTTCCTTCTTCTGTTCTATTTTAACAAATAACAATGAGAACAACACAAAAATCCCAGGAACAAACTGGACCACATTTCCTGTCAGACTGCTGAGTGTTCAGATAAGGGATAAATATCTTTCTGTGAAGCTGGAGTTAACTCGTATTGTGGGCCCTTTTTATTTTTGTCATGACCTTTAATTGCTCTTTTCTTTCTGCAAATATTTCCTTCCCAATGTCTGCTGTTCCTAGAAGCTTCAGCTGCCAGCACAGGTTACTCAGGCCTCAGAGTGAGTGAAGTGGAACTGCTGTTGTATTTGGGCTAAGACACAAACAGCAACTTGCATGTCAGAGCATGAACCCTCATCAGGAATGCATCCCGTGGACAAGACCATCATGCCAATCCTTGGAAATGATGAGACACCAGGTATGAAAACCATGACACACTTCCTACTTCTTTTTCCACCAAGGCAGCTGTACCACACACAGAAAAGCATGTGGGCCAAATCAGCGCTTCCCAGCTGTGCCCATAGAACCCCTGAGGACAGAATGACCCTTGAAGACTGCTGACCTCTCTGGTCTACAAAAAGAAAGATGAAGTCCCTGAGCCAGCAGTGACCTGAGTTCCCTGTGATATACAAGACCTAGATTGCATTTAGCCAGACTGGACTGATCTCCAGGTAATAAAATAGTCACCAGATTTTTGGAGAGCCTTATTAGCTGAGGCATAACATTGGGACCACCTGTGAGATGGCATTTGGATACAAATGGGCTACTCTCTAGCCTGCTCCATGCTCTTCTGCATTTCTATTTTTGGGGTCAGCAAGGGCTGGACAAGCTCTGGATGGTGCTACTTGTGCAGACCCACCTTGAGTAACAAATGGTTTGCTACTGTGGGCTTGCAACACCCTGGCAAAAGGCTGCAAGAGAAATGTTTGCACAGGAGCTGGCTGTGCCACACTAGGTGTGGGTAAAGGATTGAATCCTGGCACAAAGCCACCTGCCATTTTTCATTGACATAACTAACTTATCCTTCATAACGAAATTCTCAAACTAGGACTAATCTCCTACAGAGATGGTGGCTGGAAGTTGTTGGAACAACACGCTTGTAGGTTATTTGGTAGCTCAAGCTGGTTTGCTAGAGCAGATTTGGTCACAGTGTTCCAATATGCTGTGTAGCTGGGCTAGCCCTTCCTACAACAACACTTGCAAGGACTGATGCTCTAAAAGCCTCTCAAGGATGAACCTGCAGATATCCTTCTAAGACAGCTGTCTCCTAACTTCTCAGTTTTTACCACACTGCCTAATGTGTGTGGAAGTCCTTTATTCAACGGGGAAAATGGCAGTGGTAGAGTTCAGGGCCCTGTAGCCTCGGTCATTGTTTCACTTGGCACATGGAAGACCTGGGCAGCTCCTGAAATGCAGAGAAAAGTTTGCTGTTTCAGATACCTGAAGGTGACAACATAGTTGGTGGTAGGCCAGCCAATGACAAAAGAATTCTCAGGACTCATCTTTTTCTCTGTCACTTCACTGAGACATGTGCCGGTCCACACTTCACTCAGATGCACTTGCTTTTTCAGCTTCAGGCTGGAGGAGGATCTGCAGTGAAATTACAAATTCCTTAGCCCATATCCTAACACCTAGACCTCCAGAGTCTGGTGATGCCCCTTCGAGTCACACAGATGCAGTGAGAGATCTTAATTTATATGTGGCAGAAGGAGTCAGACCAGGGGTCAGTTTTGTCCTTCTGCCTTCTTGCCCTCACAGTGTATCTTCAAGCAAACTCATAAGGGAAAGGGCAAGACTGATTAGGCTACGTTTTCCTTCAGAAAAATGGAATGAAACATTAATGCCAAGAAGAATTTCTGAAGGTGGGAGAGATGCCACATTTTAGAACTACATTTGCAAAGAAGCATTGTTTTGAAGGCTGCTGCTTGCTCCATAAATAGATCGGAACCTCACAGAATCATAGAATCTCTTGAGTTGGAAATGACCCACAAGGATCACTGAGTCCAACTCCTGGCACTGCACTGGACAACTCCAAGAATCCCATCATGTTGTGGGAGCCGAGTTTAGCTTCAACAGTATGTACTGGGGAGAAGGAGTGTGTAAATTCCTCTTACTTGGACTTGGCAACGACCACCAAATCACTGAACAAGATCAGATGTCTTTCCTGGGTCTGCAGGCCCACGGTTAGCTGTACTCGCTCGTCCAGGATGAAGGTGGAGCCTGGACTGCTGAACAGCCCACTCAGCAGCCCATTGTCAGAATGGGAAGAGGAAATGGTAGTTTCCCTGGAGGAGTAAGAAAAACCACAAGAATTTGTCAGAAGGTTTTGTTGGAAGGGTTTCTGATTGGACACAGGTGCCTGTTTTTGAGGAGCCCATCAGCCCCAAGCTTCTCCCAGTACTGTCCCTATTGCTCTCTTGTATGACCTGCATTTGCCTGCCTCTGCCCAGTCACAGATAGATGAAAAACTGCCTAAATGGCTACACCAAATGTAGTGAGGTTAAGCTGATGAAATAGTAATTTTTGAGTAATTTCTCACACAGGTAAACGACTTATTTCCTGCACATGTGTGTGAGCTATGACTCGACAATGGAAAGCCCATGGTTTGTGGCACAACTCAGACAGGTGTCAGGGGAACTGTTCTTTCTTCACATTTTCCATCCAGACTGAACTGTTTGTCAGTGCAAGGGCTACAGCACAAAGAAAATGAACTGCATGTACTCATCTAAATCCAGATATCTGATTCTGACTTGCATGGCTGCCATCCAGCATCTTGTTTCCACTGAGATTCACATAGGTGCTGACCATTTCCAAAAATCCCTGAGGGTTTTTGCATGCTGACTGCAGTCAACAAGCCATCATGAGAACTGAACCAGAACCTCTTTCTATGCTCTCTGCAGCAGGAAGAGCTCTGCCAAGTGTGATCGTGTACCCCAGCATCCCCAAAGAGCACCTCTTCAGTGCTTCTCTGGGCTCAGGTCAGTGGTGCTGGCAGCACAACAGCTCCCACCACCATTTCTGGGTCTCAGCAGGTGGGATGTGCTGCATGAACAAGGAATAGTTCTTTGCTCATTCTTGTTCAGACAGTGTGCTCACGTGCCTGACACAGACTTAGTGAACCTCTCAGACCTTGCCTTAGATTTATGTAGAGAGAAAAAAACCACAAATCCTCCTGTCTCTATACATAGACAAGATTGTCTATCTTGCCTGAAGGCAAGGATGAAGTGGAAAAGCTACTTGTCTTCCCTCCACCCCTCAGCAATACTGCTCTAGTCTGAGGGCAGTCTCTACACAAACAAATGAAAAAACACATGATCTGTAAGGGTAGTATTCTTGACTTTGTTGGTCTTAACCCAGTTTCCACTGGCCTCATAACTGAGCTCATTTGATTTCACAGGAGTGAGGTTAAAGTGAGCCAGTAGCTGCTTTTCTAAAATCATCCCTCCGTCACAGGGAACGCCTGCACTCTGAGAAACAGAAATTCCCTCTTTCCTCCTCATTGCTTCACAGCCACCAACAAGTGAATTCTTGGTCTATGCATCTGTGGGGCTACAATGAGAAGCTAAATTACCTTTAAATGTGATATTAAAAGTTCTCTAGGTCCATCAGCTGAGCAGTGGGAGCCACATCATTGCACAATCTCAGCAGTGGATTTCCTAAAGCCGGAGGAGTTACACAGCTTTGTAAACACAACAACAAGATAGAAAAAAA
>VXAU01004064.1:998881-1002840 GCA_013399695.1 Formicarius rufipectus | reverse complement strand
AAAAAAAAAAAAAATCTCACTAATACTCTGGTGGCCTAAGCAAAGATGGCATTGGATCAGCTCCCTCCATAGCAATTCATCATGAGAAACATTTAAATATTCCCTCCCTCACAAGGATATTCTCCAGCCAAATAAAGTAATGAGTTTGTTTCTCTTCTTTATCTTTTTTTCCCTAGTGCAATTTAGATGGAGTAGGAGGAATGACAAAGAAGCCACATAACTTAGTCAAAAAACAATCAGTCCTGCCCTCTATATTAAATCATCCTACAATATTTGACCCCATAGAAGCAGGGTGTACTGTGCATCAATCACTGATGGTGTGATACAGAAGGGATATTCTTCGGGAGGGCTGGTCTAGATCAAAATGTCAATCATTTCTGCTTTATTATCTCTTTCTTTCAAAGAAAGAAAAAAGTCAAACTAAACAAATTCCTCAGGAAGTGTTATTAATAAGATTCCTATCAGACCAGGGCAGAAAGGACTGTTGTATTCCCGTATCTGTGTTCAGCAGTAACATGGTGCTGCAGGAGGATAGGATGTCAAGGACGATTCTGCTCCCACTGTTGGACTGAAGTGCTCAGCTCAGGGCTAGCATTTAGTGTTTCAGCAGATGTGCATGTCTGGCACATGGGTCCCTGACTCTGTCTCTTGACACTCCTAGTGCTTCATACCTGCAGGAGCAAAGCGCCGGCAGAGACTTGATAGAGCTGTGGACAAGGGAGAGAGCTTTGCACTACCTGAACTGGCAGGAGGGACAAGTTGCTCTCCTCTGACAGGGACATGGCTGTCCTGGAGCATGGCTGGATCCCATGGCTCTCCTAATAAACCTCTTGAGCGGATGCCATTCTACACAGGGCTGGCAGGTCCTAGCCAGGCCTCCCCAGGCTCTCTCCATCTCCAGAGGCAGTTCCAGCCCCTTCACCTGCCCAGATGCACCTGTGTCTGTGTCAGGGCCAAATCTCAGGGCCAGTTCTCCTACTGGCAGTCCAGCAGATGGAGCAGGGGCTGCAGAGGGCTTTGGCAATGAATAGCCTAGGGGTGGCCAGGCAGGGATATGCTGGGGTAGAACACCAGGATGCTCCTCAGGGATGATGTGAGGTGGCAAATGTTGCCCTAGCCCATGCCCTGTGTCCCACTGTGTCTGTCTGGTGCCTTGTCCCTCTCTATCTGCCCCTGCCTGCCCCTGCTGCAGAAGCAAATTGCCCTCTACATTGTTAAATGAATTTGAAAACCGGTTCAATTTCACTCCATATAGGCAGAAAGATGGAAACAGGAATCAGAAAGGTATTTCCTCTACCTGGAATGGGACTTTGACTTGCCAAGAGCTTTAGAAATGGCAGATGGGGTAGACCTCCTTCTTTGGACTATGGGCTTCATCTTCTGCAAGACAAAAAGACATTACAGTCAGCCTTGGAAACAAACCTGCTCATTGCACTCTACAAGTTCTCTTTTCATCTAGCTAATACCCATGAACCCTCAGCACTGAAAACTGTGACCTGTGCTGTCAGACACTTCCCTTTCCTTCCTGATTATTAAAACACTTGTCAACTCTCACATTTACATTTCACAGCCAAGGCTAAATTAATGACAAGGATAAGCAGATAAAAAACTCGAGGTATGAAGGTCAGGAAAAACTTCCAAGCACTCACGCCATGGAATAGTTTGTTAAGAAAAGGTATAGAAACTCCATTTAAAACTGGATGAGACAAAGTTATGAACAGCAAATAATACTGTAGGGAGTCATATTTTATGGGCTGGAGGAACGGTAGATTTTTCTCTACCTTCATTTTCCATGACTTACAGATTCAGCAAACAGACTGTTATTAGGTGTCTCTTGTCAGCTTAACCTCAAGACATTTGTCTTTTTTAACAGCCACAGTCACCAAGTTTGTATAACACAGAAACAGGGTGACTGCAACAGTGAGACCTGAGAGTTATACATGACAACCATCCAAGTCAACATATGTCACAGGTCTCCTTTTATTTGTTAAATGAATGTTGTCTGGGGAAAGACAGCAGATTTAAGCCTGGGAGAGAAATCCTAACATTAGTGGCCTTTGATTAGCAGGCATGGGAAAATGCCTGTCCCATGGTTCATTTCTAATTTCAGCATTTGCCTGTATCAGAGTTTTAAGTGCCAGGAAGTTTAAAGCGTGCTGAGACTTACTGGTCTTCTGATTTCTGAATGTATCAAAATATGAAAAATCCTAAGAATCAAAGAAACCAGGATTTCTGCTTGAGGAAGGAGAGGTCCTACAAAGAGTGTTCCTTTTGTTAACTGTCACTTTTTGTTACTTTTCAAGGTCTGTGCTGAACACAGAAATACTCTGGGTGAGCTCACTGGTACCATCTCTGAGGACACAAGGTTATTACAGCTCAGTACCTTATGACCACATTAACATTCTTACAATGTCAGAGGAAGGTACCCTCATGTCACTGATGGAAAGGCCAAGAAAAAAGTAATGTAAGTAATTCTACATGACTGGTATTCACCACATTGTACGGGATTTTCAGAGTAGCCTGGAAGGTTGGCTGGCACTGGTTTGAAGCACTTGCTCCTGCTTACCCTCCCTGGACCTACAGGGGCTCAGCATGGCTGCAAGTGCACCTACAGGAAGTTATGTGAGAAAGCCCAGAAGTTATGAAGTGGGCATTACCGACCACTTAGAAGTTGATGGAAGTGATTTAACACAGTTCAGAAAGGAAATCCATGGCAGATGCTGGCGTAGAGTCAAGCTGTCAGAAAAAAGTCACTCTCCTCACCTTTCACTTAGTCTACAAGTCAACCTTTTGACTTCCACAACAAATGATGTGACAATCCTACAGCAAGAGTGTTCTACAACACAGAGTCCTGACTCTGTGCCTCATCAGGTTCAGCAGAGCCCTCCAAAGCACAGATGACCTTGTGGAAAATGGTGTATGATCATGTAACTCAAAGTTGAAGTGGGCTTGCAAGTGTGACTTAATAAAGCAATTTTCTAACCTAGGCATATTCAGCTTTGCAATATCAGTAGTGCTCCCTGAGTAGGTTCCTTGGGTACATGTACATATGTAGATAAAGACAGATGGATGGCAATCTCTTCCTCATACCCTGGTATCTCATTGCCAAGCAAAAATCTGTCTTCAGAAGTTTCACAGGGAGAACAGAATAAAAATAACATCAGCTCCAAAATGTTTGCTTTAAAAAAAGAGAGTCCCTGCTAAAACATAAAATCTGACTTCTAGAGGTTCCCCAATATGACAAAATGTTCCCACAAACATCATGCAGCAAAGTACCAGTCATGCTCAGGGTGGGAAGCAAGGGTGGGTTTGGGTGCATCCCATTTTAAACAAATCGAGTGTGTCTGGGCTAGCCCATATAAGTGATATTTCCTTAAGAGATTGCTGTACAAGGACAGTCTTCTACCACCTTTAGTGTTCTTTCAGTGCCATGTAAAGGCACTCTGAATCCTCCATGATTGTAAGCTCCACAGTTTTATGGTTTCTTGCAAAAAACTCCTTCCATCTCACTACACAGAAGAAGCACCACAAGGCCTCCGTCTGATGCTGGATCCCCTTCATCCTCCTGCCCAAGGGCTGGGCTCAAGCAGAGCTAGCTGGGCTCTGACGGAGTGGCTCTCAGCCAGGCTTGCCTAGCTGCCAGCAGCATTGGCTGGCCCCTTCCCATGAGCATGGCTTCTGGATGAAGGGGGATCTCGTTGTGCTCCTCCATGCCGGAGCCAGGGAGTGCTTTTGCTGGAGGTCAGCTCTGCTCATGTTCCTCAGGCATGGAATTGGAGAACCACTGAAGGACATGGCGTGATCTCTGTGCTGTTTTGGTGCCATGGAAACAGATGCTCATTTACCCAATGTACTCTGGAAGTGCTTGAACACTTGCAACACTCTGGACCATGTTTGTGCATTACTCATTTCTGAGCTGCTGATTTTAGCTGTGTATTTCTTGGCAATGGGGAGGTTGG
>VXAU01004064.1:971381-996381 GCA_013399695.1 Formicarius rufipectus | reverse complement strand
ACTGGCAGGGGGGCAGGCCAGCATGACCTGACAGACAGAAGGCTCCAAAGTGGAGCAGGCCCTCCAAGAAACATGCTCTGTATGAGCCATGGTTTGATGTGAACTCCGAGCTAAGAAACTTGGGTGTAAATATTTATCTGAGCCATTTTACACAGCTTCATCTTTCTGGCATGTTTCACTAACTGTTTCCCTCTCCCTTATTGCTAAAAGACAGCTCCAACCTAACTAAAAAACATTTCTTAAAATATGCAGAACCTGGTGGCAATAAATCAGTTTGCAAGGACACTCTTTGAAACATTGCCTTTTCCTTCCAAGAAATGGAGCCCTGATGGTTTATTTTAAAGTGCCCCATAAAAGCAGAACTGGGAGAAACAATTCTCATTTGCCATAGGGCAAGTGCATTTTCCACTTGGAGGTGGAAAGCGAGGTGGCTGGAGATTAGCTTGATTCACACTATTCTATTCCTTACCACTTTTTCTCCATGCTGCCATGGATTACCCATGCCTTCCATGGAGTCTGGAGCAATAGTGGATGGCAACAAGGGAGGATGTCCTGTAAAGGAAGGAGGGGATAGCCACCACACAGAGCACCAGTCTTCCTGACAGAAGCAGGTCTTTCTGGACCGCTGATGTAATGTGAATATTCTTAAATGGCACTGGGCTGAAACCCAAATAAGGACATTTGGAACTTGCCATTGCTTGGGCCTGCATTTCTGGCTACTGAATACAGCCTTGCCTTGTCCTCCACCAGCAATACCTATTTCTGGAGACCAACACTAGGGTTCGGTTCCATGACATGGCACTATCTGGGCTTCCAGAGCAGAGCAGAACTTTCAACTCAAAGAGAAAGATAGGCACCTAAAAAGGAGCCTGAAAGCTTTAAGCAAGAAGACAAAGCCACTGCCTCATCCATCACCTGTGCTTCTGTAAAAAACAGGGTGCCCACCTGCACCTCTGTGCTCCCTCACTACAGCCACAGAACTGGACAGAGAGGTGGAAACTGATCAATAAAAGAATAAAAAAAAATTCTGTTCTTTCCAAGCCTCATCCTTAATATGGTGTTGATGGACAGAATACATGAAAATTTTAGGCAGCTGCTGCTGAGAACATCCACAGGTGGTCTTTTCTCTACAAATCTTAAGGTTCAGCAGGAGGGGGTTGTTTGTGTATTCTGGGACAACTGAAAAAAGAGCACTGCAAGAAAAATGCTTACTACCTGTTAGGATGATTCTTAGCCATCATCTGCAGCAGAATGAGGCTCTAAGCATCAAAAGGGTACATTTGGACAAGTATTTTTTGTATCAATATCAGTTTGAAAAACTTCAAACAACACAAAAGCAAGTTTCTTCTCTGTCATCAGCACAGCAAATCACTAATTGATGGAAACTGAGATTAACAAATTGATTCGGAGTATTGTGTTGATTCGGAAATATTTCTGTACTTCATGCATTTGGCCTGTCAAGACACAAGAAGCTGCTTCCTTCCCCCTTCTAGTTACTGGCAAGGGAGGTCAAAAACAGTGGGAAAAGTAAAACCTTGTTTTGTAAAATTTCTTCACCTTTTCTTGGAGGTTCGTATGGTTTTGTTACAAGTCTGATGTCCAGGGCCAAAATCTGTTGACAGTTGATCAGCCGTCACCTGTTTGGATTTTCCTGCAGTGCATCTTCCCATCATAAAAAACCACTGCAACAGATTTCCCCCTACATGTTTTGATGTAATTTTGTAGCAGGACTCTTTCCTCATTCCTTTCCTTCCTTTGAACCAATGCTGAAAGCTATCCTATAAATATCTCACAAGGAATTCTTGTCTTTATGGCTCTAAAGAAAATCTCTGCACAGCTCTACACACATATATGGACTCTGGCCTCAAGCTGCAGCATGCTCCAGTGATAATCATGGCATCAATGATTATGAGATGACTACAGATAATACTTGCATGGGAAATCAATGGGGGAGAATTTTTATAAAACCCTTTAAACCATTTAATTTGGGCTGGTACTTCGGGGTAGAAATTTCTGTTGTGAAGTTGCATATGTAACATTGGAAGGGAACTTGCTGGGTTTCACAGTATCAAAATTCATAACTGAGGTCAAAGAAAATTAAGACTCATGCTCTTTCTTTAAAAATGCAAATAAAGAGCTCACTGAACTGAGCTTTGGCAAAATGAAAAACTTGCAGAGCAGTCAAGCCTGAGAAACAGAAAGATGTAACACGTTCCTTAGCGTCTTAAAATAACCTGTTTTCCCTCCCACTCTTGATTCAAAATCCCTCCTCCTACCATATTAAAAATTAAAACCTCATAGACAGCTGGATCTGCTCAGCTGCAGAATTATTTCAGCCTTTCCATGTGGGGCCTCTGAGAGGAGCAGGGTAGTCCAGCCCCTGATAAGGCCCAGAATAATTCCCACTGCCTGAAATGGAGAATACCCACACTCAGTGTGCAATGCAGAGAAATATAAACTGCACAAGGAAGAGAAAGTACAAACCACAAACGGTTTATGAGGCAGAAATCACAGAATCACAGAACATACCAAGTTGGAAGGGACCTACAAGGATCATCTAGACCAACTCCCAGCCCTGCAGAGGACCAACCTCAAGAGTCACTCCACGTGCCTGAGAGTATCATCCAAATGCTCCTTGAGCTCTGGCAGCTTTGGTGCTGTGCCCACTGCTCTGGGGAGCCTGTTCAGTGCCCACCACCCTCTGGGGCAAGAACCTTTTCCTGATATCTAACCTAAATCTCCCCTGACACAATTTCAGGTCATTGCCTCGGGTTTTCTCACTGGTAACCATAGAACAGATACCAGTGTCTACTCTTCCCCTCCTGAGGAAGTTGTAACTGCACTGAGGTCTCCCCTCAGTCTCCTCTTCTCCAGCTGAACACACGAAGTACCCTCAGCTGATCCTCACACCGTTTCCCCTCAAGGCCCTTCCCCATCCTCCTTGCCCTCCTCTGACACTCTCTAATGGCTCAATATCTTCCTTATATCACGTTGCCCAAAACTGCCCCAATATTGTGGATCAGGCCACCCGAGTGAAGACCAGAATGTGACAATCTCCTCTCTCACTCAGTCCATGATGTTGGGCCTGATGGCCCCCAGGACATGGTTGGCCCTGCTGGCTGCCAGGGCACTGCTGACTCGTGCCCAATTGGTCTTCAGCTCCCTTTCCTGGCACTGCTTTCCAGCATCTCATTCCCAGTCTGTCCATACATCTGGGGTTGCCCCATCCGAGGGGCAGAATCCAGCACTTACCCTTGTTGAACTCCATATGGCTGGTGATTTCTCAGCCCTCTAATCTGTTGAGCTTCCTCTCCAGGGCCTCCCTGCCTTCAAGGGAGTCAACAACTTCTCTGAGTTTTGTACCATCTGCAGACTTGCTTACTATCCCACTTCAGGTCCCCAGAACAGACTGTAAAGCTCCACTTGACATTGGTATGAGTTCTCACTTCTTCTGGACACACACCCAGGGCTAAGCTACCAAGGTGCCAGTGGCCCACAATACCCCTGGGAGTCTGACCAGAGATTGATCACCTTTAGACCCGCCTTGGCTTTTGCTCAGAGATAGAAGGAGGCTTGTTTCCAAGACAGCTTTCCCCAGCCCTGATGCAAACATGTGCATGAATTGTGCTCCCCGAGGAGGGTGCCGTGTTCCTGCATGTGACCCCAGCCCCACCACGAGGTCACTGCCGGCAGCCTCCTGTGCCTGTGAATTTAAGTCCCAAGTGAACATGTGCTTCACACTGAGTGATGATGTTTTTCATCTATTTACAATTGTTAAATCATTGTATTTGCAGTTTGGCCATGGGAAAGACTTTGAAAAGAGGTAGCTCTATGCATCTGGATTTAATTCGAGCTGAACATTAATCCTTTTATGCCTTATAAGCATCCTGTTAGCATTATACAGACTTGGGGTGGTTAAATGGTATTCTCAGAGCTTGCTGGCATGAAAATAAGTTTATCAACATCATCTCTGCTAGCACACACACCATGAAAGGCATTTTCCTCTTTCTGCTGCCTGCTTATCTGCCTGTCAGTGTTAGCATAGGCACACTCATAGTAGCATTCACTGTGAAACTCCTCAAAACCCAGGATAGCTTTGTGCTGACAATGATGGATTTAATTCCACGGAATTCTGCAGTTGATTTAAATGAAAAATAGACATCCCAGCTTCAAATGAGAACCAAACCATAATGAATTTCAGAGGACCTGCAAGTCTAAAGTTACATGAGTTGGGCACATAAAAGTAGATTTTGGCTTAAACAATTGCACTTTTTTGCCAGTTTTTGGAGTTGCAGGAAGACATTAAGGGTTGAGCACTGGCAGAGGCCAAGGGAGAGACATTGCTCAGCAGCTGAGCGAAGATCAAGCAAGGGAAGACAGGGAGGAGCAGCATTACGTGAGCTGAGCCCATGTGAAACAGGGGGTACAAAGGAGTGGTCTGAAAACACAGCCTGAAGACATGCCAGTGAGCTGAGAGAGGGAAGGAGAGAAGCTGATCATGGAGGATGAGGAGCTCAGAGCTCAAATAAGCCGGTGGCCAGGGGGGAGTTTGCCAAGTGAGGCTAACAGAGAAATGTGCACATTTTTATACTAAAAAGCCCTTGCTATGAACCAATGTCAAGCTGTGGGGCCTTAAAGAACATGCCCCAGTTCTCTGACAGGGTGAGAGGTGGGAAAAGACCAGTAGTGGAACCAAACTAATCATGTAAAGTTCTTATACAAGGCTGTTATAATTGTTCCACATGGGCAATTGCTGCAAGCCACTGCAGAAACTCAGAGCCAAGGAAAAGAAACAAGGAAGGCAGAAAATCTTGCTCCCCTGAAGCCAACAATAAAGTATGAGTGCTCTGCAAAGGATGGGGGTGGTGAGAGTGGGTATGTCATCCCCTCAGAACTGGACAAAGGCTAAAGCAGCATAATGACCCCATACCTCATGCAAGGGCACAGACTGGGTCTTGCATGTTGGGGGTTGGATCTGCATGACAGAGGGGTGGCACAGAGACACAGAGGTTCACCTGCGCCCAGGAGCACCAGTTGAGTGGCTGTAGGGCTTTTTGAAGATGTTATTATCTATGCCTCCATTTCTGCTGCAGCCTGAAGGGTCAGGTGATGGGAAATTCCAAGAAACATTCTGTTTAAAGACATTTATTCTGATTTGTATATTATTCTCAGCCTTCATTTCTCCTGGTATTTCTTTTTCACTTTTGCTTTAACTCCATAGAAACTAGTGTGAAACCTGTTTCAGCTGAAACTAGGCCAATTATAGGACATATTGTGGAGTACAGATGACCCCAAAGGCTTCCTAATCTGACCCTAATGCATTACTTGGGTTTAACACACATTTATGCATAAACTAATACCTGCAGTCATGAATACTTTTGTGGTTCTTTTGTAAATTACAAACTGATGGAGTCTATCCAGTTTTGAGGTGGTCGGAGCAGAAAACAATTGTACAGCAAGATTTACAGAAGAATTACATAGATGGAATTTATATTTGCCATTATTTAGCTGTTAGGCCCTACTAGTTTTACTAATTTTCAGGTAGAAAATTTTCCTGAGGTTGAATAGTAGTTCTTCATGTGCAATCCCTACACAGGGACATGTGCAGATACATATCTGCAAACACACATATATATGCACAAAGCTCTTTGGGTTATAAATTTCCCAATAAATGTGGCAGACATCTTCCAACCAAACCAAAACAAGCCTGTCAATAGAAACTATGAAAAGTAAGTTCTAATTCATTGAAACATCATGTTTTGCTTCAGTTTGTCTCTTGCACTTCACAAATTGGACTACACCTTACCTGTTTTTAGAGGGGCTAGCTATGAGTGCCTGGTTTTGGAAACTTTCATGTTCTTATCTGTCCTGCCATTTGCTTTGAGGGAACATGAGGAGGGCAGCACTGTGCAGACAAGCAAAGAAGGGCTGATCCCCAGTGTGTGGGCACTGAGTACCCATCCATGGGCCAGTCCTTCTTCCCACAGCTCTGAGACCTCTCAGGAGGAAATGCAGAGAAGTGGAAGATGAGAAAATTGGGTTTTATTGCTTTCTAGTTTTGTTTTAAACCACAGTGACTGCCACACTCCTAAATCTGTCTGAAATGGAGAAGATGCTGTTAAGCAGATGTGCTGTTTGCTGAGGTGTCAACAATCATATTGCCGCCACAGAGCAGAGAGAGAACACCTTGAAGGGATACCAGTGCCTCACCAACATCATAGCGAGAGGTGGGGAGCTGGCAAGGCAGATTTCCTGCCTTCGGAAGGACAGGAAATCCACATAGATGAGGTGTGCACTACACTTTAGTAGCACCCTGGGTGACCTCTGCATGCAACTCCCAGCCAGACACAGTGGGTTGTCCCCTGAGCAGTGCTGCCAAATGAGGAACTCATTGCTCTGGAGGCTGCTGGGGGTGTTCATATGGGACAGGTGCAGTGTGACAGAGGTGTGACCACACACAGGTGATGCAGGACACAGGTGAACAACAGCCTGCATGGCTGAGTGCTGCTGTGTGTATTCCCAGAGATGCATGTATTCAGATCCTATGGGAGCTCTTACTGTGACAGTGTCACTGGCAAAGGTGCAGGAATGAGCAGTATGCAGATGAAGGTGAACAGAACAAATATAGGAGTCCGTGAGTGTTTGTGAGGGTGCTGATGTGATAGAGCAGTGGTCAACCTGTGGCAGGCAGAAAGATGGAGGATGGTGTGCTAATGTAATGCTGTCCACGAGGGACTAGGAAAGAGTCCAAAGGAAGCATCTATGCACTGGAGCTGCAAATCAGAATCTTATGTCTTGCAAGCAGGAGAGGATCTGAGATTCCTAATGGCTGGTCATGAAGAAAAAGCACCCACTACATCTTCAGGTTAATTAAGAGAAAACGTATCCATGATACATTCCTCATCATTGCCCACACCTATGAAGTCAAAGCCAGTCTGACTACATAGATGATCAAGTCACATCCCTTGGTTACAACATAAGAGCTCCAGCCCCTGGAGCTAGCTCCTCTGCAAAGACAAGGCCACTTCCAAAGTTTGAGGCCAGCCCAGTTGAATTATAATGAACAAAGGTGGAGCACCAAGAAGCATAAATGATCCCTTCTGTGAATGCCAAGCTCACCTAGACCAGAGCCAAGTCAAGCAATCCACACACAGGTTCAGCCAAAACCCCAAATACAAGAGCACTTAAAGACAGGTCAAAAGAAAGGAATTGTGTGCAGTGCTGTTGATGCAAATACCTTCACTGAGCACTCAGAGTCTGCAGGGGAGGCAGAGACTATCAGTATGTATCCAGGGTCAGAGATGCCTATCCAAAATTAGGCTATGCACCCATCCAAAGTGTGGAATCATGTTTGAGAGGGATTCCATGAAGTAGATGACTCTTAGAAAATGTAAATATTTTTAAACCAATGAAATCTAATATTTATTTTCCTCATGAAAGGAATCTATGTTAATTTTTAAAGCCTCACTAGAGGGCGTTAAATAAATGGGCTGCAACAGAACTACTGCCTGTGCAGGCAGTGAGATCTTGGAGAAAACAGCTTAGCTGTAGGCTCGGGGGGCAGGTTTAAAAGGCCTGTGCATATCAAAACGATCCCCTGACCACCTTTTCTCTGGCTCACAGACTAAACACTTTAATTCTCTTTAGCTGTTCACTGGAAAGCACCAGCCCAGGGGCCCAGGAAATGTATCCAGGAAATTCCCTGCAGCTAGGTATGAGCTGTGGCACATCTCAGCAAGGCATGGGCAGCTGTGCCATGACCAGGAACACTGCCATTTATACATATCCCAAGTACCAGTGACTTAATTAGCTGAAAGTCATGCTGGACAAACTGATGACCAAGTCCTCACAGATGTCACTGGAAGGCTGAGGTGCAGTGCCTGGTCATGCTCTGTGCATCCTGGGGAATACAACCCTTTTAGAGCTGCATGCTCCTGCAGAAGCAGGTGTATATGGCCCTACTGCTCTGGATGTGCAAGTGAGCAACTGGCTGTGATGCTGAGGCAAAGAACATGCAGTTAAAGGCCCTCATTTTCCATCTCTGCAGGGAACATGGAGTTGGCACATCACAGTAACACTCTATCTGGGTTACACAAAAGCATCAGCAGGCAAGGGCCTGCCTAAGAAAAAGAACATTAAGGAATGTTTTAAGTATAGAAGAAGATGAGATGGTAAAGGGAAATTCAGCCATCTCTGTCTTAGGTAGGGACCATAGGTAAAAACTGCAAATGCGTCTAAAGAACCATCAGCAAAAGCTCCAACAAACTGTCACTCTGGATCACAAGGATCTCTCTGGCTGTGGGCACACTTCAGCCCCTGGCAAGTGCTATAAATATTACAACTTGTTTCAGATTTTTTTTTTTTTTTTTAACAGAACTTGCTATTTATACTTGTGGAAACTCCTTGCAAAGAAACTTGTTCCACTCAACTACTGTATTGGATGATTCATTTAGGAATCTCAAACCCGCATTTTGGATACTGTTTAGGGTTTTCCCTCTTATTTTCCATTATTTCAGGCTAACCCTATGTTAACACGACATTTTGTTGTTCGGTTGAGCACAGAGCCGCAGCTGCAGTTCTGTGCAGCCCGGGCACCCCTGTCCTGCCGCGGCCGGGACCGCGAAATGCGCTCAGCGGCTGCAGCTGCTCCCGGGGGCGCAAAGGGACGAGGCAGCGACAGATCCCGCTGCGGTCGTGCTGTCCCGACACGAGCGCGCGGCACGTACACCTGACAGGTTTCCCGGGTCGACAGCGGGATGCAGCAGCGACTCTGCGAACACGCTTCACGCTCCGGCGCTCCCGGAGCCCCGGCGATTCCCGTCCCGACCCCGCGCACCCGCCGCCCCCGCTCCGCCCGAGGGAACCGGCGACTCCGCCGCCCACCGCCCGTCCGGCGTCCCCCGATCCGCCTCCGCCAACGTCCCCGCGTCCTCGGCGCCAACAGCTGAGCGACTCTGCTACCGACCCTCGGAGCAGCCACTCCAGGGGAGACGAACCCACCGCCGACAGCGGCGCGGGCCCGGGAGGACGGATGGCGGCGGTACTTGCCTGGCTCCGCGGCACAGCTCGGGGAGCGGCCGCGCTGTCATGCCCGCGACCAGAGCGCGGCGCGGCCCATGGCCGGTGGCTGCCGGTGGTCAGTGGCTGGCAGTGGTCGGTGGCTGCCGGTGGCCGGTGGCTGGCGGCGGCAGCAGCCCCGGCACTCGATCCTGGCGCGGCGGCCCCGAAGTGGGAGCGGAGCGGGCGGGGCGGGGACGGGCGGGGCCGAGGTGCCACCGCCCCGAGTGCGGCCCCGGAGGCCGGAACGAGGGACCTGTTCGGGAGCCCCTTCGGGCACGTGAGAGGGCTCTGAGGCCGCTCTGGAGCCTCCTCTCCTCCCGGTGAATGCCCCCAGCCCACGATGGCCTCGAAGACCACGACGGGTGCTGCCCAAGAGCAAAGCCCAGGGCGCGTACGGGGAGACAGTCACCCAGAAAGTAACGCTGAAAGATCGATTTTCTGGGCTAATGCGGTGGCAGAGCCTAGAACTGGAAGGACTCAGGGCAGCCTGGCCCACATGTTCTGTAAGGCCGGCGTTCCGACACGCCAGGGCATCCAAGCACTGTTTCACACTCGAAGACTTTGAAGGCTCCCGTCGTGGGAATTCTCGCCATCCCAGACAGAGCAGAGTGGTGTGTAACTGCCCTCAGAGACTGGCCCGAGCTCCTACTGTGCCCCATTACTGATGCTGCCTAAACTGGGGTCTGCCCAGATGGCTGTCTGGGGGGGCTGAGGCTCCTTTTGGAAAATTAAAGAATAGCCCTCTGCCTCCGTGTATGTGGTTTGTCTTTAAAAAGGCAAAGTAGCCTGTCTCCCCCACCTCCCCGCATATATTTATGGAGTATTACAAACTATGCAGTCCCTTCCCATGAGCTCTCATTCTCCTGGGACATACCTCAGAAGGCATTTCCTGTAAGCAAAAAGGTACCAATGGGACAGACAAATTTAAGACTGCAGACAAGACTGGTACTTATTAGTGCTTTTTACCCATATTTTTCCATGTCTGGTGTCCACGGTCTGCTCACTGTTGTAGCAACAATACAAAAATTAAAATGGCTCAGCCTTTTCCATAGGAACTCCCTGGACAAAAATTTCTTAATCTTTTCTTTGCAAAGTACCTCTTTCTTAATCTATGAGCAAAAAATGTTTCCTCTGCAGTTGCAAGTTCCTCTGAATTCTGAATTTAACAACACTCATTATACTAAATAAAAGTGCTTTAGAGCCTTATTACACACTGACTGGTAGCTTAGTGGAGTTCAGCTGTTTTCCTTTATCTTCATTGTATGGTCAAGGGGTTTAAGATATCTGCATGTTATGGATGTGAAATGTGTCAGTAACAAATAGAACATTTCTACTAACTTTCTGAGCAAAGTTAGACAGAGGATCCTCTTCCCTCCTCTTTGCCTCTTGCCCAAGAAGCATACATAATAATCAGTTTCTAAAGAACAGTGACTCTTTATAAGAAAATAATTATAAATAGCTTGCTTTGTTCTCAAATTAGTTTGTTTTATAGTATCACAGCAGTCATGTAGGGGATCAGATATGGAAAAAGGAAATAGTTGTATCAGGCTGGAGTACAAATGCTCAGGCAGTCTTTCCAAGGAGTAGAATTAGCAATGTGGAATTTAGAAAGGTCATCTCTGCTTGTGTTGGCTTTGCTTGTGATTTTGTTGCTCCACTCCATCATCTGTGTATCTTTCTGAATCACTCTGAAATGTTGGGTTTGTTTTGGTTTGGTTTGGTTTTTTTTAACTTTTTGAAATGTCGATACCCATCAAGCATGTTGTAAAGCTACAACTGCTCCAAGCCAGTCAAATTGGCTGCAAGCCTGGATATTATAGGGAGGAATTCAGTCTTGGAAATCTGACAATATCAGTGGTCTTTAGGTTCCTGCTGTCTTTCAAAGGGGCACTGAATGTCAGTGCTCCCCTGAAACAGCCTTTTTTTAGCAGGGAAGTCCATCTGTAAGCATGTAAAAACCAACTTGTTCCAACTGTAGTCCTTAAAAACTCTTAACAATCAAACAAAACACAAACAAACAACAACATCCAGCCCTCCCCCCCCAAAAACAAAAATCAAATAAAAAAACCTTAACTATTTGGAATTTGTTTTTAAAAGGGCATTCAAGATAAATTCCTTTACAACTTATTCCAAATCACTGTGCTATGGAGAAATGCAAACTGTACATTATCCTGTGGGAGGCATCACAGAGGGACCCAATTCCACATATCTGTCTCCATCTATATTAAAAAATCTAGAATAGACCAAGGAATTCTTCCCCAATGCAGTTGTTTCCTTTGTTGGTTATGGATTTGTTTCAGACCATAGTGCAGTCCTCATCCTCATCAGGGCCCGGAATACTTTTTTATGGGACAGAGCTGGAAACTTTGCTGCTGTCAGACCTCCATGACACTGTTGCATGAGCAGCAGTAATGGGTTCTCTGTCTGACAGAGCCACCCAAACAGACAGACCAGGGCTGAACAGAAGGAAATTTCTCAACAGATAGGAACAGCTTGTTTTATTTTTTTTTGAGTTATTATTTGACAGTGCAGAAGAACTATTTGAAAGAGTCTACCAACACATAGGATCAACAAATACTTTCACTGTGAACCAGGGTTTGTTTTCCATACTACAGAACTGCGGACATTCAGCATGACTCAGGGCTTGTCATGCCATCTTCACTGCTATCAACTCTTGAAATGCTCTGATGTACAGTAACTCTAATTAGACATTTACTGAACAAATGTAGGGACCAGCTAAGACACTTCACCATGCCTAGCACTGTACTGTCAGTAAGGTAAAGCCAGGGAGGACCCTCCTTCCTTTCAAGCATTAAGTCATGGGCTGTGTCTGAGAGTCGGAAATTAGGTTGGCTGGGACATGGATCAAACCTGTAAAAATAATATCTGTGTTCCTGTGCCATGAATTTGGAAGATAACCTTTGATGTGTGAAGGCTAGCCGATCACATCGTCCTTACACAATGTCATTTAAAACAGTTGCCCAGGTTGAATTTTATTATCAAGCCAAAGGTTCAACTGGCCCCTGCTATGGAAGGAATACATCCTATAGTCGTTGTGTCCTCCTCTGCCTGATTTGCATGGTGTTCCTTTTGACCAAAGGTCACTGATCTCCTGCTTGCCTGGTTCATTTGTCTGCTGTAGCTTCATTCTGGGCTGAAAACACCATAAGGATTTCTACACAATTATTTCATATGTCTGAAGACTAAGAAGGCTACTAAGAGGAATATGTTTCTAAATGACAGATACTGCTTTTTCTTTTCTCCCTAAGGGTAAAAAGTCAGTTTTATAACAGCATTTCTTGCCACAGCCCTCTGAACCACTAGATCAGGTATGCATTCGCCATACCACTGCTACTAGTCATTGCTTTTTCTTACCCTCAGCCTCAGGAGCTTTCACCTCTCATGGATGACTTGCTTCTTTGTGAAAGGGTTTTTTCCCAATTAGCAACAGGTTCCTTCACTGCTTGTATTCATTAGAATGGAGTGGTACATAGTTTTGCTGCTAGGCCAGGAGAAAAATGTGTTTACAACACAGTGTTGTCTCACAGGTACACTACTGCACCCTCCCACCCCCCCTTCCTAGTGTAGACACAAGTAGACAATATAAAGGTCATTTAAAGTCACCTCTAGCTTGGGGTTTTGCTCCTGTTTGCAATACAAACATGCAGCCATGTTGTTCATCAAGCAAGCAGGATTACAAAAACAGCTCACTCCTGCTATTTGGCCAAGGTGTTGCTGCTTTCAGAATCTCATCTTTTGCATTTCCATGCATCTTAGTCCAGACAGTTCCAGTGGTATTAAACCATCATATAGTTGTAAGAGTAGCTGTAAATACCCATGCAAGAATCCACAACCTGCTGAAACTGGTGGGGTAACTCCTTGGTGCCCTCTGTCCCCTTTTTCAATGAAACTTTAATCATGAGTAAACCCAGTGAGATTGGGCCATGATTTTAATCAGTGTGATAATTAGGTTTTGCCTTCCTTCTGTTTTATACTTAGAGTCCTGCAGACTCAGAGGAGAAAGCCACTAGATTAGCAAAGTTGTATTTTCTAAACAGTTTTTCAGAGATGTCAGAGAGACTAGAAAAGGAAAGAGCTGCAGAACATGTCTTTAGAACTTTAATAGTGATGGCATGAGGAAGGCTCTCATTCTGTGCCTGTTCTTGTCATTGGCTGTCTGGAAAGAGCTCAATACAAATCTGGTTTGAAAGGGCTGGAATATCTCTTCACATTGGGACAGCTTTATCTCAGGTAGCATAGAAGACTAGGACTCAAGGCTTGATTTCCAGATGAAAACAGCATGTCCCCAGTAATCTGCTCTCAAACACTGGGTCTCGTTGAGGCAGCTGAAAGGCAGGAGTTCCCTGGATGCTGGGAGACCTTTGAGTTCCCTTTTTCTTTTTTTTTTTTTTTTTCCCTGAAAAAAGACTAAGTTTTCTGAGGATTCTGCTTTGTGAATCTGACATTGAGGTCTTCTTCATGTGGACTATCCCACCAGAAATTCTGGAACAGCAATGACTCATCCCGTACAATGGAGGAGAGTGAGCCTTGGTAAGGTTTATTACAAAACTCTAGCAGAGGCCCCAAAGCATAACCAGGGGAAACTTTCAAGCACAATTTCCCTCCAGTTTCCAATCTCCTCCTGTCTCAATGTCATTGCAGCTAGAGATTTAGTGGCCTCGGATTAGGCCCTGGTTCCAGACCTGTCACTGAGCTCTGCCTGTCAGCTCTCCCTGATGGAGGGCTGTTGATAAAGGTACAGCCTCGGTATTTGTACAGAGGGGAAGATTGCATACTGGGGGCTCAAGTTTATTTCTTTTCACTTTCCTTGAACTTGAAAATACCTAGTGGGATTTTAGTCCCAGTTTTGAAACAAAACAACCTATCTTAAGAGAGACCAAGCATGGGAAATTTGAGACCAAATACTCAATGGAAGCAAACTCAGGATGGCAGCGGATGTTGCTGTGCGGCCTGACCTTGGCAGTGTCTGTATCTGCTGCACCAGTACACTGAGACACGGGCATTTCGAGAGAAAACATGTTGAACGTTGGCAGGGTCAGGGAGCCTTTTCAACACACACTATGTGCCAGAGCTTTTAAAAAATAGTTTAAACAGGTGATTAAAGATGTTCATGTTCTAAAATAGTTTAGAAAGGAGTTGCTGTGGTTGTTAGAGTATGCTGGTACATTCTATCTCCCCAGAGGTGGTTTGTTTAGCTCAGGGGATCCTGTCAGATGCTGTCAGTGCCCAAGAGAGGCTGGAATCAGAGGTATGTACTGCTCAGTCTGGACATTCAGGAGCTGATGAAAACCTATATGTGCTAAAAATTGTCTTTTGTTGCTCGGTGTCCTTCAGGAGCAGATGACAGTCATGCTGTCTGCGGGCCCAAGTCACCCACAATTTTATCCTGCAGCCCAAACATGTCACAAAGCTACTCCCTCTTCATTAATGAACATTAGAGCTCCTCCCTGTGCCCATATCAGCTCATGATTGCTGGTTCTTAGTGACTGACCATTTATGGGAAAATATGTACTTTTGAGAGCGTGAGTTTTTGCCATGGCTACACTCTGCCTACACAGACAGGGCTGTTCTTCTTGTCAGTCTCCAGCCCTGATCCTGACTACATGATTTAGCCTTTGGAAAAGGATGTGATCAGTGCATCCTCTGTGCGTTTGGAGAGGAATGCACAGCAGCTTGTGAAAATGATTCAGTGCATGTGTTGAGCACCAAGAATGTTGAAGAGGCAGAGCACTGAGGGCTCCCTGTAGGAGCAACCTGTATGCTTCTTGCAGTCGTTGCTGGGAGCCATTCTGAGCAACAACCAGCAAACAGCCATGGCTGCACAATATTCATCCTGGAAAACTAGACCCCCACAAAAAACTTCCTTCCTTCCTGTTTTAAGTGAATTAATTATGAGAAGCACAGCAAACTTCAGATGACTTACACAAAATTGATTCTAATTTGAAATCAGTGAAATAAGAGCTGGGAATAGTTCCCCATCTGGAATCCAGGACCTCCACAGGAGACAGTTGTATTGCACTGCACAGGTTACAGCTGATGGGCTTGTCTATACTGAGTTCACTCACCTGTGAGTTGTGGGTTGGGGCACCTGAGCTGTATGATAAATAGCAACAGAGGTAGACCATAGCTGCAGACCCCATTTTTCCCATGAGGAGCACATATGAGTTGATGTGAGACACATCATGTATATTTGTGACTGCGTGATTGCAGTATGTGTTTTTGGAGGGGTGTGTTTACAGATGTTTTTGGCCTGCTTAAAATATCCCTGGCAAGAGGCAGTTCTGTGGATTTGAACCAAGCCAAACACACCTCTGAGGTCATTAATGCCATGAATTCACCGCCTAGGCAGAGTGCTCAGGATCTTTGAGGCTCCTTTTCACTTTTTTTTACCATTTTGCTTCCTACTTGAAGCTGATCCAGGGCAATTACAATCCACCAAATGAACAAATCGAAACCCTTTGCAAATCGAAGTCATAACAGCAGGACATGGAGATCACATTCAGGGTCTAAGATAGACTGGGGGTTGCTGTGGTCAGATTTTTCAGGACTCCAAACTCATGAAAGTCTATATTTCAGATTACCACGATCCACTGGAATTTTGAGTACAGTTTCACACTAAGTCACTATTTCTACATTATCACTTTCTGAAGGGTATTTATGAACAATCTTGATTTTTTTTCCCCTCTATTTTACCTTCAAACAGGTTAATTTTATTTATCAGTGTCTTTGAACTATGCCAACTGCTTTTCAGGAAGCTGTATTAGAGTGCAGTCCAATCTCAAGTATCAGGTCAGCTGCATCTTGGTCTAAGCCACCTGGNAAATCTTTGAACTGCAAAGTGTCAAACTTCTAGGGAGGAGTACAGTTGGAAGACTACTGCAATGAAGGAGAAAGGTTTTGTTTTCCCAGTGGTAACACCGATATGTGTGAATACATTTGGAAATACATTTGGTGGCTTACTGACTCAAAAATCAGGCGAAACATTTCTGTAGATATCATTCTCTAATGACCTTCAAGCCCAGCACTACAGCAACTCTGAAGCTTCCCTGTGTGCTCAAGGGAACTTTGAAAAGATGCAATGTTCATTTGCTTGAAGGCATGGACACGTCTTGCTGAACCTCGGCACCCTACTCAGACTCTAATACCGTAAATTTTCTGCTTCATAAAAGGACACTGGATATAAAGCGTTAACAGTGTAAAATAAGGGCATAGTCGATGGGGTTGGAAAGGTGGTCGAACCAACTGGGATGGGGTATTCTGTTTGACAGCTCAGTGTAAGCACTGCATCCTGCTCCGTGCCACCCAGAGACATCCTGCCTCACATCTCTTTGCAATCCTCTCCCCCATGGCCATACACAGCCTCCATTGTCCCATTCCCACTCCTTTGACACCAACCACCCACTCATTCTCTCTCACATACTTTCTTTTGCTCTGGGTTTCATGCAGATGCCTGCCCTCCAGACCCTGCCTCACACAACATCCCCTCCCTGGCACACAGACACCCTCCCTTCTCCAGAGCATATGCAGAGCAGAGGCATTTCCTTTTATTGTCTATGCAGCCTCTGCAGCCCCACCCAGTTCCCGTCTATTCCCTGCAATAACACATGTGGAGTGGAAGTAGTCCTGCTGGGAGCAGCCACACAGACAGTGTGGGAGAGCTTAGTCTTCACCCAAAATTGCTCCTACTTGTAGACTACTGCTTCCTGCCTGTGGTCCCAGAGGAAGAGGCATGCTCAGGCTTGGAAGATATGGTGGCAAGATGCCCTTTGCTGCTCAAGGGCTCTGAAAAAGCCTCTCTCTGCTCTGCTCTGACCAACAGCAGCTACAACAAGGAGTATTCCAGCACAAACTTTCCTATGACACTCATCTTGTCTGCAAAAATGTGTAAGCGTAATGGGGATCAGAATGACATGGGAGTGTCTTCATGGGTGCTAGTAGTCTTAATCTTCTTGCTGAGGATGATGGCAAAACGGCTGGAGAGGACCAGTGGTGACCTTCTGAGACCACAAGCTTGTGTTACACAGGCCACAGGCAGAACAGCTCCAGTGCAATCAGAGAAATAACACAACTTAGGCAAGTCAAGGAACTGACCCCCCAAAACAAAATCTTAGGAGAGCTATAAGAAAAAAAAAATCCATCAGAAATTGGATCATAAGTAGGACCCTGCCCATATAATCCATTTCTTCCTTAGGAAAACAAATGTGGAGGCACAGAGCATTTCTGTATTACAATAAGCTGCAGTTTACAGAACAACACTGGACTAGAGGAGATTTCCAGCAATGTCTCTGAGCTCTTTCCTCAAACTTGCCCATGAGGAGCTCCTGCACCAGTCATAAGCTGGGAACGCTTCGACTATCCACCACCATCCACTCATGAGTAGCCAAACAAAAATTGGGGTCCACTATTTTAAACAGATCTCTTCAGCCCTCTTGCAGCACACCCACATTTCCCCCTTACTCTTCCTCATCCCCAGCAACTCCAGACCTTGCCACTGCACTGGCAGCTCCATACAGAGCCCAGGGAAATATGTTACAAAGCACCTAAGACCTATTGCTCCCTTCTTTACCTTTAGTGCTTTGTTTTGTTAGCAAGGTGCACCTTGACCCAAAAGGATCGGTGATGCTGCACAAGGTTGAAGGACCCACTGAAATCAGTGTTGTAGTATGTCACAGGCTTTCAGTGAAACATAACCCTTGATCAGTCTCTGGCATGAAAAGGTCAAACGATGCCCTCGTAGTCACTGGGAGATGGCTTACACAGCTACTTGCATGCCTGATTCTGGTGTAAAATATATATGTGCTGTTTTGCTGGGATGAAGCTGGGATAAGAACACCCACTGGGAGCACCATGGATGGAGGTGGAGGATGAAAACCCAATGTCAGCACTGCTGCTGCTGCTGGTGAAACCAGCTTATGTCAGTTTTAAGAGACTCTGAAAATAAAATAAGGTTAAAAGGAAGGATGGAAGTCAACCCATTCTTCTGATCAGTGCCAGGGTTGGGACTGTAACAGCCCCTGCTGCTGACTCCTCAGTCAGGGCAGCAGTCACTCGCTAGAACTTGCTACAGAAATAGAATAAATGCAGTAGGGAAGCCATGGAATCTGAAGACTCCACATGTCTGTATCTCCAACTTCTTCCGCTGCTCATTTGGCTGGATACATTTGGCAAGGGATATTGTTACAGCCCTCCCTGAACGGGGGCAACAGCTGCCCGTGCCAAGGGCTCGGAATGACACCAGCCCCAACGCTTGATACACTGTGGCTACCCAAGAAGAAAACTGATCGCTGCCTGGAGATGCGTACAGGGAAACCTCAGGTGGGGATCACTTCTGGGACATTAACATCTCCGTGAGCTGCTTACAGCAACGAAAGATGAAAAAGGGATGGTGAGTGATGAGGAGGGCAAGAGGAGCAGGAGTGGTGATGAGTTTGAGAAGGGGTCAGTGCTGGTTTCTGCAAATGTCAGACAACCCAAATCCGGTTAGGACTGCCGACTCTCTTTCCCAGAGATGTCATTGCCAGAATTTTGTTCAAAGTTTAATTAATTGGGCACTTAATTACTTTTGGGTTATATGTTGAAAGAAATCCTGTTAGCAATGATTTTTGTCACACAGACAGATGAGAGGCCAACATTTTTCTAGTAAAAACTAATGAATCTGTTGAAACCTTCTAGTGCCTAGATCTTGTTTCAGATCATGGCTTTCCAGATTTGGTTCACAATACTTTTATTCCCACTCTGTTCTTTGTGGTGTAAATAAATGTAGCCCTGAGCAGGAAAAGTGTTAAGAAAAGTTGATTTCACAGCATTTTCAGTCATGAAAACAGCAGGAAACTTGAAGAGCTCACAACAGAACATTTTACTCTTATGAACTTTTTTGCCCTGTTCTTCACACTCAGTCTTTGTGAATGCCTGGAGCTGCCTGTGGAGTAGCTCTGATTTCACATAAGGGTCCTTCTAACACCGGGACTTAACACTCTTCAGAAGCCCTCTCAGGGGTATTAGTTTGTGCCTTGTCTTGCAGGACCTTTCAGCTTTGCTGAGCACTGTTCCACTTGGACTAAGCAATGAAATGCTTATTAAAGTGGAGGCTTGTGTGTCCATTGTTTTATATCATCTTAACTATTAAAAATGTAGCTACAAAAGGTCACAAGAACACTATTTTTAAGCATGAAGACATGCCTTGTAGTCTGACTTGGTATAATTCCATTAAAATGCATTGAAAGAACAATTTCTGGGTGAATTAGAGCCTTATGTTTTGTGTTATTATGGAATTATGTGTTTTTCATGCTCAATATAGGCAAAGCTATGTCTTTATATGCCCTGCCATCTGGCATAAAGATATATTTAGGTTTAATTGTAAAGTGCTTCACAATTCTTTGGTGAAAATTTCAAAGCACAAAGTTCCACACTGCTGCTGTTATCAGTTTGGTCCCCTAAAAATGATGCTCTAATATGCATATTGGAGTGGGGAACGTTATCATAAAGGTGAACTGGTGTCAATCTTTTCTTTTGGTGTATTGGACTCCAGGCCTCTGTTCCACATCTGATATATGGGTTTTATTGTTCAACCGACTTTCTTCTTGCAGAAACATCCTGGCTGAAGCACATGGAAAGGGAGGAGGTGAGACATTCTTCTCTGTATATGTTTGAGTTCTTCTGTCTTTTTGCTATGTGGTCCCAGGAACACAGGGGGTTCCCTGAATATTCATATGCTCTTTTTTTCCCCCAGTTTCCAAGGCCAGATGGCACATTCTGATGGCCTGTGTCTCTTTTCTCTCTAGGCCCTGGACTTGTTACAAGCTGTGCTGAGATGTCTTCACCATGGCACTGTGAAGCTAAGGAATGTCTTACTGGTAATCACTGTGGTAATAGAGCAAGTTGCATCAGAAACAAAGAAGCAATCCTGGCAAAGCACTTTTTTTTGCACTAATCTGTCACAGGGTGCTTTTCTCATCACCGGTGCACAAGATACAGGAATGTGCATCTTGGCTACTGTCACAGCACAGCTGATGGACTTGCTGGTTACACGGAAGTTCACTGGACTGCATCTACGGGCATGCCTGCCTTCCACTGGACTTTGGGCTTGGGCCTTTGTGCCCTTGTTAGCTAAACAAATTTTCAGATGATCCCACCTGGTTTTGGCATCACTTTTTTATTAATCAGTTCATTGCCGACTGGATGGTTATAATACCACAGTGTTTTGTTTTACACAAGCACCAACCATGAGGTGGTCCCTCATGAACTCATGAAAGACAAAGGGGAGGAGTAGAAGAGGTAGAGCTCATTCAGTTCATGGACAAGCCTTTTATCATTCTTTTTGGAAAAAAATGCTGTAAACACTATATGATCAAGAAAGTGCATTTGTATGTAGATATATAAGTGGAATAATTTTCTGCTAATGTGAAGGAAGTAGAAGGTATCCACTTGTCAGCACAAGGTCTTGCCTGAGACTGTAAAGTTATAAATACATTTTTTTTAAAGAGAACAATAAGGTGCATGACCCATGGGGCAGAAAATTGTTGATTCTCTTTCAGTCACAATCTGCAATGTGTTCTATTATGTCAAATAAGAGAGAAACTAGGTTCTTTGCTTTTCTGAAATGAAAACAGCATCAAGATTTCCCTTTTCAACCCAAGTCCTCTTCTTCTTTTCAATACATCTAGTAACTTCATTGCCTTAAATGACAACACTCCAGAACTGGCTAGATGAAACTTTTCCAAAGCTTACAAAAAATATAACATATTTGAGTTTACAGCAAAAGCTTTGTTTTACTACAAAACAGACCTAAGAATACATTTGAGGTCTCTGAAGAACAATGGACTAGATCCCCTTTACCACTCAAAAAAGACTGTGGGATGTCTGTTAAGTGTCTCTGCATGAACCAGTTATCTTCTGCTTTCTTTCACCTGGGTCTTATTGAAGTTTACTTAGACTAAGACTCATGGAGAGAGAATATCCAGTTATAATCCAATTATAGTTTTTGGCCATGTTTTATAATGTGTTACAATTTTAGAGCATTTCATTACCTTGAGAAGCCAGATGAACTTTACTGCCTGAGTGCTCCAAGGGCAGAAACTCTCCAGACTGTACTTAAGTATATTGCTGGTGTGGTGAAATTGGAACATCTTTTGATGTGTGATTGGTTCCATAGTTGTTGATGATGCAGCTCTGTCAGTCAGGGTCTGTATTTGTGTCCATCACATCTGAGTTATCACAAAAAGTCCAAGCATAAGAACTGAAAACCATTGGTTTACCTAGTGAAAAGTGAACATGTGCAGGTCACCCTCCTCCTCATGATGCTTCCTGGAGACTCAGGGTTAGGTAAAGTGACAGGACACAGGAATTGTTACTCACCCTTCAAAGAGCAGGATTGCTGAGGGCCAGGGAACTGAAATGCTGGGGATGGGAGCAAAGGGAGCTGGGACACACTTGGGACAGGACCGCTCCCCCTGGGCTACAGAGTGGGCACCCTGGGCACACAGGCACACAGAAGTGTGCACATGCACCCAGATGGTGCCCTGCCTGCACACAGTGCTGGCCAGTGACCCTAGTGCCCAGTCCTCCCTGAAAGAGCTTATTTATCATTCAGGCAGGAGAGCACAGAGGAGGCATGGATATGAATACAGTGAAGCCAGCCTTTCAGCTTTCCACTCTTTAAAGGATGAAAGGATAAGGGGAGATGTCAGAAGTCAATTTGCTTTGGAAGAGAGAAGGGGAAAGAAACCCTGTGGTCTGGCTGAGGTCCAGAGGACTTGTGCCAGCCACAGCCAGGGTGATGTTGTGCTGAGGAATAGAGTGAGGTCTGTGCATGGGGCTGGTGACACAGCTCTGTGCATTGGGAAGGGCTGAAGGTGCTGCTGGGGGTGCAAGGACACACCAGCCCCTGATATCACTGGAGGTCCTGGCCTGTGTCCTGACATCCTGCAGTGACTTCTTTTCCTCATGCTTTGGGATATGTGTGTGCCAGACTGTGTGTTTGTGTGCTTGGTGGAATGAGGGGTGAAGGAGAAAAAAAAGCCACCATTCAGCTAAATAACCTCCTTGGAATTAGCCTTCCTGGCATTTTCTGCCCAGCTGGACAAAGGAGTTCTCTGAGGGATGGGAAAGGAAGACCTTGTTCCTCCATGCAGGGAAGCACACAGATCTCTTCCATGGAAGTTCTTAGGGAGCCCTCAGTTTGTTTCTGCCTCTTGGTTTCACTCAGTTTATGAATTTCCACATTCGGGACAGTTCTGAAAGAGCCTGAACACCAAACTTGTCAACCTGGAGAAAACAGTCAAAGCTTTCATCTAAGCTGGAAGTGAAAAGTGCATCTGTCCAGGCTTCTTAATCAGTAAAATATGACCATGGTGTTGAGTTCAATCCAGGCCAAATCCTCCCCACCCCAAACCTCTAGCAAAAATTCCAGCTCTGCTCACTGACACATCTGTCTGCAGCTGGTTTTATTTTGGTGGGGTGATGGAGACTGGAATAGAAAGCAGAACAGATCTTATTTTAAAGGACATGGAAATCCTGCTCTCATCTAACAAGCTGGAGAAGGTATCTCCTGACCTGTAGTTCTTGTTTTTGAGTCCTGCATATGGAAATTGTTACTCTGAGTTATTACAAATAATTACTTTGTGACACTAGAGTTCCTGGGCAGGGTATCACACCCACATTACTGCTCCCTCAGACATGCTGCACCGAGCTGGCTGTGCTGAGGACATCACAGGGGCAGGACTAGGCTGTTCTCCACAGCCTGTGATTGCTGTTCTGAGAAAATGAGCTATATGCAGGAGAGTTAGTCACAGTGCTCTGAATTGGGTGGAGGGGGTTTGCAAAACTCTCTCACCCTTAGAAGCATCACCAGGACCAGATCGGCCAAAGTGTGATAAAAGTCTCCCTCAACTGGTTCCTACCTTGGACAGTCTCTTATTGGAGTGGTAAAAACCCCTTGTAGAAAATGACAGCTGTTTAGAAACAGTCCCAATCTCCTTCTAGCAACATGCTCATTTGCCTGTGACCTCATTCCCTCTATAAAAGAGCATGGAAGTGTTCCAAGATTTTAATCTCTCCATGTAACACCATTGTCCTATGCTTCCAAAGGCAGAGCAGCTTAGAGACCTCTCCAGGAAGCCAGAAATCCGCAGAATATTTCTACAGACATTTGCCATCATCGCTCCTTGAGCAGCAAGGCCCATCACACTATCCAGAGATAAAAACCTATCCCTGTGCAAATCCTGGGGCACCATGAGGCACAAGTTGTGCACATGAGATGGATGAGAGCATCAGGGCTCGTGGGCCGTGTCACTTACTTGGTGGTGAGGTGGTCGTGTGACAACCTCCCTCAACCGACTGGCCTTTGGACAGAATGAGCATCTCTTCTGCCACCTGTGTCCCCAAGGATTTTATGGGATCATTATGGGATACTCTACAGTTAACAGACATAAGTTAGGAATAAAACAATCTCACCAATGGATTTTTGTAACTGCCATGACAAATGAACAAAAACAACATCATTTTTGTTTTCTTACTTTTTTGCACTAAGGTCAAATCATTTCAGAAATGAAACAAAATGAAACCAGACCAAGCAGTTTAAAACAAACAAATGAAACCTATTGTGGTTTTGGTTTTCTTTGTTTGTTTGTTTTTTGTTTTGTTTTTATTTTCAAATTAACCTTTGGTATCTTGAAATTAAACTATTAAAACATATAGTGACTGTCTTTTGACTTCTTGTGGTTTTTCAGGTTTTCTGGACAGATAAATTGGATACAGGTGGCTTTGGTTGCTGGAAATTTGAGGGGCATTTGGTCTGAAAAAGTGTTCCCACCTTGCTCAGGATTGCTGATTCTTTCTGTCTGTATTCACTGGCAAATCATTGTTTGCTGATAAAGCCGGAAAAGAGAGAAGAAAAATAAACTCCAAGGACTTTGACTTCCATTTGGCCTTTATGACTCCAGCTGGAGATGCTCAGCACCTTGGCAAAGACAGCTCATATAGAATGTTTGGTGGGACATGGTGGGAAGCGGCAGTAGAGCTCAGGAGCTCTGTCAGGAGTGAGATTTATCCAAGGAACAAGGTGACATGAGGGTCTCTCTGAAACCCTCCCCCCTCCATCCCTGAGTCAATGGGCATCAGAGGAAAGGCATCTGATGGCATCAAGTGTGTGGGTGTGGGGGCACTGGGGAAGGGGAAACTGCTAAGTAGAAACAATTTTTAATCTGTTCTGTTGTTCAAAGCACATCCATTGGTTCATCCTGGGCAGCCAAGACTGCCTACAAGACTGGGAAGGGTTAGTATGGCCTAAGGAGTTTCTGGGGAGAAGTGGAAGGAAACATTGATGGGGCAATGACAGGAACAAGTGGTGGTGGTGAGCAGGTGTGAGCAGGATGGTGTAAGGGCAATGGATGTGAGGAACTGCACAATGCTGCTGGACCAGACTTTCTGCCTTCTGGACTTGCTCTCAAGAACCTTTAGGACTGTGGGGGCCATATCCCAGTAGAGAGCTTCCAGAGTGGATTATTCACTAAGGATTTGGTGGGGATGGAAAGGAAATTATTTATAACAAAACAACAACAAAACCCCCATAAACACAAAAAGAAAAAAAAAAAGAAAAAAAAAAGAAAAAAAAAGAAGAAGAAAAAAAATCTCAAAAATTTCTTGATGCTGATATTTTTTGAAAAGAGTTGAAAGAAGCTTCACCATCTAGGAAACTCCTATTCTTCAGTATAAGAACATTTTACTACTTAGCTTAGTGTTCCATTTGCAGCATTATCATATTTCTTCCAGCTGTAAACTTCTGACCAAAATATGTAATTTCTCCCCAGTTTTCATGCCTTGAAGTTCTATCTCTGCTCCTCAGGTTATTCTTTGCCTAGTTTGTGTGTCTCAGTACTGGTCAGCCATATAATTTTATTTCCTGGATTAGACTCTATTAAAA
>VXAU01004064.1:911643-971358 GCA_013399695.1 Formicarius rufipectus | reverse complement strand
AAAAAAAAAAAAAAAAAAAAAAAAAAAAAAAAAAAAAAAAGGCACATTCCTGGAATCAGGAAACCTCCCAAGCCCATCCTGTGCCTGCTGTAATGCAAGCCTTGCTGTAAGGAAACCCCTCCGCCCTCCTTTTGTAAGATCAGTAACAACACCACGAGTCCACGAGTGTATGTTAAAGATTAGTGGTAAGGCCTAAATGGAGTGATTTCCCTGCCCCAGAGCAGAGGAATTTGCCAGTGTATTCCCATTTCCACTGCTCATCTCTGCCCCTATTGCAGGATCCCTGCATGGAGCAGCAGAGCATCCAAAACCTTACTGGGCTGCAGGACTATCGCTGTCCCAGTCTTTCCCTCTTCATTCAGGCTGAGATATGTTCTCAGGGGTCTCCAAGATACAGATCCCTTCTCCTTTGCCTCATCCCTGCTCCAGGTCCCCAGCACCTTGTTGGTCTGGCCCTTCCTGGGTTTGCTGCATAGGTAGAGGGCAGCTGGGTGAGGTGGTCCCTCTGCCACCCTAGTAAGAGGAAGAGGTGATCTCTGTATTTCAACGTCACCTTGGGACCTGTTGCAAACCCCAGCGCTTCTGGGCACTGCTCTGAGGGTCTGTGGTTTGACTGTCTCAGAGGATATGTGCTGTTTGCTTTGGTGCGTGGGGTGGGCAGTCTCCTGGGGCCTCACTGGGGACCTGAAGGGGAGAGAGGACCTCACAGAGTCATGAAATAGTGCAGCACCAATGTTTCATTGTAGATACAAACATCTGACTTCCTTATTTTCTCAGTTTTATTTAGATCATTAAACCTTTTGCAAAAGAGTGAATATGCTCATCACATCTTGTCTGGTTTTTTTTCAGTGGGTATATCACATGCAGCTGGGTGATGGCACCACATCCAAAGTCACAGATTTGTGCAGAATGAAGTACCAACACAACCTTTGTTACTTAGCTTCTTTATAAACACACCTTCAGGAGTTATTTCATATCTCATGAGCAGCTCCCTCTACCTCAGCAGTGATGTGGCCAGTCTGCTCTCCAGGAGGGGGGTCCTGAGTAGAGGTGGAGAAGCAGTGGCAGAGAGGCAACACAGCCAGTAAGAGGATGAGTGTTAACATCCATCACTGGGTGACAGCAAAGGAGCTGTCAGGGCAAGGCTTTGTGAGGATGTGTGTGAAGGTGATCTCAAAAGACAAAATATACTGTGACTTTGTGCTTTCTATGGGCTGGTTTAATCCATCAGGGACTCACTGAAGGGGGAAAAATGAGATCTGATCTGCTCAAATAATGAAGAAAGTGGAATGGAATTCATTCTGAGCTTTACTCAGTATTTTACCAACCTCCTGCTTTACCACAACCCTCACTAAGATTCTGGTGGCAGCTCTGCACTGACAGAGGTGTCCCCGCTCCTTGCAGGACTGGGGCTCTACTTTGCACATTTTGGCATATGGCATTTCTGTGAACCATTGGACTGCTGACACTCCCTGCCCTGTGAAATGGGAGTTGGAAGGCATAGCATGTCATCTGCCTGCCCTTTGACTTGCATGAAATATCCACTGCAGTGGATATTTCCCAGAGCCAGAGGCGCAGGCACACCCCCAGCATCACCAGACCAAAACAGGTTTTGGTTGACCATTCACACCCCAAGCTTTTAAAATTATTTTTTGTGCATTTCCCCCACTCCCTTCTTTGCACTGGTGCCACACACTTCCTAGGACATGAATTAGCAGGAGAAAAAAATTATGATAAAGACAGGCGAGCAGAAACATCTGTCAGCCAAATGGTTACTCAGGACTGAAGCTCCAATTTTCAGCCCTTGAGCGGCACTTTTTGTCTCTGCTGGAGGGTAAATCTGAGTGAGTGCCCAGGAGTCAAACACAAACTGCGCAGAGAAAGAATCAGCACAGTCAGTAATACAGGAAAAGGCAGCATTTTTGTGGAATCTTCACTCTTTCCTGCTGGTTTCCTGCTCACTACATGTGAGCCACAGAGACAGCTTTTGTATTGCAAACTGCAGCTCAGCAGCTATTCTGGGATGACCAGATTGAGAAAAACAGCCTGTGGATAAACTGCTGCCATTAACCTGACTTCATTCTTTGCTCTGATGTGCAATTCAGCTAAAAATGGCCCTGATTTCCAGGAGTTTGGTCAAAGTTTTCATTCCCTTTCCTTCTCTCATTCCTTTGATAACAGCCTGGCAGGCACCCAGCATCAAGGAGGATGGTCACACTGAAAGTCAGTGCCATGACCAGACCTACCCATGCCACACACAGGCACCTGCCCAGTGCCACAGCTGCATGGATTTTCCCTCTTATGGTCATAAGAGATTTTATTTATGGATGTATGCTGATCTATGTGATCTATTAATTCAGGAAAACATTCATCTGGAGACTTCACNTTTTTTTTTTTTTTTGTGCAAGGATTAGTAAAAACCACTCACATGGGTTTTCTGCTGTTAAAGAACAGAAACTAAGACGGACATTCACTAAGATGTTTCTTTCATTGTGTTTAACACTTGGTTTGGCAGTGAGGTGATTTATGGTGAACACCACATCCAGCACAGGATTGGTGTAAGCAATGTAAGTGTGTGCTTTTATAAAGAGATTACATTTATCTCAAAGCCAGAAGGCTGAGGGGGGAACTTTTCCAGAACCCTGAAAGTATCCTGCACAGAAAAGAAGGGAAAAAACCCAACACAAAACCTTACAAAAATATATCACACTGCAGCTTTGTAATTGCTTGCCCTACAAAAGTTTGACTTCCCCAAGAATAGATCTCACTCAGACTAAAGGAGTCTGCTTTTCAAAGCAAAGCTTGCTATCTTTTGAAAGAAAACAGTCCATGCCCCATCCCAAGAAACTCACTTACAGGCAAGTGCCAGAGGGATGGGAGTCTTCAGAGATAATTTCGTAATCAACCCTCTGTTATCATGGCTAAAACATGATTAATTCATGCAGAATGTGTTGCAATAATATTAGTCTTTGTGACCTCACTTGTTATACATGTTGCTGCCGTTAGGACTCCAGTGTGTTACCTAAAAGACAGGGAGCTCACAGCCCTCTGTGCTGTACCTGAAGGAGAATATCTGGATCTCCTCCTCTGCAATTGCTGCCCAGTGCTTCCCCCTTGGTGGCTGAAGCTGTCAAAGGAAAACCATTTGTAGTGATTTGGATGGTTTGGGTTTTGGGATGAGTCCAATGTCCAACATGTTTAGACTTTGCTTTGGTGTCACTGCACTCATTGAGAAACCGACATTTTGTTCAATTTATTATTACTGAGTTTTGGCATTAACAGTAAAAAGTTGCTGGACTTAAATCTTCTGCCCAGCATTTAGGACAGTGATCCATTTTCAGTGCAGGGACCACTACAATCCCCTCTATCCTGTTTAGTTCTCATACAATCAAAGTTTGTCTTATACTTGAAGGCAGATTAATGCATTTTTCTTGGTTTTGAGCCCTGCTCGTAGAAGCTCCCCACTTGCCTGTGCATTTCCCAAGCCAGTAGGTTTGGACGATTCCTGTGGGGATGCATAGCACTGGAGATGATCTGTGTGTGTGAGGGCAGGTTCAGGGCTGCTCAGTGTCTCACGCAATCCAAATGCACATCTGGTAATCTCCTAGCCTGAGCTACCTTGATCACTTTGCAGGTGTGCACTATGAGCGTAACACACACAGACTTCAAAGCACTTATAAAATTTCTTCGGTGTCTGCATCATGAAATGCATTATTAACAATCTATTTCTTTGTCCTCCCAAGCACATTTTGTCCTGTTCTATCAATGTGCTCTGCAAACATGACTTAATGCACTTCCCTTGGCTTCATTTCATATTGTTGTCCTTAATTATAGCTTGTATCTGAAACTAGTGGGATGAAACTGTGCAAAAGGACATTCAAGTTATTAGTGATTCCAGGCCTGATCCTAGTTGCTTTAGTATCTGTAATCTCTGAACATGGCACCACCAGTGCTACCTGTGCTGCCTGCATGCTCTCATTTTCCTTGGAAAAAAGCTTTCTCCTGCTCTCCAGGTGGCAATACTCTGGTTATTGCATACCAAGAACACTCATTGCATCCCATTCCTGCCTGAACCCCTGCTCAGTGTGCAACACTTCATGAATGTTCTTGCTCCTTTGTATCAAAACAATCTTCATAGAAAAACTGATTTTGTGATGTTTTAGATAAGGATATAAATATTACAGTGCTTGAATTACAGTATAGCAGCTGATGGTCACTGAAAAGGAAGAAACAGAGCAGTGTTGGAAGGACCAAGATTTCCCAATGATGTGCAATGTCCCAGGTCACGTCCCTCCTGCTTCCATTGATTTCCACATTATGGCTACGCTGCCGAACAAAACATTTCCAGCTTAAGAGCTTCACCACTGAAATGGTGATTGTCTGTCCTGCTTAATTACTAGCTCACACCTTGGCACTATTTTAGCCTTTGCTAATAATACTCTCCCTAAATGATGCCTGAACATTGTTTGGACAGTATCATAAATCAGGAACAATTACCAATAGGCAGCACGGGCAAGCATACAGTCTTACGCGATGCAAACACTGCTTGAAAGAACTGCAGCGCACGATGTGTTTTTTTTCATGTGCTTTGAACTGAAAAAATCACATGTACAGTTAAGTGACACTTTAGAACCACATAGGCTCAACATGCTGGAGAGAAGGGTGTTGTGGACACAACCAAGCTCATGTTATTTGACCCCAGGGCTTAGGGATGGCCTGTTCTGTTCAGAGTTGGGGGCAGAGCTGGGTGCTCCCCACGGGACCTGGGTTTGATTCTGGAATGCCACGAGATGGGGAAGGGCCATGTTCAGCTCCATGTGAGCAGCCCCACGCTGCAGATGGGTCTGAGGCTGGGTGGGAACTGCTGCCCTTCCCTCCTCTTCTTGAGCTGCCAGGCAGGATGGAGGCATGTTACCACCCACCTGTTCATGCCAGCCAACACCAGCTGGACTGTGGCCAACTGTGGGCACCAGGCTGTCCAGCTGACTCTGAGATTCAGACTCCTCAGGGCATTGCTGTGCCATGTTGTGGGTTGCAGGTTAGGAGGGAAGAAGATTTTCTTTTGGATGCAAAAACCATCCTTTAAAGCCAGAAACCAAAGAAAATGGGAAGCAGCGCCACTGTGCCGCTTCAGCCTTTACTGGACCTTGTCAGACTGTTCTAATACATTTAAATTGGGCACACAGATGAAATGAAGAAGGTTTTATGAATGTTTGTCTTTCAAGTTCTTCCTTATAGAAAGAGTTTCACTGCAGTAGTTCCCAGGACCTCTCTTCTCACCAGGTGGGCAGCTTGTCAGCAGCAGCAACAGGCTGTGCTCCAGCCAGGCCTGGCAGGGCTGCTCACCCTGGCAGCAGCTTCCACAGCTGCCATGGTTTCTGCTCTATGCCAGGCCTCTCGAGGCTGAAAGACTCCAGACCCTTTCAGACATGCTGTCTTCCTCAGCCTCTGCATTCTCTCTGCTGAACTGCACAAAGGAAGGGAGAGGAGAGCCATGTGCCAGCACTGAGACTGATGGCCAGGGCTGTTGAGCAGATGTTCACCCCAAGTGGCAGGTCTGGGATAGGCAAGGTTTAAGCAGCCAAAAACTGTTGGAGTGTGGCAAACTCAAGAAAGGTTAAAGTCATGACTTAATCAGAAGTGAAATGCTCCCCATCTTTTTTTTTTATGTGAGCTAAAAACATAGGGGAAGATTAACTTTCTTTCAAGCTATGGTCACACTGTACCTGTGGAGAAAGTATGTGTGTGTATGTATAAAATTAGAAAAGGTTTAAAGAACCCCAAATTGTCAGGTCACATGAAATAAGAAATGTTTTTTTTTTTTTTATCTTTCTCATGGGAACATGATGCAAAAGGCTAAGAATGAAGAGCTGAAAGAAAAAAGTATCTGAAATACGCATTTATTTTATTCTTCCCATGTTTTTGCAAGGGGAAAAATGTTACATATGGAAAGAAACTGGAGAACGCTTTCACTTTATCAGATAAATGAAAGGAAATTTGAGGAGGACCATGGCCCACTCAGTGTGCCTATATACTTTTATTTATCTCCCAGAAATTGATTAAAGTGAAAAAAAAAGTGTCCCTGAGTAAACAAAATGTTTCAGTTCCTGAGAAAGTGACATTGCAAATCACATTTTCATAGGCAAATTTCACCAGTAACAGCATGACTTGGGAGCTGTTCAAAGGGGATGAACAACCTCTGGGTAGCTGTAAAAATAAAAGCTTGTGGGACCCCAGGGATGGGAGCCAGAGCCCCATGCAGACGTGCATGGAGCTCCAGATCTGCTGCAGGAGTGAGGTGCATGGGCACAACTACAGAGCAGGCACTGCCGTTTTGTCTGCATCGGTCTTAGCTCTCCCTACCACAGCTCACAGTAACTGCCATGTGAAGTACAGGTGCTCTTGATGATTCAGCTCAGGTGTCCTTGAAGAGTAATAATGTCTCCTTTTTTGCCCCTGTTCCACCGTGGTTTGCAGGTGCCATTGCTCTTCCCAGTCCAGCCAAACCCACCTTTATGCACTCACTTATAGTGCCGAACACCAGCACTTCTTTCTCCAGGGTCCGGTTCCCCACCCTCAGGGTGTGAGCTGCCTGTGGCTCAGTTCTGTTCCTCATCTCGTTTTGCATCCGCTCAGCCCCGGCACAGGCCCCTTTCCTGCGGGACATTCCAGTGGTGAGTACTCACTCGTACCATGACCGTGCCACATCCGCACGCCCGGCGCTGGCTGCGTGGTGTGGTCTGTCACTCACCCATCCCTTTTGTTCCTCGAGTTTCCCCTGTCTCAAGCCATTAGTCTCACAGAACTCATTATAGTGCTCATCCCAACTGGAAACACCTGCAAAACCTGAGGGACTGCAACTGCTAAATAACCAGGAGGAACTTTGTGAGCGTTAGGCCGGAGGATGTGGTGGGGGAAAGCTGGCCACTGTGATCCTGTGCAGGCACATGAGGAGCCCAGTGCCCGGGCATCGGGACCACCGTGGGTGGCTGCCCCCTTGTGCGTGCGCAGTCCGTGGGAAGGCTGCGATGACAGTCCCTGAGCCCAGGCTGTGCTTGGAAAGCAGTGCTGGGACAGGGATGGAGGCGACAGGCAGCGCAGGGTGGGTCTGATTATGGTTGGAGGGCTGACAAGAACCATACTCTCGCCGTTTCTGACACTGGCAGGCTCTGTGAGTTTTCTTAACCAGGTCCCAGCAGAAAGCTGTGGCTGTCGCAGCGGTACCGAGTCACAGCAGGGCTGGCAGGACGGTAATTCCTTTAAAAATAAAACCCAGGCTCCTGCCTGAAAGCTGTCCTTGTCCCTTTCTGACCAGCAGCCCTCTCCCTGGAGGGGTCGCGAGTCCAGGACCGTCAAGAATGTTCCCACGCGCCTTCCACGGCACCACGCGCCGCGGAAGGGAGGGCTGTGCCGGAGGGCAGCCCGGCTGTGCCGGGCCCCGAGGGGCGCTCCGGAGCGCGGGGCCGGGGCCGGGCGGACGGTGGGGCGGCAGCGACCCCGGGCGGGTATCGTTCCCGGGCGGGCGGCGATGCCGAGTGGGCAGCGACCCCGGGCGGGCATCAACCCCCAGCGGGCGGCGGCACCGGGTGGGGAGCGACCCCCGGCGGGCATCGATCCCCGGCGGGCGGCGAACCCCGGGTAGGGAGCGACCCTGGGCAGGCAGCGACCCCGGGCGGGCAGCGGTGCGGCAGCGACCCCGAGTGGGCAGAGGCGCCGGGAGGGGAGCGATCCCGGGCGGGCGGTGGTACCGGGCGGGCCGCAGGGCCGCTCCAGCCCGCCCTGCCCCTGTGCCCGGCGGGCAGTGCCGCGCGGAGCTCCTCGGCTCGGCCCCGAGCGCCGCCTCTGCCCTGCTGGGCTCGTTTCGTTCTTCCCTGCGGGCTCCAGAGCTCGCTTCGCTATCCCCGGTGTGCTGGTGACTTGGACAGCACAACGTCTCTCCTGCTTGTGCCTTTCTACCCTTCCTTGCATCAGTCGCTGTAAATTTGATTATGAATCCACTAAAAAGTTGCTAATCCTTAGGTAAAACCCTAATACGCAGGAGTGATACACAGTAGAACAGTTTATAAATGATGTTCATCTCTGGGCCCTGCAGAATTCCAGACTGAGGCTGGAGCAGCAATGCCCTGCCCAAGCACAGCACCTGCCCACAGCCTGCCCACCGGCCTGGGGGTTAACCTACTTAAAGAAGTGCTCTGCCTCATGTTATCCTGTCTGCTCCATGGTTAAGATTCAACATTCACATTTGCTCAGCCCTTGGCAGGAAGCCACGGGAAGGGCTGTGATACGCCAGCCCTCTCGGTCAGCCTTGCAGGCAGATGGATGGCCTGACCCCTTGCCTGTGGGCATTTCGGCCTGCTCAGCATGTCATCAGTGCTCTGACACAACACCTCTCTTGGGCTGTGCGCTCTGATGGGCAATTTCTTATCTCTCTTGGTGCCAGCTGGATATAAGGCTAGTGTGCTGCTGCTTAAGATAGGGTTTAGATGCCTTGCTGGATTTTTGCGATGTTCCATAAGCTGCTTTGGAAAGAGTCATTTGTTTACTCATTTGAACTCTTCAATCTGAGGGTTTTCAAAGCTCATTCATATCCTAGGATAAGATTAAGCCATCAGGGTCAATAAAACCCTTTCCCTTCCTTGTTTTTTCTATGCTCTTGCCTGAAGGAATCTCAGCTTCATACCCGACTTAGTAAAGGATGTCAAGCAACTCATCTGCTTTGGGAAAGGGGTAGAAATCCCCAATTTCTACATGCTGGCCTCTCAGCCCACATTGCTGGGAAGTGTCATATGAGGCTCTACAGAGGTAAGAGGTGTGCTGATGGAACTTTACTGGTGTGAAAATGTCTCAAGAGCTCCAATGCAAGAGGAGAGATGTGCTGGAAATAGATATTGGGTGTTGGAGAGATTCTGGTCTGTTTGGTGGGTCTGTCCTGGTTCAGCTATAGTGTGGAGGCATATGATTTAGTGAATAATCCCTTAAAAATCTAGAAGATAAAAGGCTGCCCAGGTTGTGAGGACTATGGTCTTCTTTCAAAGTACAGTTTTCTTCCCTCTCGGGAAGGGCGAGAAGCCTTGCAGCTGCCAAGGCAGTGCTTTACAAAAACCAGCGCTCCCACTTTTACAAACTTGCTGGCAGTTGTACCAGTTCACATAATTCTGTTCGGGCTTTTCTTGTGCCACTGTGAAAGGGCCTGAAGAAGCAGCTGGTCCTGCTATGGCAGGTGTTTTTTTTGGGACAATGTCTGTGAAGATCTTCTGTGTCCAAACAGGAGAGGTTTGATGCAAGGGTTACAGGGTGGCCTAGCAGCATGATACCTCACAGACTGAGAGACAGAGGTGTGTTGTACAACAAACCCTTTTTGTTCTGTTATAATGGTCATGGGGAAACACTTCATTGCCACAGAGGAGGGTGGCTGATGTAAACCCAACTGTCACTGTTGAGCAACAGAGCGGGAGAGCTGTGAGCCAGAGCTCCGTGGTCACGTACTTCCCTTTAACAGTGACTCTGCAAGCAGAGGCAGCAGTGTTGAAACGCCCTCTGTGTGCTAAAAGGGGGGTGAGCAATAACTGCACATCTGCCTCCTCCCGCAAGGCCAAAGCAAAGGGTCTGAAAGCAGCCAGTGCTTGAGGGACCTCTTTGCAACACTGCGGTGGATGCTGGTGGACTGGAGGACTGATAAACACATTGACGTGGTGTTTAAGTGTTCCTGGTGCTGTTAGTCCCATGTTGTTTCTGAGGCTTAACCGAAGAGCAGAACATCTACCCAGGGTCAGATGAGAGGCTGGCTGACCTGGCACCCTATCACTTGGGCCTCACCAGCAGCAGATACCAAGGGAAGAATGGAAGAACTGGGCAACTGGTATCTCTCTAGTGCAGTCCCAGTTTCCAGTTATCTGTGACTCAAGGGCCTTCAAAAGTGGTATCTCTGAACACAAAAGGCCAATTGTGGTTTTCTTCCCTCACTGACAATTGCTTTTGCCAGCACTGGCCTCTTGGGCAATGGGAGGGCAGCACCCTTGCAAAGCTGCTTTTCCTGCTCGATTCCCATGCAGAGAGAGCCTGGCACAGCACAGAGATTGTGCTGTTGCAGAGCAGGAGTGTGTGAGTTCATCATAGGCCTTTGTCTGCTATGCTATGTAGTGATCAGTAGTGCTTTGTACCCAGGATATTTGTTTGGTAAGATCTCCAGAAAGTGGCAGCAGAGAATCTTGGCTAAGACATGGTTTCTGAAAAGTAATGGGCAGAGAAAAGAAATGTAGCACGATCAGTAAAAGGCAGCTATGAGCATCAGCAGCACAGTTGCTCTATGCCTTCATTGTCAGTGAAAAAGAATTGGCATAATACTCTCCTTGACAACTTAAATGCTTGTTAATTTTTTTTTGTGTTAAAAAAAAAAAAAAAAAGGCATGAATCCAGGTTTGGGTACTGTTCTCAGGGATAATGTGTGTGGAGTAACTGTATTGATACCAGCAGTGAGTAAAGCAGCTCCGTAGCTTCTGATTTCTTTATTAGATAATATCTATCAATCTTTCACACTCAGAGTAAGATTTTACTCTTTGTCGACCCATGTAATAAGATTACTGGAAGAGAAAAGTTAGTCGTTTGAGGGAGAAAATATGGCTTTATTTTTCAGTGATGTGCTGGAATGAAGAGATAGGTGGCTGCAATACAACCTTATTTTGAAGCAAAACTTCTAGGAAAGGTTACTTACTCAGCACCTGTGAACAGAAAACTGGTCTCGACTGAAAAGGGATGGCAGACCTGGGAAAAAAAAGTAAGTCTGGTTTTCTTCCAGTGATATAAAAATCTAGATGTAGTTATTAAAGTGAAAAATAAATCCAAGCTCCCTGAAGCTGCTTGATCTCTGGCTGGTGCTATTTTGCCACTTCTTTAGGATTACAGGATCAACACTACTACTGTTCCCTGTACGCTGTTATTAATAGTAGGTGCTGTACAGGATGTCTTTGGGGTCATTCAGTGGCTGTGACAGTTAGTGAGGTTTTCTTATCTCTCACTGTCCATCTGAAAAACTTCTTTGAACCTCCTGGCTGGTGTCTGCCTTTTTTTTTTTTTTTTTCCTCCTCTCTCTTTCTCTGGGTTTTTTGGTTTTTTTTTTTTTTTCCCAAGAAAATTTCGTGGTTTGGGGAACCGTATGCAGCTGTCCCTGAGATAGTATTTGATGGCAGTCTGTAACCCCTACAGCTTCTCTACCTCCCTTTTTCCTCTTGCCAGAGCATGCTACAGAGCTGTGTCCTGCAAGCACACTGAAAACTCTTGCTTCATTAGGAAATGTTGAGTGTGATTTCAAAGTTGTTGCACAGAGTGGGGTAGTGTGGTGACATCTGCAAAGTATAGGGGAAATCAGCTTTCCTGTGACACATCCACCTGGGATATCACTATGGACCCACAGGACTGGGCCACGATTGGGTGTGGGCACAAGGGGGTGTCCTGGCTGGGGGAAGATGCTTGATCTCCCACTGCCCCAGCTGATGAGTCTCAGGTTTCTGGTGGCATGTTGGCTAGAAAGGCTTCATGGACTGAAGCTTATGCCGGCATACATGAGAAAATACAGACTACATGAGCAGACCTACTTCTTTTCTCCAACTGAAACCAAAGTAAAAAAGCAAAACCACCCAGACCTTTCTATTCCTCTTTTCTTTTATATTTTAAAACACATGCAGATGAAAGAGGAACTGGATAGTAACTGTATTCCTCATATCTAACTCTCCCTCAGGCACTGGGGATGGGTTTGACTGTTAGCAGGGTCACTGATCACACTGTGTCTGCACACAGGCTCTGGAGCACCTTGTGAGTGTTCCCAGGGAGCTCAGTGGGCACAGTTACTTGGAGGCATAAATAGGGTTTTCCAGATCAGGGGTTTGGACAGGGCTGCAGAACATAAAGTCTGCGGTTGCAGCCCAGGCATGCTGATAATGTAACTGAAAGTTGCTGGACGAGGGCAGGCCTAGGCCACTAGCACTGGGGGATGTCCATGGGGTTTGACTGCAGAGCCAGACAGCAACAGGGAGGCAAAGCTGGAAAGGAGGGGCAGCAGCTGAGTGCTGAGAGTGGAAAAAACAATTCTACAAGAAGTATTCACAAGTGTCCATCAGACTGCATGGCTAGCTGATGGCAAACATCTGATGGCTTGGGATACTGCAGACAGAGTGATATATTTTTCATGAGTTCTGGCCTTTCCAAATATACTGTGTCCCATACTGGCCTAGAGAGATGAGGAATGTCTCTCTAAAATGTGTTGCTTGAATCAGTTTGGCTCTTGCTGTGTGCTGCTGGCCTGGGCACAGGCAGCTCACTTGCCTCTGTTGCCAGAGCTGTTCTGGCCATATGAACTTCTGCCAGGCTGGATGAAAACAGCACTGAGATATTGGGTGCTCCTTGAGAATGCCTCATACTGCGGGCCGTCCAGGTGGGGACAGAAGGGAAGAAACAGTGGGACTTGCTTTGGTTACAACTCTAAACTAAACACTGGTGTTGATTTTACTGTACAGGCACTGTGGATGCCAAACTGCTCCAGAGAGAAGGATAGGGGCCTTGGCAGATACCAGTGGGTGCATGGAGGGACCAGCAGAAGCACAGGACCAGTGTTGGCTCCTTGGGAAATCAGAGCCTCTCTTCCCATGCACGCGCCAGGGAACTGAGGTATGACCACCTGCATCCATGAGTTCAAAAGGGAGGTGAGCCTTGCAGGGAAACTTTTCGAGCAAAACTGTCTGAAATGGCAATCCTGCAAGCAGAGCCCTGCTTCCCTGCCCCACACTCAGATAGAAGGGTAGGAGACACACCCCTCTGTGCATAGCACAGTCATGAGCCTGTCTCTCAACAGAGCCCTCCTGGCTGTTTCTTCCTTCCCAGCCCATCACATGGCTCCTCAGCAGCCAGGGCAGCAGGGCCTGACCTCTGTGGAATGGGTAGCCTGAGGTGGCTGGACTTGGGACAGCTGATGTGGCTCCTCACAGCTTCCCCAGCGACCTGCCCTGTGTGGCTTCTGGCTGGGATGGCCACTGGCCCTGTGTGCCTGGCTCACTGGGGCATCGTGGCTGCACAGGGTAAAGGCTGAGGTCCTCGCCCTCCCCCAGCCACCTCTTGCCCGGCTCATGAGCATCGTGCCCCTCGGCAGGATGGGGAGGGCTGCTTTCACAACCTGGATGTGTTGTCACTCACATCCAGACATTTCCTGTTATCTAACCTCAGCCTTATCTTCCCCATTCGCAGCTTCCTCTTGAAGGAGGAGCAGCCCCTTCAAAACCGAGCTGTGTGCCTGGGCTGTGTCCCCACTGCGCTCCTGCACGACCCCCGGTGCCAGCCCACAGCGGGTCAGGATGGTCCACTATGGTAGGTGCCAGCTCCCTGTCCTGCCCGAGGAGGGGGTGGCTGGGGACAGGGGAGGGTCTGTCCTTTAGTGGTGACCTCCTGTTTCTCAGTCAGGAGGTCCTTAAGGACCGTGGGTGTCGGGACACAGAAACCTGCGGGGTGTCCATTTTTCTGGCAATGCAGAAAACTGTCCTGCCAGCCCAAGTTACACTTGAAGCTTCAGGGGGTCTGAATCCCCCTTGGGTTTGGACTGCCTCCGTTCAGTGCTCGAGGTGCATCTGCTTGAACCAGAAGAGCGCTTTGGTGCCTCCTTTCATGGATGCGATGGTGTTTGGCTGGGTGTGCTTTGGGAAGGGCAGGCTCAGGGATGGTCCCAGCCAGGGAGCACTGCACTCCGAACCTCAATTCCTCCATGAGCGAAAATTACGATTAGCAGTGATATGTAGCTCTGCTGGGTATCAGGGTGCATGTGTGTGTGTGCTCTCCCGGCTCTCACACACATCCCGCCTGTGAGCTGCTGGCAGTGGGAGATTTTGATCTAAGTTAGTCCTAGATGAGGCAGCACACAAAGAGCAGAGGAAGGTGAGGGATGGAGGAGGGTGGAACAGGAAGAGATTCTGTTTCAGCCAGGTGTAAGCACACTCTTCAGCTCCATTTCTCAGTCCCAATAGCTTCAGTATAACAGACAAACCTTTACCCTCTTCCCCTCCTTGGGCATCTGGGGCTCGAAGAGCCATGGAGGCAGGGTCCAGGGTGCTGGGGTGGGCGGCCACAGGGCTCAGGTGAGTGGAGGGGCTGCAGGAGCGCTTGAGGCTGGTGGCCTCCAGGTGTGTGTGTGGGGATTTATCAGGCCCTTCCTCGGGGCTTTGGTATGAGACATGAAGTGCTGCTTGCAATGTTTCTGATTCCCAGCCTTGCAAGGCATTCTCCCACCTGTCCCTGGAAGCCAGAGGCCTCTCAGTGACATGTGTGCTGGCTGTTGGAACAGCAGCCCCCTGGGTGTGCAGTGGGCTCTGGGCATGCACTGTGGCCATGCCGGGACAGCAGCCAGTGCCTCTACTCCTGACAGCCAGTGAGCCCCACAGTCTGGGTCTGTCACTAGAAAGCCATGGGTCTCAGGAGCTTGTCTGCTGCTGGGGTGGGTCCAGCTGCTCCCAGAGCAATGCCCAGCAGTGCTGGGCTGTTTCCCAGCCCTCCCAAGGGCACAGTTGGCTTCTGGGCACTTCAGGAAAACTTCTGCAGGACTGGGTTCTTGAGCCCTGGGGAGGGAGTGGGATGGCTCTGCAAGTGGGAGCCGTGTGTCTCTGAAGGCCCTGTGGTTTGAGGACGCTCCTGTGGGGTTGGCATTCCTTGTGTTGCCGGGCAGAGGGGAGGGAGCACTTGGCTCCTCCTGGAGTTGGGTACAGGGCTGTGGAGGGGGGGTCAGCGATTCTGGGGGAGCCACTAGTGATGCTGAGGGATCATCGGAGCTGGGACAGCTCACCAGGGACTCCAAGGGGTCAGCGGTGCCAGAGCAGTCACCAGCAGCAGGAGGGTGGGTGTCCAGGAACGAGATATGAAAGTGTATGTTTATTTGTTAGAAGATGGCATGTTTCTCTGGGAGGAAAAGTGCTGAATTATGTGTTTTACTTTTGGACGAAATAGATGAACTTGACCTCACTGAACCAAATATTGCAGCGTGTGTCTGACAAAGCTCCCTGAGGTGTCTGCTGTGGGGCTGGGTGCGTAGGAGGGTGTATGGAGCAGGACAGCATGCAGTGCAGAGCAGCTCCTAAGAGAAGCACACCCCAAAGTTTCAGCTGGCCAGGGTTCAGCAGACCCTGTTGCCCACAGATCCATGGGGATTCTTGCTTTCAATTCAGGCTGTGGTTTGGGTTTCACTGAGAGGAAAATAGAGATTACCTTGATTCCAGTTCAAATCCTGCATAATAAATGCGTGCCTTGAAATGGCTGCAGACTGCATGCTGGGGCTCTGCTACACAGCATGTGAAAACCACACAGCCACACTTTGATGCATGCTGTTACTAGGTTTAGCATTGAATCTATCTAATAATTTTACTTTTCATTTATTGTCATCACAAGTTGCAGAGCAGTCTGACAGCCCTGTAAAAATACCTGAGTGATGATGTGCAGCCTGGAGGGGACTTTTTCTGACTTCGATAAGGGACTGACTGAAGAATGCAGGAAGAAAAACTCTTTGTTTTCGCCTCAGGGTATACAATAGATTGCTCATTTTTATAACGCTGAGCTTTTACATGGAAATATCCACTTCAGCTTGAAACCAGAAGCTGACAATGACAAATTCATTCAGATCAGATATGATGTCTGTGGGTAGAGGAGCAAGTTCCATTCCAATTTGCTGATAGAATTATCTCCACTGTGTCCCCTCCCCTTATCTGTCCCTCACAGAAATATTTCAAGTGGGTGTTTTTCCCATCAGAAAGCCACAATGGGGGATTATTTTAAGCTGCAATTGCAGAAGCAGTGCTGTCTTCTTTCCCCTCCAAGGCCAGATCTGGCCCTGTTAGACATCAGCACTGAACCTGAGGGTAGTCTGGTTGATGGTACCTGCTGAAGAGTCTGCTCAGTCTTTCTTGGGTGGCCTCCCCACACTTTGGTATGGCTGAGAGTACTTTTGGGTATGACAGGTTCACTTGTACTCTAGTAAGCTGATCTTAAGTCAGCTTATTAACACTGTTTTTTTATGTTCATGAAATGCACATGTTGTTTTTATCCATTGCAATATCCTTTTATATACTGTGGCTGAATTCCATTTGGAATGAGAAACCAGAACAAAGAACTGATCCCTATCTATATCACACCCAAGGTGAAGATAGGGGAAATACAAGAATTGCAAAGTGTGGGTAGTGCCCCAGTCTAGAAGCTGATTTTGTCTTTAAAGCTGTAGCTGTTACCTTGCTCTTAAACCTTATTCCAGTCTCTTCTGGGTTCAGAGAATATGTGTTTGATGTTACTGTTTTTCACTTGTGCTTTCAACTGGAAAAAATTTTCTCTTTCCCGGTATGTTTCTCTGTGTTATTTTAGATGGTCATTGCATAAAATACAGTCAAAGAAGTTAGAGACAGAAATGGTGGTTTTGTGTCTTTAATGGTCTACCTTCAGAAATACAATTAATAACATTTTAGGTTTTATTTTGATATAAAAAATAGTGTGGCTACTTCCTCACAAACTGGTGCTGCTTGTCATGTGAAATTAAAATCCAGGGACTGGTAAAGAAGGTAAAAACATCTTGCTTAAAAAGCTGTATTTGGGCATGTCCATGAAGAGTATGAAGGACATAGTGTTGTGCAGAATGGGTGCGTGGCTTAGAAGTCAGGATAAATTTCTCTGAGAGTTGTATCAGAATTTAAAATCTGTTTTTAGGCTGAAATTCTGAACAGTCAACATGTGAGGAGAACATAGAACAGAGTAATACTGTGCAACATCTTCTCTAGTGTATGCTTTGTTACTTAGTTTTCTTTAAGTGCATTTCTGCATTTCCTGCACACTCTGGTTAAAAGAACAATGGAATAACATCATCTTTGGTCTTTGTTCAAGCAGTGTGTGTGTGTGTGTGTGTGTGTGTGTGTGTGTGTGTGTGTGTGTGTGTGTGTGTGGTGGATATGATGTTCATTCTTAAAGGCTTGATTATGCCAGCGTATCGGGATGGAAAGCTCCACTTATTGCAGGAGAGGCTTTTTCTCTCTGCTGGAAATGAAGCAGAAGGTGGATAGTTTGTCAACAGAAGAAAGCTTCACTTCACTCCCACAAAAGTTCATTGTTTCCTTGTTTGGAGCTTGGTTTTCTTTTAGCATCATAATCCTTACAGTATTCTGCTGAATGGAGGACCCTCCAACAGAATCGGTGATGAAACATTCTGTGCATGCCCAGGGGCAGAATCATACCTCTTTTTCAGACCTTTGAATTAATGTAGTGGACATTTTCCTCAGCAGATGGTAGTCTGCTAGTGTGGTTCTCTCTCACTCAAAGAAGAGTGTAGGAGGGGGAAATATGGGAGGGTTAATTATGATTTTTACTAACTGGAAGAAGCCTCTGATATTGACATGAGCTCCTGTGCTTCTTTTTTCTCTTTGTGCCCTCAGGTTGGCATCCAGCGAAGACACTGAGACCCCTGGGAGCTGCAGTGTGGCACTGCGTGTATTTGACAAGCTGAGTCCGACACTCAGTGTGCAGAGTGTCAGTTTGTCAAATACCCCAAGTGAGGCATTGCTGAGCGACGTGGCACATGCTGAGAGTCCAGCTCCTTCCTCCTGCTCTGGCAAGAGTCTTCCTCCCCAGATTCTGTGCCTCTCCAGAAACCGACCGAGGTATTGAACAGCCCATTCCATTGTTACAGAACACCTGATTGATCCTGTGCTGCCAGGTTTCCCTTCAGCCCCAGTTTGGGAAGTGTCTAGCATGGTATTCCTCCCACGAGGACATCTGTACAGAAGGGGTGCTGGTGCAGCTCCTCTGCATTGTAAAGGCAGAGAGTTGGGCCCTGGGTCCTTTGCATCTAAAGACAATGCTCTTCTCTTCTACACACATTAACTAGCCAGCTGTTAATTAGTAATTCTGTTCTGTTATCAAGGATTCTGGCAACTATAATCACAACATCATGGGAAAGGGCAGCACTATCTATAATACAGAATCTTTTCTTTGCACATATATGTATCTTTTTTTACTTGGAGTACAAGCTAATGAGGCTGCTGATTAACTTCCCTCTCGCCCATTGGCCAGTGAAAAATGCATGTTTGCTCAATCTGTTTTAAATTAGGCCATGGAGTCCATTGCTGTTTGGAGGAGACTCCTATCTCCCTAACCCTTAGTCAGCCCTTGCAGCAAGGTTGCCTGTTTCTGCTATTTTATCATCCTACTTGAAGACGTCATGATGCATGAGCATTTTTAATGACTGGCTTAGAGTATATCAGATCTGCAGCTTCAGATACGTCGGAGTGGGGGTGGTGTCCAGCCCAGTTTGACAAATTAAACTCTTTGAAAGCATATGACAGGGAAATCTCAGAAATCAATAAAAATTCCCAAGACCTTACTGACTTGTTTTAGGACAGTACCACCAGCAAAATGTGCAATATTTGAGAATAAATTTAAATACTAAGCTTTTAGGCTTTTTGTTGCAACTCTTTCTTAGTAAATATTTTGAAGAAGTTGAAGTTCATATGAAGCTGGGACCCATGAAGGTGTATCATTGCCTAAGCAAATTGTGGCTTGCTTTTTGAACAGGTCATGCACTTCTGGACAGAGTCCTACTCCTTATGACTCACACTCCCATGGTCTCTCTCCAGCATCTACTCATGACTCATAGGCATCACCCTTACCTTTATCCCTGAGCTCAGCTTCTAAAGAGAACAAGGTCTGTGATTTCAGGCATTGCTTTGTCCCTAATGGATCCCTAATGTAGCAGACAGCTCTCAGCCCCAAATCCTGCTGCCACACAGACCTCAGGGTTTAAAGAGACCTAACATCTGCATCACAACTGGCCAAGTGTTCTCTTATGTCCTTCATTCTTGTTTTCTTGTGCATTTCCAGTTTTTGCTGCCTGCAGGATTTGCCCCTCTGCTTTTCAGATAACTCTCTCCTCCACCTCCCAGTTCCTTCTAGATGGCTGGGAGGAAGGGGAAGAAAGCTAACCTCTTCCTCCCTTACAAGAACAGGCACCAAATTAGAGTGGGACAAATTTCTCTGGGACTTCATCTCCCATCTTCCCTCCTCTGAAATGTTGTTTCAGGGCAGAAGTTGAGGTTTTCCTTCTGTGCTGGAGCAGAGCTGGGGCTTAGCAAATGAGTCCCATCACTGTGTGAGTGACCAGTGCAAGGAAAGAAGTTCTCCTTTGCAATACAGCAAAACCCTTTGTGACTTTCAGAAGAAAACTCTTCTGTTTCCAATAGGTTTTACTTCCACACATGCAAAAAATATAAATAAGAAAATAGTCATACACTTGGAGAACAGGGAAAAACAGTCACCTCAGCACTGGAGACAGAATTTTTGTGTTTCCACTGCTCTGCTGCTGTGACCAAAGGCCTTTTGCTGTCCAAACTAGAGGCAGTGACAACATGGAGTGGGTGGGGACTGTTCCAACTGGAGCACTTGCTCCCCATTTCTTAACTCCTGCTGCCTGCTTCCTCTGCAGCTTCTCTCAGGCTTTGGGTCTTCCAAGGAAGGTGTCTGGACCTCCTCAGAGCAGAGCAGTGCTGGGAGGAATCACAGGTTAGAAAAATCATGTTGTTACATAGTCAATGAGTGAACCTGGAACTCAAAGCTTATGACAGTAAGAAAGCATAACAAAAACACCAGGCAAATTGAAAATGAACTCAGAAAGTACTTGGTGGGGGAAAAAGTGCCATATCATGCGTTTTGGACCTGGATCCACTGAGGAGAGGATGGTGACACTGAGAAGTTTTCAGTTCCCTTTCCACACTGTGTTGATCTAGCACCCCATACTTCTGCTCTGCACGAGTGTGGCTGCACTCTCCACCCCCCTCATTCCTCTGTTTCACACACCCCTGGAATCACTGATGCCAGCAGCTTCCCCCGTGTGGGGTCGGCAGGGACTGCTTGTGGGGCAGTAAATGAAGCTACAGCAAACACACCCCTGTGAGGGTTCACTTACCTTAGCCCAAGGGCATAGCATGAAAGAGACACACACCCATTCCAAATGGTCCCCACACTGCTTGCCCTTGCTCAGGTCTCCTCTCCAGCCGGGGCAGGGGAGCTGTGGGTCTGAGAGCAGCACCCACATATGAGCTAAGGGACCAGTGCATGGAGAAGGTGCTGCTGTGGCCCCACAGGGACAGGCTGGACCATTGCCTGCCTCCCAGGAGTGCAGCAGTCTGACACCCCGCACAGCCCTCCCTGCACAGCCATCTCTGTGACGCTCACACAATACAGGTGAGAGACTTTTCTCTCTGATCTTTTCCAATAGTCATCTCATGTCCTGAAGAAGAACTGCCCTTGTAATTCAGAACTGTAAAGGTAAAAGTGGGGCTCTTTGCAGTGCTCAGGCCACAAACAGCGATGCTGTCAGGCTACTCATCTATGAAGAGACAATCCATGGCAGCAGAGACAAGAGCCAAGAGTGGGTGAAGTCAGGGCCAAGCAGGAGGGTGTGTGTAACCTAAGCTCAACTGCTTCCCCACGCTCCCCCTACTGCACCCACTGGTTTCATAAAAGCCAGTAACTCTTCTTACACATTTGCTTTGTTAAAGCCAAGTGGCATCTCCACTCCCTGAAAAGGCTGGAGGTCAGAAGGATGCTGGCTGGAGGCACAGATAAGGCAGAGAGCTCTGCCAGCAGCATCCCAGTACAGGCAAGGTACAAATGATTAACAATGAAGAGGCAAACCCGGCTGCTAAGTGACAGTGTATTGTGGGGAACATGCTGAAGCTGAAGGCAGGAACAGCATTTTGCAATCATGAGCACCCACAGCATCCCTGTAACATAGGTCAGCATTAGTATTCATACAGATTGATTTGTGTCCCACAGTGATGTGTCAGGCTGTTATAACTAGAGAGGTCCCTTAATCATTATCCAGATGCCTCAAATTTCTCTCTTTTTTTTTTTTTTTTTTATTATGACTCTGCCTCCCACGGTGTAAAAACTAAATGCCATTATTTCCTTCAACATCCGTTCTGGTTTTCCAAGAGAAAAGGCGTGGTGGCAGTTCAGACACAATCCCTGGTTTCTTTCAGCCGGGGATGCCCTAACAGGAACATGCACTGAAACCCTTGCCAGTGTTACTGGCTGGCAGCATTGCTCCCAGTTACTCCTGGATTTGCAGGCTAAAGATGTTCACTCCTTCAGATACTCTCTTCCTGCCCACAGTCCTTCAGGCTGCTCAGAAATTACTCACTCTGTAGAAGTGTAGACAAATGCTCAGCTGAGGGTTTCTGCTCCAGCAGGCAGGGCCTCATTTATCAAATCCCAAGATTATGCAGCTCTTCTCAGTTAAAGCAAGCAGTGAAACATTTATCAGAGCAGAAGACCAACAGGAAGATGGGTTTCCTCCTGTTAAGTTCATCATTTAGCATGTGCAGTCCTGCATGGCTGCTCATGCAGAAAAGCCAGTACTCTGCTAAATTCCTTCTGTTTCATATTCTGATTCCATTGCAGTCACAAGGTTCTCATACTCAGGACTTTTCCTGTCTTTGACGGTGAGAGTACCATTGGATATTTCAGCATTAGAACATGTCTCCTTGTGTAGACACTTAACAGGGACTTCCACCTCAGACTCCAGCACCGTGACACCTGCATTACTGTGGCTGGGACAGGACAGACAGGAGTAAGTGGGATGACTAAAGCAGCCGGCACTTCATTTGTATCTTAGTCAGAGACAAGATCTACCACATAATCTGCAGAATAGCAAAATTTGTATTACTCTAGAGAGGATCTGGGAGACTCTGAAGCACGAGAGAGTGACATTAAAAGAATTACATACACACAAAAAAGTGCACTGAACAGTTAACACTGGCACCATAAATTCTCATGGCAGCATTGTGTTATACTCTAACCTTACAAGCAGACAGTCTGGCCTTTGGAAAGTAATTACCAGGAGTAATTGGGAATAATGGTTACAGATGGCTAAGGTGTGCCCTTGAGTAGAAAAGCAGTATGAAGGTCTTGAAGGCTGAGATTAGGAGAGGGCAGAAGATGTGATTGTATAATCATAAGAAAATAGGAACTGCACGAACTAATTCTTGGGCAAGCACTGAGACACATTTCTTATAGAGAAAGCCATGTATAGAGGGAACTTAAGGAAAGAAATGAGAATTCTTGTTCTTTGTTTTGTTAAATAATGGTGGGAATTTCCTAAAGAGAACAGTTTTTCAATGGCATGGAAGAGGCAGAGCAAAGAACCCAGAGAATCCTTCTGTTTTTCTACCGCATTAAATAACAGAGTCTGAGTATCTCCTGTGCTCAAGTGTTCCCATGCTGCTAGCTAATCTGCCACGGTATTCAGAGCCTCCCCCTGCAAGGCAAAGAAATCTTTGGCTTTTCACTGATCAAAGAGGCTTCTTGGGAGCAGATACCAGTACAAAGTCCTTTTTAGTCTTAACATGCCAGGTAGAAAATCACACTCACAAAGCAACTTCATAGAGAGGTTCTGAAAAGGAGGGGGGAAAAAAACAAACAAACAAAAAAATCCCTTAATATGCGCAGTCACTTGTTTTGTGTCACAAAACAAAACTTGGCTTCCAGGTATTCCCGCGTTCAGGAATAACTCTCCCATAGGCCTCACTCTGGAATGGACCAACTGCGGATGGGGGAACGGGGCCTTTCTGCCTGCCCGCCCCGTCCGCTCTCCCCGGGGCTGCCCCCACCGTCCCCTCGCCCCGGGGCTGTCCCGTCTGCCCGCCCCGTCCCCTCTCCTCGGGGCTGTCCCGTCTGCCCGCCCCGTCCCCTCTCCTCGGGGCTGTCCCCACCGTCCCCTCTGCCGGGNCGAGCGCTGCGAGCGCGGCGCTGCCCAGCGCGGCCCCGAGCGCGGCCCCGAGCGCCGCGAGCAGCGGGGCAGGAGCGGCACCTGCGGGGGGACAGCGCTGTGACCGCGGCCGGGGGAACGCGGCCGAGCCCCCGCCGCAGAGCCGGGAGCGGGCGGTGCCCGGAGCTGCTTCGGACGGGCTTTAAACCCGAAAGAAACCTGCGGCGACGCCGAAGGTGGAGCCGAGGCCAGTTTAGGGTTCTGTCACTTCTCAGTGGAGCCAGAGAATCCCACGATGGTTTGGGATGGAAGGGATCTTAAAGCCCACCTGGCTGCACCCCCAACCATGGGCAGGGACACCTTCCACTAGATCAGGTTGTTTCAACCCCCATCCAACCTGTCTGAATAGTTTCAGTGATGGGGCAGCTCTGGATGGAAATGCAAAGCAAATTTCAGGCAGCAAACGCCCCTCAACAGGCCTGTGGGCTGGACCCAGAAGGGCATCTCCTGCCTGGACAATGCCTGGTGTTTGGCATGCCAGGGATTTGTTCCCTGCAGCTGGATCCACCACAAGCACAGCAGCTGGATTTGGAGCTGGTCTGGGATGACGTCTGCCAGCCCACCCTTGCTGGTGCAGATCTAGTGTTTTCCAACATAAGACCCCACTCACCTGTGTCTGTGCCAGGGCCTTCTGAAGCTGTATCCATCCTGGAGAGTGGCACTGTTGGGAACAGATCTGCTAACAGAGAATAGTGAATGCATGACAACCTTGTTGGGGGCTGCCCTGGACATCAGCAGAGCAGGGTCTGCTCTGCCAATACTGGACTCACCTGTCATCCTGCATGTGTCCTGCCAACCAGCCTGGGGCAATATGTGGCACTCCTGTCCCCTCCTCCCTGACCTTCACCCCAAGAGTCCCTGGCAGTCCTAGCTGACGTGCTGCATCATGCCTGACTACAGCACAGCCTGGGAACTCCCTTGACTTTGTCTTGCTGGCGCTCAGCCAGATTTTCACAGGAGACTTTCACTCCCTCTGTCCTATGGTGACTTCCTGGCTGGCCTGGGGAAGCTTTGACATCAACAGCTGCACTCTAAGCTCCCTGTTCCAGGTCTCTTGCCTCAAGTGACCTCCCACTGAAGCTCTGCAACGCCAACAGTTCTGGTCTTAGAGGGACACAGAGGACATTTTGTTTCCCCCTACCATCATCAGGCACACTCAGAAGCAGGGAGACTGCCAGCCCCTGGTGCTTGCTCTCAGGGTAACCATGAAGACAGAGTTAATATTCAGTGTATGTGTCTGATCATCCTACGGAAGAGGAAATTCCTTCCTTAGTGGTCTGCCGTGAACATGAGGAGCCATGGCCTGGGCACTCACCTGTCACTGTCAGATCCACATCACCACTCTCACCCTGACCTGTGGTTGAGTGGTATCTTCCTGGGGTTCCCACATCTCTCCACAAGGCTGCTGTTGTTGTGGGCAGATCTGCAATGTGAGGGAGAGGAAGAGGCTCACACAGGGGTTTGACCGTGTTGGTGATGCTGCTGGGATACAGATCTCTCCACAGGCAGGGAAGGAGCAGGAGGAACCAGCCCCATCCGGCAGACAGGAGGGTGATGCCGCACCAGCAGCGTTAGCCACTGTGCGTTAGGGTTAATTAATCCCTGGTCCCATGCTGTTTGCTCCAATGTGCAGCTGCTGTGAAAACCTCCATGGTGTTTCAGCCAGAGCTTCCACCCCCTGGGAGCTCAGCAGGCTTTGTCTCTTCCACGGGGCACTGTGTGGTTGCTGTGCATGGCTGTGCCATCACAGGGACCACAGCTCTGCTGGTCAACTTACCAGACAAGGAGGGCTGCAAGTTTTCCAACAGGCATTCATCATGGACTCGTTTAGGTTGAAAAAGACCTCTGGGATCATGAAGTCCAACCTAGCATGCCCCATTGTGTGGAGCCCGGGCCCATCAGAGCATGGCAGGTGTGAAGCGCACCCTGTCTGGCAACAGCCAGCTTGGTTTGTGCCCTCACTGAATTACCACTCACTGGTTCCTCGTTCTCAAAATGAAGCCCTGACTCCTTGTCTAAACTTGCTGAACTGCAGTGGGCAGTATTGAGACCTTCAAAAACCCCAGAGGAATCAATAAATGCTTGAAATACAAACCCTCTTTTGCATCAGGAAAGAGCAGTTCCTCAAAGAGGAGGAGGAGGAGGAAATTGAACCCAGGAAATAAAGAAGGACACAAGCTGGAGCCAACGACAAGGGGCACTGAAGGTGTTTGTCATTTCCTTCTTTCAGGGCAGAGAAGAAGGACTCTGTTCCTTCCCACTGCAGAAGGGCTCCAGATGTTCTCTTCTGCGGCTCTGGGCACTCACCTGTCACTGTCAGCTCCACAGCATCGCTCTGCTGGGCTGCTCCGGCCCCAGCCCTGTTTGCTGCCTCGCAGAAGTACGTGCCGCTGTCAGAGAGCCGCAGGCTGTGCCACAGCAGCTCAGCCCTGCCGCTCAGGAGCAGCGCTTTCCCCCCCGACACGCTTCGGAACCAGCGGTAGCTGATGGGGGGGGACCCGTCGGCCTCGCAGGTCAGGCTGGTGCTGGCTCCGGCCGGGACAGTCAGCCCCAGCCGGCCGGCCCTGATGATGGGCTTGGTGGCTGCCACTGGAAGACAAAGCAGAGGGGCCCAGGTCACGCCGGGCTGGCTGTGGCGGGGAAGGTCCCAGCGCCGCGGCAGTTCTCATTCTGGCTGTCGCTGCCTTCTCAGGAGGAAGCGGCTCTCGCATCACCTTCCTGCATATGCTGAGTTTAGGTCATCTGTGCCTTAAACCCGGTTACACCAGCTGTGCCACCATTCCTGCAACCCTATCACAAAGTTCTGCTCTGTTGGTGTGTGCCCCATTTGCAGAAAGACAGTTATTTCTAGCACACACTGAGGATGTTTGGGAAGGAGAGAAGGCAGACTTGGCTCCCACAACACCCACGTGCTACAAGAACAGCAAACACATTGGCTGACTGCCTGCAGAGAACCCAAACCAGAACTGGATTTTATCTCAAGCACCACTGGCTCAAGTGGCCCATCAGCAGGTCCAGATGGGGCTGTATATTAATTAACCCCCTGCCCTAATGCATCCCTACACCTCCATGAGTAGAGAAGGGCTAGCTAACACTGCAAGGGAGGCAAACGCCCTAACCCCAAGCCTGGATAGGGTAGACAGCGTGGTGGAATGACTGTTCCCACCAACACTGCTTCTCCTACCTGCTCTTGAATTAACTGACTGCACAAGTGCAGGGGTTTGCTGTGGGATTTACCTTTGACAACTTTAACTGCAGTTGTCACCTCCCGTGTTATCAAGCTCCTGTTTTTAGACCTCCAGATGACTTGACAGGTGTAGTGTCCGCTGTCAGGCATTTCAAGATTCTCAATTAAGAGTGAAGCATTTCCTGGGCTGTGCTTTGGGACACTGACTCGATCTCGGAACTTAGACAGCAAGATGTGGTCACCAGAATCATCCCTCCGAAAAATGGTAGAGGTGCTGGAGTCTCGCTCCACACTCCAGCTGAGTGTTTGCTCTGTGAAACCATCTGAAGGCACGTAGGTACACGGTAAAGTGGTGGATCCCATCCATGTGCCCTTGACCTGGTGGACACCAGACAGATCCAGGAGGGCTGCAGGGAACAGCAGTGGAAGAAATCAGAACGCAGCATAAGAGGGGAACATCCTCAGGACAGACGGGACTCAGCAGTGGTGGAAGGCAGCCTGCGGCTGCGTCTCAGATGTGCTGGAGACAACAGCCACTAAGCCAGCCCGCATTGCCAAGCACAGGGAAGTGAATGGCTGCTCTGACCTCAGGGCTGTTCTTATTGTGTCTCTCTCTGGATGCTTGCCATTTCTCAATTTCTTCTTGGTACAGAGATGCTCCTTGCAGGCAGGTGCATTTAAGGATATTCTCTGCAGTACTGGACCTGGAGTGGGGTGGTTGACTGAAGCCAATCCTTTTGCTTTAGCCTTGGAAAACTTCCTGACTGGATAAGCACCCTGCCAAGCACTCAGGTAAGTACAGAAGAAGAAAGGACAGATTTTTCTCTGCTCATTCTCCCAATCGCTACAGCTGTCTGCCCATGGATCCTACAGCTCCTCTGGAAAGTGCCTTTTATAAATAGCAAATCACCTGAATTGCATTGGACTTGGCTCACTTATCCCCATACCCCTCATCGCTTTCCCCTTTCCCCTCCCCAGAAAGGCACTAGTTATGTTCACCAGCTTTAACTCACAAGAAGTTGCTCGAGAAGCTGATCCCAGAATTTGGCAAAGCTGGGTTTTGATGACAAAATGGGGGAATGTACTTCAATGCATTTTTCTGTATGTCAGGAGCCATCCTAGACTTCTGTATACAACTTCTCAATGCAACTTTCTTGTTTTCCAGAACTTTCCTCTGCTGCTGCCAGTGTCATACATGTACTAAGAGAGGGCATATTCAATCATGGGCATAGGAACTGAAGCCAAGGCTCCTATCTCAGGTCTCCTAATGCAACCAGAGATTCAACAGAGAGGAGAGAACAAGGGGAATCACCTGGTCTCACAATTACAGCTCCTCTTCTTCATGTGGCTATGTTAGCATAATGATGGGGATGCATTATTAAATTCTAGTAGAGTGCATATTACAGCTTCACCAGGACTGTTCTGGAAGCTGGCACAGCAGATAGGGTCTTCTCTAAGAGTCTCAAACAATTGTGTTCTGTTTTTGCCTTGGGGCAGGGGAGCTGTCTTGCCTGATACTGTCCCATTTGCTTCACTTTTAAAAGCACCTTGTTATATCTGATACCAAAAGAGACTCTTGTGAATTCTCAGGCTCTATTGTTACTACAATAAACTAAAGACTTTCCACACTCGTCAATTTAAAAAAATTAAGACACTATAATTCAAAAGACATTCCCTACCTTCTTAGTATTCTGATTTTTGTTCTTATCTATTGAAACATTTACTCACCATTGCAGCTGATCAAAGTCATCACGAACACCACTATCTGCCCAACTTCTCCCATTCTCCCAGAATGACAGGTCTGCCTTCCTTTCCCCGAGAGACCCCCACCCTCCTGGGACCAGACTGCAAATGAATAACACTTCCCTTTCTTCTGTCCTTTGTCATCTAGGATCCTCTTTCTGAAACATCACGAGTCCATTTCACTGCTGAGTTAGGTGAAGGGTAAAAGAAAGGCTGTATGGATCTTTCCAGCTGCACTCCCTGTCCCCACCGACTTCTCTTGACGCAGCCCAGGACACAGTTGACTTTCTGCGCTCCAAGTGCCCATTGCTGAGTTATGTTGAGCATCACAGACCATCTCAGCACACATTTCTACTGCAATAGTCCAAAAATCATCATGTTTCATGCTCTGCAAGATCGTGTCATGTTTGCCAAGGCTGGGACTTTTGACTGGTGACCAAGAGACTTAACCCAGGGGACGTTCTGAGTATGCTCTGTAGGGTACCTTTAGAAGTTCTTCCACGAGTTGCCAATAGGTGTGATGAGCAGGATTAATCTGTATTTGCAAATTATTACTGAAAGGAGAACAACTTAAGAAAGATAAGAAACATGTATAGAAGCAAATCTACTGACTTCAGGAATTCTGTTTATAGGCATTTGATCAGTCACTAGAGCAACTTTTTTGAGATTTGTTCAATTGCTGTGCCTTAGGCATATGGTTCTGACAACTATGCCAGGAGAACAGTATCTCTGAGCAGGAAGCAGATGTGTCTGAAATACAGAGAACAACTTTCTGATGGATCTGAGAGGGAAAGGTAAGTGGGGTGGTTTTGCCACAGCCTTGGCCCATCACAACAGATACCTGTTTGCTTGGGCTGAAGCATTTACCTTGCAGCTTTGCTCAGACCCATCTCTGGAAGTGCTGCTCTGTCTATGATGGCTTGGTCCCTCTCTACTAGGGCAATGAGAGCTGGAGATCATCTTCATTTTCCTAAAGTCAGTAAGCTGATTAAAACTGTGTGGTTCTCATTTAGTCCCAGGTGGAGGCATGCCCCCCTGAGGGGCACTTGCTGTCTTCAGTGGAACTTGCCTAGTGCAAGCAGAGGCAATCTGGAACCAAAAGCGGAATGTGCAACCAATTCATCCAAAGCTCCAGGCTGAGAGCCACCACCAGCTGCCACCCTGCCAAGGAAGACAATGGAGGCAGCAGCACCTATTCTTGCAGAGCAGGTCTATGTCAGACATTGAAACTTGATTTTTGCTGCCTTTTCTAGACATCTGTGCTGCAGCTACCAGCGGTACCAGTTCACATGGCCTCTACTGCCCATGCTTCCCTTGAGGAGCCTTTACCAATGTTTGAGTCCTGCCTGAAAGCAAACAGACAAAAAAGCACTTGTTAAAATTTAAGCTATGTCTGTCAAAGAGGCAATGAGTCTATTTTTATAGAGGTTATTTAAAACCAGCCTTTTGCACACCCTGGCTATGACTGAGAAACAGTCTCCTACACAAAAGAATTTAAAAGAAGCTGAATTTTGGGGAACATGCCCTGAAACTGGCTGAAAACCCAAGTTAAAACTGCTGATAGGAGTAATTTCTGAACCGGACATGCAAGACTTCCTGAGGCTGTAATTATACAGGATTAAAAAAAAACACAAAAAAAAAAAAAAAAAANAAAACGTCCGGGGACGTAAATAAAAAAAAAAAAAAAAAAAAAAAAAAAAAAAAAAAAAAAAAAAAAAAAAAAAAAAACAAAAAAAAAAAACCAAAAACCCCCAACCCACCCTAACTGTATAACTAAAATAGGCATGAAGTACTGTAGTTCCTCAAATGTGATGTACATTACATCTTTCTCTCCATGGACAGCAATGTAGCTGCTAGTCTAGTCTGCTGAGTCACACAGTCAACCCATTTCTTCCTAACCAGAAGGATTCCTCATATTTTTAAATCTGAACACAAGGGGAGGAGAGGGGGGCAACCAAACCAAAACCAGCCAACCAACAACAACAAAATAAACCAAACCAAAAAAACCCAAACCCACAACCTTCAGTGTCCCAGACATTACAGCCTGGTTTATTAAAATGCAGTATGTTCTTCCAGTGCCTCTGCTCTGGGTTAAACCTGCTGTTGTCCCATACCGTGTGGTGGGTAAGGCACCCTGTCCCCCAGGCACTCACCTTCCTCCCACACACAGGAGGACTGCACACTTTTCCAGGCATTGTTCCTTCAAATATCACAGGTCAGGCACTCTTTGTTCTGTAATTTCTGGTACTCCATCTTGGGCTAATTAGAGGTTACACAGTAAAGTCCTCATGTCGCCAAAACTGAGCAGATTGGCCTTCAGACTCTGTTCATAGGGACTAAGCTCAGCTGAGCCTGCATCTTACACTCAGGTTCTGACAACGTCTGCCAGGAGCTAGAGATGTTTACTACCATTTTTCTGGTGATGAAATAAGATTCTTAGCATTCAAGGGGGTGAAATTCAGTACCCAGCTTTGAGAAAAATCACTAAAAAGTAGGTAACTGAAGAAGAAAGATTTCAAAGTGTTCTTTTTGAACTATATGCACTCAAAAAATAAAGAAATTTTTACTTGAGACATTCTTATTTGGTCCGGCCATAGCAAAATCACAAATTTGACTCAACAGACTGTGGTTTACTAAGAACTTTTTTGATGTCCTACAAAAGCTGACTGTGAGATCATGTTATAGTTTCAGAATCTAATGGAATTTTTCTTTCCCCACCCTCAGAATGAGGAGCAAATTGTTCTACCTTAGCCCATTTGCCTCTAACAAAAGAAGCAAGAGTACCGGTGATTTAGGGTGGGGGTGAAGCGCACACACTGGTTTGGGCGGTTGGCAGTGGAGAGACGGCGTGGAGAGAAACCCTGAGTTTTTGGTTTCTTTCTTTGCCTTTCCTGCTGTTTCCCTTTCCCATCTCTGGATTTACGGAGCCTTTTTGGATTGTTTTTTTGACTTTTGCCCAAGAGAGAGAGAGAACACGACGTCGCTTGCCGGGGGGCTCTTACATTGGGCCTTTCCTGGGGGGGCCAGCGGCTGCCAGCCCAGACGTGAGAGAACTCTTTTACATCGGAAGCTCCAGTCCGAGGCCAGCAGACCACAAGCCGAGGCAAGGAGGACCCCAGCNATATATATATATGTATCTCATAGCTAGGAACTGTTATCCTTCCATTTATCATACCTTAATTAAAATTTGTTTTGAAATTAAAGGAGACTTGTCTCTCTGTTTTAGTTATAAATTTTTCTAAGTTCTCTAAACTTAGACAGATCACCCCCATCCATTCACATCACAGGTCTCACACACACCAGGCAATTGGACAGTCAGTCATGAAAACACAACCTTATTCACCTGAAGGAACAGAAATTAGTGTAAATGAGCATTAACTCTCAAAGCCTATATGACAGAAACAAGTATTCCCTCTGAAAAAATGCACTTTCCTTCCTTGGAATTCCCAGGTTAATGACATCAGTTCCGTGTTACCCATGAGCTCTGTCAAGTCCTCATAAACACCTTCTGACACCGGAAAAGGGACCCATATACGGGATGTCCTTTGAGTACTCATTTCCTACCTGGTGCCACAGGTGGGCTGCACACACTCAGCTGTCAGAGCAATACAGATGTGCCTTTACCTGCAGGTGCCAGATGCACCAGTTGCTGGCTCTCTCTATAGTCTCATTGCTGTCACGATGCTGGCTCCTTGCAGGCCATCCAGCTCCTCCTCCCAGGGCTCTGTGGAGGCTGGTTGAGCTCTAGGTTTGGTAAACACAAGTGCTGCTCTGAGATGATCTGCTATGACCTCAGCTCATCCTCTGGCCCTTGAGGTGCTACACACAGTGCACAGCAGGTGTCCAAAGACACTCCATGCTGAATCAGGATCTGGACCCCGTCCAGCTGTCCCACAGCAAACATAGACACAAAACATGTGGAGACCATAATTCACGGATTTCTTTTCAGCTTCATGACAACAGTTCCATTTAATACCAGCAGCTCATAGTGCTGCCTGTTCAGCCAGGATAACACTGCTGTTTATCCCCATTGATAGGGCTGCATTGTCTATGGCTCTGCAGTGTGGCTGCAATGGAGTGACTCTGTGGCTGCCCTCACCCTTGGAGTGTCAGCAGCGAGTGCCCGGGGTGTGCAGACACAGCACCCTGTCCTTCAGGGACAGGCCCTTTGTCTCCACACCTCTACCTTACCTCAGTGCTCCGTTGTCCTCAAGCTGGAGCTCTGGCCATGGCGTGACACCTCAAAGAACACTGCGTGTCATTTCACGTGGCCAGAGCCATATCCCTTCCTGTGTGGCCACAGCAGTCAGGCTGAGCTCAGACAGGCAGGCTGTGCTCTGGCACCAGCCACATACCATTCCCACTTCCTTTGACCTAACAGATGCACACACACTCACCTATTTTAATTTTTTTTTTTTTTTTTAAAGAATGAGAACATTATTGCAGGGCTCCAAAGCCTACAGTCTCAACTCCAATTAAAGGAAGAAGGACAATTTACCTGAGACTTTCAACACTGTTGATTTATTATCTCATTCATGCTGACCCAGGTGTAATTTTTTTACTGTTTCCTGGGAAACCCTTTCAGTGAAAATTTTGTACCTTGCAATACTATTGCAGCAGTTTTCTTCTTCTACTCATCTTCCTGCTTAGAAAGACAGACAGTCAGCCTCTGCAGGCTTTTTACACCCTCTGTAACAGAACTCATTTGCTTTCCCACACCAACATTCCATTTCATTAGCTCAGAACCTTAGACTGTACTTATCAGCAACTCTCCCATTTCCTGTTCCCTGAACTCTGGCTGACTACAGCCTACAAACCTCACCTGGCACAACATCCAGAATAAAGCCCAAACTCGAGCAGATTCTCTGGAATTCCTCTGCAGAGGGGCCCCCATGCTCCTGGGACCATCATTCCTGGACACTCACACAGATGTTCATACACACACCCCTCCACCACCTTTATAAGCAAAACAAAGAGAAGCTTAACAAAATCTGCAGACCTTGCTGTCCTGAAGTTTAATGATTTTTGTTCACTTCTCCACATTTGCAGTAAAGCTACATATACATGTTGGCAGTTCTCTCCACGACACCAACAGCAGCTGCTGAATGTTCCTTTCTATTGCTTTGGAAACCAAGGTTTCCCAGTGCTTGATTTTTAAGTACATTCTTAACAAAGAGAAATAAAACTTGCAGAGGAAATGCAGGGAGAAAATATAAGGTCATTGATAAGTGCATGGAAAGTGCACCTGGCAGTTTGTGCATTTTGAAGAAGTTCTATATCATTCATTCCTCTAACTTTCCTTTGGACCTCTGGCTCTCAGCCCAGAGCAGCACCACGTTCCACTCTTATTTCTGTGTTGCATACAAGAAGTATTTTTCCCTGCCTTTTAAAAGTGCTACCAGATAATTTGAATTAATTTCTGCATCTTTTTTCAGAGAAGATGTAACAAACATGCCCTTCACTTTAGCACTGGTCATCATGAGCATACTTTGCTCCATTTTTTTTTTTTCCAAGCTGAGCTAGAGACTGCATTTGCACAGATGTGATTTTGTGCCAGTAATTATACTTGATAAACTTTTCCAGCAACTTTTCTTGCTCTGCTAAGTCCTTCCAAGATGAGACCAATATGGATATATAAGGTGGCAGCATTCCATGGTGGGTTTTACAGCATTGTAAAATCCTGGTTTTTGACTGGAATGCCTTTCCATTAGCACCTCACACTCTTTGAATGCTGGTGACTTTTCAACTGATGCTCACAGAGACCTGCAGGTGCAGACCTGTACCAGGCGTGAGCAGAACTTCTGGGGCCCCACTCATCCTGTGCCTGTGCCACCAATTTCCCCCTCACACCACTCTTCTGTTTTACATCTGTCCACATGGCTTTTAATAGGACATGAGATTGCCCTGTTCATTACAAAAAGGTTCTTCCATAACTCTGCAGTAGCCACTTGATAGATTTTCTCAGAGCAGTAGAAATTATTCATAAAACTTACCCTTCAGGCCTTTTAAGGTGGGAGGAAAGTACTCCCTGAGTATCTACTGAGTTGCTTCTTGGCATTTAAAGATGAGTTGGTTGTGCAGAAATACACATAAAAATACGTGAGGCATGTGTAAACAATCCTATCCCAAACTTACAGAAAATTAACTAATTTCTTTCAAATATCAAACCTGCATTTAAGGAGAGATTAGAGAAGGTGAGATCGGAAAGAACGTGTTTGGTTGCAGTATCAGAACTGCCCAGAGCCATGGGCAGTGTGTCTGTACCTCACTGCAGTGCTGTGGAGGGGAACAGAGGGCAGCACAGGGGCTGAGCAGGAGCATTCTTGTTTCTTGCACTGCTGCCCCTGGTGCAGCAGATTCCTGGTTTTCTCCTGGCTTAAATCTGCCTCTCAGCAGTTCTCTAAGGGCTTTCTCACATGCAAAGGACATTCTATCACCTGTGCAGCATCAGGTGGGCAGGAGGAGAACCATCAATTCCCAGGCCAGCCACATCCCGCCCTGCTCACCCACGGGGATGGGGTTGCTGAGCAGCCCTCGGTGCTGGCTCTGCCCCCACCACGTGAAGTCTGGGAATGCTGGTCCTTTTGGCCATATAAAGCAATAAGTTTAACACTGTGCTCTCAGTCAGGGACCCGCATTCCCAATTTCAGTTTCTTGGACAGACATGATAGAAGGGAACCAGGGAAAGCAAAATCAGAAGTTCTATACAGCAGTCTGTAGCTGAAGTTCCTGAAGAGGTGTGCATTTTCACTGCAGGGATTGTGAAGGAAGAGCAACCACTGATTGTCCAACCTATTTTTCAGAGGCAAAAGTAAGATAAAGTTTGCCTGGATGAAGCTGCTCTTCAGGGCTGGTACCTGCAGAGCACTGTTGGTTCTCAGGAAGTGGCCCCTACTTCATACTCAAATTCCTGGGCATTCCCAACACAGTCAGACACATTCTTATTTACTTCTTCAGAGTTTTTGTTTTCTATGGGCTCCATCACAGAGTTGTTTTCAGCGAAGGAGATGGGTTCCTCACAGTGCCCTGTGTTTTCATATCTTGAAGATGCTGCTCTTGAGTTATGGCTGAAATCAAAATGCAATATGAAAGAAGAATAGCAACCAAAGTAGATAAAGCATCTCCCAGCCATCAGGATTTTGAGCAAGACTGGTCTGACTCAAACCCGTGTAAACCTGAACCATTGCATTATGTGGCAGTATTCTGAAGGAGAGAATGTTGTCCTTTGCTTTCAGGTGGCAGGAGAACCTTGGGCATTGCAGCAGCATCACTTCCACTCCAGAGAGAGTTAGCAAGAGGTGTGTAAGCAACAAAAGGGTTACCACCATTTCTTGGAAAGCCACAACCAGATAACTGCTCTTCGCAAGAAAAAATATACATGTATATATGTATAATTATAAAAAGTGTTGGAGGAATAGTAAACTGAGAACAGAAAGCAGCCCACATCCACTGTGTGGCTTATGATATTTAATATTTTTTAATTGAAGATAAATCCTCTGAGGGGCAATACCATCACAGCATTCATTCAGTTGCTCAAGATTCAGCTGTTACTTAAACTGCTGCCTTACACACAGCTGGGGAAGGGCAGCACTGAGGCAGACACTGCTGGCACATCCCACTGTGGCACTCAAGTCAGCAGCACTTTGGAGAAGTGGGTCTCCTTATATGTTTTGTCTGGATTATCAAGCTTTTCAGTACAACTCCCACAGGTTACAAGTAGATCAGGATGTGAAACATGAGTTTATAAATAGCCATAACTTCCCACCACAGATACAGTTTGAAGAAACAAGTTTAGCCAATCATATTTTGGGGATAAATCAGGAAATAAGCAGTGCATCAAAGAGCCTCTGCTCTCTAGAAGGGGAGTTCCTGTTCTTTGCATTTGAAAAAGCATTGGGAGTTTATCCTTGGCAATCATCTTCAATAGCCCTCATTGGGCTGAGGAGTTAATAAACAGCTCTTGCTCACTTTTACAATTCTGATATTGCCAAGAAAAAGGTTGTTCTTCCCACATTCTGTGTTGCTGTGAAAAGCCCACAGGCCATCCTATAATGTGCCACTGAGCTAACTGTGAACTTCTTCACCCAGACTGCTTAAGGGGCTTTTCATCCATACAATTAATAGCACTGCATTTTATCTCTGCTATGATACAGCCCCCAGAACTTGCCAATGTGTCAGATAAAGAGTTATACTCACAATTTTACATCATAGACTTGAGCTGGAAAAGAATAATCAAAATTTGTGTCAATAATTTGCATTCACATTCTTAAAGAAGATTTTATACATTTATCTTCTTGATATAAGAGAGTGACCTCCAAAGACAATAAAAATAACAACTTTGGAGAACATGTCAGATGTGTGATGACTCCAATTCCCAGGAACTAGTCCAAGAAAATGAAAACAACCTATATCCCAGGGCTCACACAACTGTTTCAAAACACCTTGCCCAAGGTCAAAGGTAAAACTGAGTTTAGAAACTATGTTCCCAGTTCCCCCCAATTTCCCTGTGCATTAGAAGCTCAATAAAGGACAGTTTTGAAAGAGGTTATTCTGATTCCTTGAAAAAAAAAAAAAGACAAAAGGCAAGAGGAATATTTGACAATTATTAATTGGTAGCATGGAGTCATAGAAAAGTCATTAAGGAAACAAAGGGGCAAGGAGGAAATGAAGTCTGTGGGATCTAAAACCCCAAAGTCCTCATGTGCGCTCTGCTCTCGGCCAAGCACAGATGGTGAGGAGAGGATTCCAAGGAGCTTTTGGTTAGGTGCATCTCTGCTGGCAGCGCAGGAAAGACAGAGGCATTCAGTGAATGCAACCTGTGTCTGAAGGCCAGAGAAGAGACAAATTCATCTGGGATAGTGAGAATTAACAATGACCTCTTTCCTCTAAGAGAATAATTGAAGAGCAACTGGTGGCAAAGGCATTTCCAAGCAGCGGATGAACCCACCACCAGAGGTTTTAAAAGGTTTGGAATGACAAGCCTGGCTGAGCAGGCAGGGCTGAGCTGTGGGATATCTGTGAAGAGGAGCAAGCACAGTCATCCCAAGTCACTGGGGGATTCCCCAGCCACACGCTGCGGGACGGGCCCAGGGCAGGGCTTAGCTACCCCTGAGCCAACTGGGGCTGGGGAAAGCAGCTCAGGAGCACCAGGGCAACTGCTGCCCTGCCCCTGTAGCCAGTGCCCAGCAGGCTCTCCCGAACACGGGCATTTCTCTGCCTCTCTGGTTCTCACACCACCCATGTCAACCCACTCCTATCCATCTCTGCACGATGCAGGTGTCAGAGCTGCAGCTGCTGGCTGTGAGCACAGCCCTAGTCCCCCCCAGACCCTCAAAGGAAAAACCATGCTAGACATGCACAAAACATTCAGGCTTCCAGAACACCCTACTTACCATCTTTGGGCTTTCTAATGCAAATGATAAGAAAGATGCCAAGGAAAACCACAGCACTGCACACCACAGCAATGAGGATGACCAGGTACAGGGACAGGCCGGTCCTCTGGAAATCTAAAGCAACAAAACAAAGCACTTTCAGGAAGAGGAGCTCTCCTGAGTGAGAGCAGCAGATGTTACATGACACTGACCGTGTCCCTGAAGGCATCAGGGCACATAGGGCTGTGTCCCTGGACAGCCCTGACTCCACAGCCCCAACTCTCATGGCTCTGAGTGAGTGCCAGGTGTGACCCAGCACTGTGTGTACATCTCACCAGGGGACCATGGTCATACAGTGTCCATCTCTTAATGCTGAGATGACCAGGAGTGCAAGCAGGGCAGAATGATCCCACTGCACATCATGAAATAAAGGATCTCAGCTTTCCTTTCAAGGGTGCTGCTCAGTGGTATTTGGAAAGTGTTTAGACCTGTCACAATGCAGCAAAGCTGGAGAAGGTGCAAGAGATCCACTCGAGGTGCACACTGAGGCTTTTCTGCTGTTCCAGCTTTGACACTCAAAGATAAAAACAGACCAGCTGCTCAGAAACGCAGCAAAAGCTTCATATGCCCCACCTATGAGCATTTTTTTTCTTTCATTCCTCTGTAAAAACATTCAGAGTCTTTCAAAGAATTATCATTAATCATCTGGGTCCCTTGAGAATAGCTGTTACTGTAATTTGCAGCCAGCCAAAAGGCAGGACACAAATTTTGATGCTGAACTTTCTGACTACAGAGCACCAGGTTTGGGTCCCTAATTGGCTTCTTAGCTTGGTTTTGCTTACTCTGAGTTGTATAATTCTTCTCTGGATATCCCACACCTCTCCCAGAGGTCACTGATGTTATGGGCAGATCTGCAACACAAACAGGAGTGAAAGCTAACAGTGCATTTTCAACCTCATTATAGCACCAGATCTGGGTTTAGAGCTGTAGGATCAGAAGAGAATGCCTCCATCCCCTCTACAAGGCAGTGAAAATAGGCAAACTGCAGAAATGAGTACAATACTATAGAGAGTATATGTAGTACTGTGTAGGACTGGAGAGATGCTATGTCTAGTGCATGTATACCATATATACTATTACACAAACCACATATACATACACATTTAGTGTGTGTATGTATTTGTATGTCTGTACACACACACACACCTGTAGCAGTGGTGGAGTCCCACGGAGTCCAGGAGATTCCTGAGGTACCTCTGAAAACCAGCTCTGTTTGTTTTTTTTCTGCAAGAACAGTCAACACCTGTAGCACCTTTCCTCAGCTTCCAGTGACCAACACCAGTACCCACAGTCCCCATGTGATTGCTGGGGTACTGTAAGTCCAAATGAAACATAACCCAAGTATAGAAAGTGTCTACAAGCAGACCGACTCTAGCACAGGCCTGAAATCCCATATCTCACAAAAACAAACTGAAAATAACAAGCCCTCCCTCAGAATTGCTGTGCTTGGTTAAGTACATACTTTCAGTCAGGCCTAAAGCAGCTTTTGCACCCCTTGTGTCCACCACTGGAGATACCAGCTTTGCCTCCCCTCAGTGCTTCCATTCAGAAAACAAGCAAAAAAATCTCTTTAGAAAAGAACTGAACCAAGCACATCCCATGTTCTTTGCAAGTTAGGAAATTACCTATCCAGCAGTGCTAAGGCAGGTAGTCACACCCACAGAGAGCCAACCGCCCTACAAGCAGGCGAACAGCATTCTACAGCCTGGAGACTGAAGGAAGGAGAATGTTCTACCCTGAGAAACATCTGGATTAAAAACTGAGTGATATGGACTAAGGGTAAATATTGTCAAGACTCTGTTTCCCAGAAATAAAACCCACTGCCAAGCATTGGTGTCACTCCCAGCCACAACACCCTGTCCTTGCCATCAGCCATCACTGTTCTCACCCTGACCTGTGGTTGAGTGGTATCTTCCTGGGGTTCCCACATCTCTCCACAAGGCTGCTGTTGTTGTGGGCAGATCTGCAATGTGAGGGAGAGGAAGAGGCTCACACAGGGGTTTGACCGTGTTGGTGATGCTGCTGGGATACAGATCTCTCCACAGGCAGGGAAGGAGCAGGAGGAACCAGCCCCATCCGGCAGACAGGAGGGTGATGCCGCACCAGCAGCGTTAGCCACTGTGCGTTAGGGTTAATTAATCCCTGGTCCCATGCTGTTTGCTCCAATGTGCAGCTGCTGTGAAAACCTCCATGGTGTTTCAGCCAGAGCTTCCACCCCCTGGGAGCTCAGCAGGCTTTGTCTCTTCCACGGGGCACTGTGTGGTTGCTGTGCATGGCTGTGCCATCACAGGGACCACAGCTCTGCTGGTCAACTTACCAGACAAGGAGGGCTGCAAGTTTTCCAACAGGCATTCATCATGGACTCGTTTAGGTTGAAAAAGACCTCTGGGATCATGAAGTCCAACCTAGCATGCCCCATTGTGTGGAGCCCGGGCCCATCAGAGCATGGCAGGTGTGAAGCGCACCCTGTCTGGCAACAGCCAGCTTGGTTTGTGCCCTCACTGAATTACCACTCACTGGTTCCTCGTTCTCAAAATGAAGCCCTGACTCCTTGTCTAAACTTGCTGAACTGCAGTGGGCAGTATTGAGACCTTCAAAAACCCCAGAGGAATCAATAAATGCTTGAAATACAAACCCTCTTTTGCATCAGGAAAGAGCAGTTCCTCAAAGAGGAGGAGGAGGAGGAAATTGAACCCAGGAAATAAAGAAGGACACAAGCTGGAGCCAACGACAAGGGGCACTGAAGGTGTTTGTCATTTCCTTCTTTCAGGGCAGAGAAGAAGGACTCTGTTCCTTCCCACTGCAGAAGGGCTCCAGATGTTCTCTTCTGCGGCTCTGGGCACTCACCTGTCACTGTCAGCTCCACAGCATCGCTCTGCTGGGCTGCTCCGGCCCCAGCCCTGTTTGCTGCCTCGCAGAAGTACGTGCCGCTGTCAGAGAGCCGCAGGCTGTGCCACAGCAGCTCAGCCCTGCCGCTCAGGAGCAGCGCTTTCCCCCCCGACACGCTTCGGAACCAGCGGTAGCTGATGGGGGGGGACCCGTCGGCCTCGCAGGTCAGGCTGGTGCTGGCTCCGGCCGGGACAGTCAGCCCCAGCCGGCCGGCCCTGATGATGGGCTTGGTGGCTGCCACTGGAAGACAAAGCAGAGGGGCCCAGGTCACGCCGGGCTGGCTGTGGCGGGGAAGGTCCCAGCGCCGCGGCAGTTCTCATTCTGGCTGTCGCTGCCTTCTCAGGAGGAAGCGGCTCTCGCATCACCTCCCTGCATAGGCTGAGCTCGGCTGTGCCACCTGTGACGCCACACGCAGGGTCCTGCTCTGCTGGGCTGATTCTGTCTTTGTGCTACTTTAAACCACATCTGACTAGGCAGAGTGAGGTCAGGCTTGTGCCAGTGAAATTTATTCAAAGAACAGCCACACGCTATCCCAGGGACTTTCCCAATGGTATATGCCTCTGGGAAAGACCGAGCCATTGAATACAGGTAGGGGCAATTTGGTAAGTGAGAAACCACAGCACCCAAACTGCAGAGTACTTTGTCTTGGGGAGAATTTCACTCCCTGACCTATTTGCTGCTTTGTGCTGGAGCCTGACACTGCCCAACAAAAACCTTTTACTTGGAAGCTTGTGGTCACTGCCCACCTGCTCTATTGAATTCCCCAAAGCCTTCCCCTCTCCTACAGCCTCCTTCTTGGGTTTACCTTTAACAACCTCCACTTCTGTCATGATCTCTTTTGCTATCATGCTGTTGTTTCTGGCTCTCCAGGTGACCTGGCAAATGTAGGTTCCCCTGTCAGAGACCTCCAGGTTCAGGATGAGGAGAGACACATTCCCTGGGGCATCCTTTGGGACACTGACCCTGTCCCTGTACTCAGACAGAAGAACATGATCCCCAGAGCCATCCCTCCGAAAGATGGTGCCTGAACTCTGGTCATGTACCACCGACCAGATGAGGGTTTGCTGCACGAGGTCCTCCACAGGCACGTAGGCACATGGCAGAGTGACAGATTTCTTCCATACACCTTTGATCTCATTGGGGCCACTCAGGTCCAAAAAAGCTGCAGGAAGAAAGTAAGGAAGAAAAATGAGCCACAAAGCAGCCAGGGTGAAGTCAGTTCCCAGGTGGTGAAGCCATATCTGGTGAGACCATCATCAGTGAGGAGAATCCCCAGATGAGAAGCACAGACAGTCACGTGTGGGTGATGTGGAATGGTCTGCTCAGGGGTGGATTAGCCAAAAGTCAGCATGGCATGGGGCAGAGGGATGGGAGGTGGCTAATGGCCAGGGCCACTGACTCCTGCCATGTGTGCAGCTTGGCTCTCCAACTCTGTCTATCTCCCAACCACTGACACCAGGCAGAGCACAGGGTCAGAATTACCATATGGCTTAGGCCTGAGGGAAGGAGTCTGTCTCAAGCCCAGGTTGCAGCTCCCTGGTCTCAGCCAGTGTCTGTTCCAGATGTCACCCTTGAGGTTTCCAAGGAACAGCAAAGCCTTGTTTTTATGAACTCTCCTCTACTACCCATTTGTTTTTCTGGAAGACAGTGCTCTCTTAATCTAAACTGGATGTAAGCAACTTAAACAATGGGGCAAAGAAATCTGAAATTCCAAGTTTTCCTGTGAAGATGAGGACCACTGCCTTTGTCCCAAATCATTTTGTCACTCCGAGGGCTGAAGCCAAGTTCCCACAGACACTTCTTTACCCTTCTCTGCTGGTTTCTAAACCTCCCTTTCCTGGGAGCACAAGTGCTAATCAGACCTTTCATGTTGCGTGAAACAACTGGCACTGCATGGGTAGGATCTCTGTACTTTACAGCCATGGTCAGCATTTCTCTGGCCTCACTCACTGTTGCACCCCAGTGCTACTGGATCTGAAACACCCGAACCTCAAGCCAGCAGCACGCAAAGACTTAGCCTTGCCATATTTCTCTTCCCAAAACAGAACCATCCTTGCCAGGCATTCTCAGACAGCCCAGTGCAGGGCAGAGGCTGCACCTGGCAGGGAACCTGTGCCCAGACTCACCACTGCAGAGGAGAAGAGCAGTCAGGAGCACAGTTGCTTGCAGCAGCATTCCCATCCTTCCTGGGCTGTGGCTTCTCCCTTTCCAGCCAGCCAGACCTGCGCTCCCCAGGCTGGGGTAAATCAGGAACACTTCCCTGCTCTTGCTCATTCTGTTACAAGCATCCAGGATGACGGTTGGTTGTTTTTCCTTCCTCTTTTTCAGAAAAACAAGTGTCTCAATGACCACTGTCAGAGGCATGGGCAGAGCAGAAAACCCTAAGGGAAAGTCAGAAGAGGAAACTTTAAAAATTACTTCTACTGTATTTCTTGTTTCCTGCTGAGCATGCTTTCCCCTCTTCTGTTTTTTAATTTACTTTAAAAATATTTTCCTTTGTTTCTTGCTATTCCTAAGCAACCATTTCTTCCTCTTTTCCTCATTGCATTGCTTTATAACAAATAAGCTTTAACATGCATATTACACACACAGTTCTGAGAGGCAACTCATAAGGAGCTGAACCATAATGGTTCTCACAATTCCCTTTCTCACCAGCTTCTCTGGGACACCAACTACTGTGTTTTAAATTATGGTTCATGAAACACCCTAAATCTTTACTTTACCAGTGTGAAACAGACAAGCATCACAGGTCCCTTCCAGCTGAAATATTCTGTATCATTGTATCACACTGAAGAGGTAGAGAATTCAGGTATACAAATCTAAAACTAGAAAATGTTCAAGAACCACAGAGGCCTTGGCTGCCCATCCCACTCTATCTCACAGATGGACCCTCCCTTCAGCAAAGGAGAACCAGCAATTTAGTTGCTCAGTTTAATTAGTTTCTTTCAATTACAAGCCCTGATTGGGGCCATATGCCTCTCCAGTACTACTTGGGAAACAGGTGAATATGTAGATGGCCAGAGAAAAAAAAAAAAGAGAAAGTTGTCAATGCTGAAAATCTTTGAGACCATGAAATTATGGCTTCTTAACTGTAGTGAGGTAATTATTATTACTTAGAGGTTATAGTTAATCTGTATAATTCAGTAATTGAGCACTAGCCCTGTCTGGGATAAGTGTCTGTTTTCATACTGAAATGTTCCTTTCAAGATATTTTGCTGTCTTATTCTGCTTTCTACAACTCTCCATTTTTCTTCTGCTTCAAGGAAAGCATCTCTTCTGCTTCACTGTGCTCAGATGAACTGAAAAGAGCCTTTGCTGTTGTTATACCCAAATTCACCATCCTATCCTCAAATTAGTAATCAAACTAATTCAACCAAGTGTGAGAGGTGCACTCGGCACTTTCTCACCCTGTGCTTGCCATGCCTGGGGGCATTCTGTGCATTCCCAGCACATGGAAGACCTAAGAAGAGCAACCTTTCCTATCCAGGCACAGGATAATAAAGCCAAGGAGGAAATGCAGCAGCTGTAAGTGTTGATGCTGGAGGAGGAAGCTTCAGCTACAATGAGGGCCCTGTGGTCATGGGTAACAAACTGGTGAAGCACCAGGTTGCAGTGGTCCAGTGCCCCCACCCAGCTTGGAATATCAGGGACTGGCGACCCACTGGGCCTGACACAAGCTGGGCTGCAGGTGCACAGGGTGGGGTTGCACACCCAGACTCAGCAGAGGAGTCTGTCTAGGTCTCCATACACCAATCCCACTGCCATGTTATCATCCTTATCCTGAAGATCAGCATGTTTTACATAAGCATCCTTTGTCTTGGCAGCAGAAATGAATAGCTCCTTACCTGTAGGAAAATCCTACAAAAATGGTAAACCCCAGTGCCACTTACTCCTGGCAGGGTCTGCACAGGGTGCCACACCTGGATCCTGGGTCTGCCTGACACTATAGCTGATCTGGGCTGTTCCTTTTTTTCGTCTATTATCTCCATTAAATGTGTTAATCCACACCTTATGGAGCTGAGGGCCTTTCCTACTGTAGTCAGTGGAGAACATGTGCAGAGGTACACTACACCTCTGCTGTATCTTTCAGCACACACGGTATTTTGAGCTTTCACATCACCCCTTTGAAAAACCAGTCCCAGGTGCCCTCCTGCACTCTGGTGAAAACAGGCACCACACTATCCTCAGCATTCCAGTTACTTCTGAACCACCAGCAGCTGCATTGTGAGAGGTGAGCATGAAAGCTCTTAGTTCTGGAAAAATCAGTAAACAGGTTTGGGAAGTATTGGCACATACAGAAACACAAAGAATGTACAAGAAACTTAGTAATGGTTTTGCAATTTTTAACTTTAATTACTTCAGAATGTGGGTTTTTCTTGTTATTCAGCCTTCCCCTTTCCATTGCAATCTTTCTTAGGAAACTAGCATAAATAAACACTTTTCCCAGTCCAGTACATAAACCAGACATACAAATGCACAAGCTGCTTCCCCCCACCCCCCTCCCTCAGTGTTCTTAAGCCTTGGTTTCTTAACCTCTTAGGAGAGAAAGTGTCGTAAGAATACCAAGAACCCATGATGCACTCGGATCCAACACTCAACAGTGAGCTGCGCTCAGGGGAGAGGGTTCCATGGCAGAACATGACACTAATCCTTTACAGGAACTACCATCCAACTTGTGCAGAAAATCAGAGGCATGGTGATGTTGAACAGCACACCAGGGAAGTTTGGTTTTCAGCATTTCACTCTTGGCAAAACTGTGGCCTTTGGGGAGGAATTAACAAACCAAACCAGGCCTGAGACAGATGCAACTCACCTCCTCTCCCTTCAGCTCATGAAAACTTCAGAGTATTCAGCCCCTGGCCTCAAGAAGTCAGTGAAAGAAAGACTGAAGGGCTCGAATAATACAAACTTGACAAAAGGCAATTCAAAAGATGGAAACATGAAGGGTCATGAGGTAAGAACAGGTACAAAAGCACAATAATAAAATGACTCTGAAGGCATTACACAGACACACGCTCAGGAGCAGGACCCTCCTCTGCAACTCATAGATTTGACAGTGAAGCACAAATCCAACCAAGTCAGGCCAGCACAAGTAACATGAAGTATCTATCAGGCTTTGGAATACCTAATTACCTTCTGTTCTTGAATATAAAAGAGCTCAAAACTTACTAGTTCAGGAACTCAGGAGAGAAAAAGCCTGTAGAGAGCCTGAATTCCTAAAACTGGAAAAAAATTCACCTAATTGTGCTGGTAGGAAATATCAGGTGATATTATCCAAGGGGATTTCTACCTGCACTCAGGCCCCTTGCAGCCCCAGCAGTTCTACATTGCTTCAGCACACAGCAGGTTTGTGTGGGCCAGTGAAACTTTAACACGTCCGGTCCCAGCACAGGGGAACTCACTGCTGCAGCAACACTGGGGCTGGGTTCCACAGTGCAGCTGCTCACAGAACTTGGGAAAACAGTGCAGAAAGAAATTCTGGGGAAAGACTTTGATGAAGCAGACACTAGTTTTTGTAATTCACTGTCAAAGGACTCAGATGCATCTGGTTAAGTTGGCTTTAAGATTCCACAGCAGAAACCACAGCATAAAGCCCCAGGGCTCCCTTTCTCATTTTAGGGGCAGCTGCTGGCCCTTCCTAGATATGAATCAGTTCCTACTGATCATCTCCAAGGATACACAACCTGTGAGCTGGGGGCAGGTTACCCCGGAACTGCCATGCAATGTGCATGAGAAATCAGCTAAGCAGGGGGCAAGCACTTCCTACCACAACTCCTACGATCTGGGGCAATGGATGCGTGCTAGCATGTTAAAAATAATACTCCACAGTTAAAATGTCATTTTCCATAGGAAAAACGTTCCCTATACCTAGGAGCAAATCTAGGAGTATGAAACATATCTGAGCAGATGCAAACAATTGTAGCTACAAACTATCAAAAATCTCAAATTAAAACCAAAATTTAAAAACAACTTAATTCCAAACAGTAGACAAGCCACCTACTGAAGCAGACTCTCAAAGAGTAAACTCAGATTTAAAATATCACACACATTACTATCCAGCTAACAAAAACAAACACCACCCCCCACAACAAAAAAACCCAGCCAAACTTTACAAACAGGGTACAAACAGATTTCCTCTTGCAATAAGGACATTGGATAAAAATTTATGGAATACACTGTGATATGTTTACAGGGTGGTTGTTCTTCCTCTCTGCCTAGTGCCTTCACCAGCTCCTGTTTTGAGCTTGTGTTCAGTTCTCCCAGATGTGCTCCTTGCAGCAAGAGAACTTCTATTTATTTGTGCAGAACGGTCTCCAGGAAGCAGGTGAGGACAAAGCTCACACTTCTTGCTGCTCCACTCCAGTGGTGGCTATTCCACAGCACTAAGCCTGTTACAGATGTTCTGTGAGTTCAAGAAGTTTCTATCTCAGAGGCCTCATCTATGAAGTTAGCAACAGGACTGAGGAGCAGGAGTGGAAACAGTTTATACTCTCCATTCCCATCTTCTGGGAGGAGAGGTGGATCACCCATTCCCAGAGTGTCCAGAGACTCAACCTGACTTGCTGGACCTGCAAGCGGCACAACGGTTCCGCTGCCTGATGGAGACTGGAGAGCAGGTTTCTCCTCCAGGGGAGGCAGCAGAAAGTCTTTTGGATCCTCCATCTTCTCTGCAGCTTCACCTGAAGGTTGTTCTTCAAATAAAGAAAGCAGAGGGTTGGCCCTGTACTGGATCAGCTGCATATCTAAGGGAAAACAAACAGTTCAAAGTGTTTCACTAAGAGACGGATCTTATTTAAGGCAAGGAAACTTGGAGAGGCTGCTTCAAACTTGGTGCACTACAGGAAAGCCTCAAGCTGGGCTGGGAAAGCCCCTACACCCACAGCTGCCAGAGTGAAGGCAAGGCCCCTGTGCCTGGAAACATTAGTGTCTGAAGCCCACTCCAAGCCCCCGACTCCCAAGGCATGCAATGGCAGCACTACAGTGGTAACCTGAGCACCACTGCCCTTGGGGGGTCACAGCAATGCCTTTGGGAGGGAGGGTCACAAGCACTGCCCTTGAGGGGATCACAGCCTATAAAAGAGATACTACCACACGGACATTTGCAGTTCTGCTCCCTGTTGTGGAACTTGTGTCATGTTTCTATGCGAAAAAGGAAGGGATCAACAGCACCACAGGGCACACGATGGGCATCTTAAGACTGAGGCACAGCTTCAAGGTCAGTGAAACATCCCGGTCTTCATAAAAATTTTAAGCCCAGACTAAAGTAGATAAGCCATATGACAGGCTATAAAAATTCCATTTCAATACCCAGTTTTGGAAGAGTCTGCAGTGTCATAGTGCTCAGTGTTCCCTCCTACCCACCTTTGCTTCCCGCTGTTTCCCTCTCACTTGATCCCAGACCTTCAGTGCTCTCTGCCAAGTTTGCCATCTGAAACAAAGCAGACAGGGAGTTAAGACAGAATGTTTAAAAAGAAAATCCAAGTATTTACTGACTGGTTAACAGAGGTCAAACGAGGAGGGGAGAGAGATGGAGCAGCTGAGCAATGTTGCACATAAGGGCCTGCATGCAGGAGCTCTCAGAAGACACAGTGAAATACAGACAAACAACTTACTAAGCCAAACAAGCTTCTGACTAGCAAATATTTGTTTTACCTTCCAACCAGAAGCTTTAATATAATCTGTGTTCTTGGGATAACAGTAAAATATGATTTCATTATGCAATTAAATTTTGCAGGCACTGCTTAAACACAGCTGCATTTTGTATCAGTTGTAGTCTAAATTCTTCTGACTGGGAAATCCTAGTCTCAATATCTCAAGACTATAAAAAAACCCCAAACAACCACTTGCAAGAGTTTTTTTTTATAGTATAAATCAATTTTAGGAATTGGACCAAGAGAAGTAAATTTGTGCTGAACTTCTGTATGTCTTCTGAGGAAATCTCATACAATGGCATTCAGAACAAATACAGTGTATTGCATTACACTTTTCATTTAGTACTTTTCCTTCAGTCTTCAGACAGGCCCTCTGAGTGCATGACTGCACTAGGAATGTAGGACTGGAAATTATCTTAAGATCCCTGTTAAATTCTTACATGCCAACACCGATAACTGACATACTGGGGTAAGCCAGATGGGATGAATTGGCAGGTTCAGGCTGTTCCCTGGCCCCAGCCCCACCCTTATGCTGCATCCTGCAAGCTCCCAAAATTCACCCTCCTCACCACAGAAGTAAATGTTACTCTTACATTTTCCAGACCAGGGGGAGTTTCCATCAAGTTCATATCCAGGGCTGGCAGTTCGGGATTAAATGTCTGAAAAATAAAACCAGACCACATGTCAACTACTAAAGTTCTTGAAGCAAAACTGCAGAGGCTCCTTAAGGGACAGCAAGAACAGGATGCCACTCCTTCCACTGAAGCACAGAGACTGTGTCTTCTTCATGGGCCTCCCACCAGGTGCTTCAATCTGTGGCAGTAAACTGAAGTAACAGGAAAAGGTCTCTGTATTTCCCAGTGATTCCAGGAATACAGCTGAGTTTCACTCCATATCATAAAGCATAATCAGACACACAGGATGTGATGTGTTTAAGGATTATGAAGAAGGAAGGCCAATTTTTTCTTCCCCCCCCTCCTCCCCACCCCGAGTTATGTAGAAATCCTATACAGAAATCCTGTACGACCTGGGAAAGACTCCCAATGTTACCGTGCACACTGTGAATGCCTACAAATCATTCTATCCGTAACTATTTGCTTTTCAGGATGTTTCCCCCACTTACCCATTACAATATGGAACAAATCAGTAACATTTTATGATGAAACTTGAGCAGTATTTCTCAGAAAGGATAAGCTGTGAGAAGACACTCACATCGCTGAATGCTTCGGCACCAAAGTTGTACTGCTTCCCTGACAGCATTGCTTGGAGCTCTTCAAGGCTGGCATCGATGCAGTTCAGAAAATCCTGAATTTCTTCTCTAAAAAACCAAATTACATAGTACTGTAAGGCACAGTTGGCAAGCCAGGCCTTCTCTTCTCCTACATAGCAGGTTGCCCACAATCCAGAATAGCCCAGTGGATGAAACCACATTCCTCTATCGCCTTTTACTCAAGCTCTCTGAGGTACAGGTGCAAGGAAGACCACCTGAACAGCAAGCACTGGATCAAAAAGCAATTTGACCTTCCATACCTACTTCCTCCCTCATTTAAATATCTGGTGAATGTTCTCAAATCCCAGCCTGTACAACAGTATCTGTTTAATCCAAAGGTCTGATGTCTTTCTCCTGGGGACAACAAATGACAAGCAAAGAGATGGAAATAATCTTGGCCTGAAGAAACTATCTACTTTGAAACAACAGCTTGTTGGCAAATTGGATGTTTCCAGAGACAGTGGGCAGGACACTAGGGACAAAGAAATAAGTGAAAAGGCAGCTTCAGGCACAGTACCCAACCAAGTGTCTCACTGTGCCATGAGCTTCTCCTTAACTGAATTCCCACCTGTGAGGAACTGACAGTTCCCAGTGCCCAGGAAGGAAAGTACTGCAGGGCCTTCAGATCACACAAGTGCTGGGATACTATCCCTGATCTTTCTATCTGCCACTAACAGCAGGAGAGCTACAGGACAAAAAACTAAGGCCTGTTCCTTAATCCAGCTCTCCTGCAGCCACAGTGATGGCACTGGCAAAGCTCAGGGGCTGGAGCAGAGCTGGGAGCTGCTCACACAGCTGCTGTGGAGCCGGAACCCACAGTCCGCGTCCCTGATCCAGGGCACATAAGAAACACCTTTCCACAAATGAGGGGCAGAGAAAGGAGAGAACAGTGAAATGACACCCACTGGCCCCTGGGACAAGCCACATCCAGGTCCCAGAAGAAAATGGCCACGGCACAAGCATGAGATGCATGCTCTTCACTTGCTGCTTAGTAGCCCCTGGCAGTGCCAGCAGGGGGCTGACAGGACAGAGATTGACTTCCACGAGGCCCAGAGGGACACATTAGAAGGCAGGCACACTTGTTACCACAGAGGTGACAGGGGAACTTGCCCTTTTTCAGTGTGTGATGCCAACCCTCAGCTTTTTCAAGCCCTGCTAACAGAGGTGCAGAGAATTCACTTCAATGACAATTCAAAAGCTAATTTCCTACATTCTGCCAAACACCCTCCAAAACTCCAAGAAGATGCCACAAGATGATGACAGCGTAACAGTTTCCAGAAACAAGTTAATACCTGTCCAGCAAAGGATCATTTTGGTTTCCAGAGTTGTTCTCATTCAAGATGGAATCAATCACTGACACGGGGTCCTCTGGAGCATTTGGTTGTGGAGTGTGGAGCTCCACAGCAGCATTGCCTATTTCACTGGATTTGCCAACATCATTTATGGGCACTGGTGGGACAGGTTCTGCACAATTTAACTCACTTGGCTGCAATACTTGACAAAGAGGTAAGCCAGGATCCACTGTTGTCTGTGGCTCTCTAAAATGTAACCCAGAGACAACACACAGAAGAATTCACCAACTGCAGTACTATTCATTTCAGATTTAGTATCCCAAATCTTGGTAAGGTCAAGTAGTCGCAGGTCCAAACAAGGAAATGGTCTTTAGAAAAAGCAGCAAAGTGTCTTTCTAAAGGCAGATAAAGAATCTCTTATTATAGCTTATAGAGAAAGTACAGATCAGAGCAAAACACTTCATTTTGCTAAAAGCAGCAATAAAGTACATGGAAATTAGGCAGCAGAGAAACTCCTAACAGACAGACTCTGCAAAGAAAAGATTCCAAATCAGCCCATATTTCACTCTGGGTGTTATAAACTAAATGGTTTTTCACTAGAATCTGCTGCCACACAGAGAATGCCTTCCCTAGGCTATGCTTAGTGAGAGAAGTACTGAAACTGGATATAAAACTATACATCTTGATTTGTCTGTCAGTGACCTATATCCATTTTGGATTGTTTACTAGTAAATTATATATGGATTCAGGTCCCTGTTCAGTCGAAAAATCAAATATGTGCTTATTTGTTGAACCAGCAAAAAAGCCTCGGCAAATTAAATCTGAAGTGCCCATTAGCCTGATGGGCCTCCCTCCAAGCACTCCTGAAGAGACACAAGCTCGGACCTTAATCAGTGCTGCATGTTGTAAAAAGGAGAGCATACAACAGACCTGTCATGCACAAATGGTGTGAACTTTCAGAGGCTATTTCCCAGAACCCGTATGAATCATCAACACTAACACAACTAGCACGTAACAACCCAGGCATGAACACTTCATGAGCTTTAGACGTACCTGGCTCTGCTACTCGTGTGTGCCACGGCGAGGAGACCATCAGTGGCGTTTTCCAGGGAGTCAGTGATATCTCGGATGATGAGACCTGTGCCATGTCCATCCTCTTCATCTGCACTATGTTCAGAAAAAGCCATCTGCAGATACAGGACGGAATGAGTAAACTAGAGGCTCTGACCTTTTTTTTATTTTGAAGCCCCATTCTTCTTGCAGTTTCTCTTTCCTGTTAAGATTTCATCTGTGACCAGTTGTACTGATTTGCATGATTTTACAGCCAGACCAATGCTCTAAATCTGCCCATTGCAAAAGGGAGAGAATTTGATTACAGGAATAGTATATTAGTAGCGACTGGTATCACCATGTATCATCCTGTTCAACCCACTGCCTCTTTCTCTGGGGAGACTTACAGTTTGGCCACTCTCCACTGGTATGCGGACATACTGACAGCTGTACTTGGAGGCTGAAGCACCTGCAGCATCTGTGAGAGACCTGAGATAAAGCACAGCTTCAGTATATTATTAGTTCCACAGGAAGGAGCTGCAGCAATGTCCAATACACGCAGTAGTGATAAAGACAGTCATTCTTTCACTCCTAAGAACCCTGGTTCTTGGGAATGTGTGTTAGGAAGGGCACTGCAGGCAGTCTGCACTACATGTACACTGTGGTTTGGAAGAAGTCAGTCACATGTGTGTGTTTTGAAAGTTACCACTTTTGATAACCACGCCCTTTGGAATTGAACATGTATAAAATATTCTCTTCCCACCTATTCTTTTAATGCTAAGGAGGAAATTTTATTTTGTGTTTGATTCAACTTCCATCAGCTTTCTCAAGTTTGGATATACAAGTGATAAAAATATCCTTCGTACACTGGAAGCTGATTTATGCCTATAGTTCACATCTGACACTGATCAGGGACCTATCAAGTAATTACCTTTTTCTTTTGACTCCAACAATGTAATTTCCTCGCATCAAACTTAGTATAAATTGCAGAATCTAAAAAGGAAAAACAGAAAAAACCCACCAAAAACAAGTGGTCAGCATAGCAATCCTAACAAAACATTACTACAAAATAATGTAGTTACGTGACTGAAATTAACAGGCAAATTGAAAATCCATTTCCAACTGGATTTTAAGAACCAAAGCCAGAGTTACAAACTGCACAGAACTTATCCCACTTGCACAGTTGGGCGTTTTTGAAATGCAGTACAACAGCACAAGTCACTAGAGGATTCCAGACGAGAAACAGCTGAGGGATAAACCAGAGAAAATCTGTTTCAGTGCGCAAGCTCCTACTGTCTCCGGCTTCCATATTCACTTCACAAGTGGTCTAAGTGTGCACTGGTCCAAGATCTGTCACAGACTCCGTTCCATGTGCCTGCAATCTCGTGTTCTGGTCTCCTCTTACCATGCACTGCCTCCACACACTGACATCCTACTAGGAGTTTTCCTTAGTACTTTGCTTGTGGTTCTTTACTGTGCTACATCTGGGACACTCAGGAACTGTGAACATTTTCTTTATGCTGTATTAATACAGCCTGTTCAGCTCTGTGTCATTTGTCATTCTACATAAGCAAAGAATGCCATGAAGTATCACAGAGGCAGGAATAAGGATGGTAGCACTGAAGATGCTGCAATGGTACCTTAGACAGCAGCTTCTGTTGTTGACTGTGCTTCTGCCTTAGAACTGCCACTTCTTTCCACAGGGCCTTATTTTCTCTGCAATGCAGAATAAATCAGAAGACAGAGGATGAACAGAGTTTACTTTATATGCTCTAGTTTTACAGCTTTCAAACTTTCACAGTACCTTGCAGGACCAATGGCAACATTCCCTCTGTGGATAACTATCTCTCAGTTAATCCAGCCCACTAGCATAAACTGTGGGTTAGCTTAGCTCCATTTTCCCTTAGGCAGGATCAAACACTCAATAAATACACCCTCATCCTCTGCTGCTCCACCAATAATCTTGATCTGAGATATTCCTTCAAAGCCTCAAAGGTGTTGAATAAAGACTTTGTGTTACACTCAGCCTGTTTCCAAACAGCAACAGCCTCAGGACAGGTTCAAAGGGATTGGGTTTTTTTAAAGAAACAGAGGGAGAAAGGTATCTCCTGAACTTGACACCTGCTGGTATACCAATGACCTAAACGAATTACCAGTACCTATACGAAAAGGATCTGTGGGAACAGAGATGAAGATATGCAAAGTCCACTTCCAGTTAGAAAGAAAACCAAACACTAACTGTCCCTCAGTGTATTGAACCCTGTTTGTGTTCAGAAAAGGAAATGTTTTGATTGCCCTAAAAAACTGCTACAGGTGCTGGCAAGTGAAGTGAAATCTCAAGACATTCAACAAGCTCCTAGTCTTAATCTCTTGTCTGTAACTGAATTATAAAAACAAGATTCAAAATGTTGTGTGAGGTGGAATGGGCATTCCTAGGAAAAAGTACAGCTTCACCTGTTTCTAGTCCAAATGAAACCCATATTTAGCCAAGCTCCATCAGATATAAGCCACATTTAATATATAAGCGCTTCTGAAACAGCTGAGTCTACCTCTTCATATTAGCCAGCCTGACATCCATGTTGTTCTGCTGCTCTCTCATCTCCTGTACCTCGGACAGGACTTTGTGCAAATCCTCTGTGCAGACCTTGAGATCCTCGGTTCTCACTGCAGACACCTAAAATAGGTACATACACTTTACTACAAACAGTGCCTTGCATTGTCCTTGCTGCAGGGAATGTGCAGTCAGTCTGAAGAACAGGTACATGCTCTGTTAGAAGACTAGGTAGCACTGCCATTCTTACATGTCACAAAACACCACAACTGCTATATGTGACAATCCTTAGGGCAGTCTGCACTGTATGAAAAAAAACCTGAGAGGTCAATGAAAACATGAGATTAGCACTTTGTACCTGGAAACAGCAGATTCATGACTGTAAATCATGACAAAAAAACACTCACTGCAAAGGGCTCTCACTCTTCCAGGCCTGGTGACAGCTTGCCCTCTAGTGTCACAGAACAAACACCAGCAAAAACCAAAACACAACTGATAGTGAAAGAAGACAAGATGATCATATTCCTTCTGGCTGTAAATCTGCCAGCAGAGTAGTAATAAATTTCCATTCAATTACTGTGGGAAGAAGGTGTATAGTTAGATGCATCCTACTCGATCTGAACATTTGTCCCACACCAGCTGAATTGCAGATTCCCATATTGGTGCTTCCTCTACTACCTCTCTGCTCAGTGACATTCCAAAGTTACAGAGACTTGTCTTGAGAAAAAAAGAGTCCAATCTGCTCTCCTGCCCACAGCAGAGTTCATGAATACTGCCACTTCAAACGATGGTGAAAGAGTCATCAGAAAGCAAAAAGCTCATCAACTCTTCCCTGCACTTCCATATTAAACATTTCCCAGTTCCTTCAGCAACTCTCTCTTAAGTGGGAGTATTGTAAACTATGATATAATTTGGGATTTTTGAAAAAGATTGGCCTGCTGAGATGCAAGATAACTTTCATGCAGGTTGACTAATAGATCCTGTCTTCCAAAGGGGAAGGGGATGGTCAGAAATAGATCTATGGTATTATAAACCAACATCCCATCCCTTCACACTGGAACGGAACACAGCTGCCATGCAATCACTCCTCAGATATGACTATTTTCTTCGCACAATCTCGTGGTGCAAAGATTGGACTGAAGAGTTTGACAGTTCTCCCTGTCTGCAGTCTAGAAGCTTTGCTGTTTGTTGCAGGTAATAATTTATGCTAATGTACACAGGGTGCATCCCAAATGGAATTCATGCTGGCTGATTTCTTTTCAGCACACCACATCTCCATGGGGAAGACACATGAAAGATGCAGGCAGCAGTGGAAATTTCAAAGGCACCCAGCCTCTAAAAAAAAAGACCAAACTAAAACATTCTGCCTAAGTGCAAGAAACTGCTCTTCAGAGTCTCCAACTGGCTACCAGGGTGGTGAGGCACTGGCACAGGCTGCCCAGAGAAGATATGGCTGCCCCATCCCTGGGAGCATATCAAGTCAGGCTGAATGGGTCTTAGAGCAATGTGGACAAGTGGGAGCTGCCCCTGCCCATGGCAGAGGGGTGGAATGAGATGAGCTTTTAAGGTCCCTTTCAACTCCACTCAACTCATTCTGGTATTCTATGAAGACACACAGGGTGCCTCCACAGCAGCAGAGCTAACAGTGAAAGGGAATAAGTAAAGCAAATCCTGCGTTCAAACCTGCATTCCTGACAGAGGCTTGAACACCAGTTTATAGCCAATACTGGAATATGACTCCATTCCAGGCAAACAGTAAGAGAGCAGGAAAACTAATAAGCATTTTGCAAAAAAATCACTAATATTTCCTCTGCAACAAAGAATATGTTTTACCAACCTATTCAATACTTTATATGGATGTCCTTGGCACTAAGCAAAGCTTTTTCCATCTAGAACACTCCACCCAGTGTCCCACCCCTGGGACACACGGTGCCACACCTGACATCACTGGCTGCCTGCCCTGACACGTGTGAGGCTGAGACACGCACTGGGCACACGGGAGGAGCACAGGCCTGAGCCAACACCAGGGAATTGATTCTGGCTCTGAGCAGGGGCAGCTCAGTGAGGAATCGATCCAAACACAATTGAGGCTCTCCAGCCTACCCAGGGCTTTTATTACCCTGGGCAATGCAGCCATACCTGACAACAGACTAAAGAAAAGATTCTGCTGTTCAAATGTCAACATGATGTATCATGATACTCTCTTCCTTAGGATATTATGGGCAGTAATGTGCCAATAGAGGATAAATACTTGTGCAGAAACAGGTCAGACGAGGCCTGAATGTACAAAAGAAAATCAGAAGGCACTCATAAAGATATTGCTTAGTGGCAACATAGTTTTGGAGGAACAATACAATTTATGCAAACTCATCCAAACGAACTGATTACTGATGCCCTTGCTAATTTTCAATGAGTGACAAATAGGAATGCTTTTGCTTCTTTCACTTTGTGCCTCTCTCTGAGTTGGAGATGCTGACAGAACTACAGACCATGCTAAGCTGCAGTCTGGGATATGAACTCTGTGGAAAGGGCTCTGATTTAATGGAGATACAGAACGTGGTCCTACCCCAGTGCACTGCCAACAGAACGGCAGGTTTGTCTAAGCACTGGCATAAGGAGGCCCAGCTAAGCACCAGCCTGACATCATGAGAGAGCTACTAAGGCTTACATCAAGAAGTACAACCTTGGTTCTCACGGCATTTGCTGGCTATGTTTGAAACACCCATACGAGCTCTTAGTAAGTGACTCTTCATAATAAAGTGAAGTAAATATGTGCATAGACTGTACCTTGCGCTTGATGTTTTCCAGTAAATGTGCCTTCCCTTGCTTGAAGAAAGGGTGCTGGAATTCAATGACTGAACTTTTCTCTGCTGTAATGATACCATTCTCCAGAGCAATCACCTTTCTGAAACCATCTGTGGAGAAGAATCAACAAAGGCATTTCTCCCAGTGCAAAGCTGACTGGGATAAAACTGGGATAAACTACGACAGAGAAAAACATACAGCTAAAGAAAATTCCAAGGCTACCAAAATACCCACAACACTACAGTTACTGGGAGCAGAAACTGTGAAAAACAACCAAAGTAGCTTTTGTTGCTGCTCAATGATTATGCTGCTTTGATCTTCACAGCTGGAGAACATGTCCACAGTACCATGGAACGCCCTGGCAGGCTGCAGGCACAGCTGTGCAGTAGATATCAGCACAGTATGCCTGGGCAAGACAGCCACATCCAAACCATCACAGCAGTTAGTTAGAAATGAGATTTGGTATGACATGTTAAATAAAATCTTGTCCCACTGCAAGCAAAGAAATGGTGCATCTTCCCCTTTCATCCCTGACAACTATATATCAAAGCAAATGCTGTCATGTACCAACACGGTCTACAGGACAAAGCAAGATAGAGAATTTAGTTCTCTGTGCAAACACCTGCAGCACAGCACCTTCCCCAAGTATGGGGAACTGTCTGTACAAAGTAAGACATTGCCAGGTCTGTTTCCATTGCTGCTCAAGTACCACAGAATAGATGCAGGACAGAGCTGACAGACCAATCCATCTCTTTCCTCACTCAAATTTTGAACAGTTAATGCATTTCAGCCTCACTGTGCCCCAAAAGTATTAGTTACAAAGCCAGGAGATAGGTCCAGCAGGAAAAGGAAGCTGCCACTGCATCGCATGTCTTCATAGGGATATTTGCATTTTCACATTTACCCTGGCTACAAAGGAAGTGACAATTGTTTCTTTGGATTATCCTTTGTCACTCAAGTAATGGGGTCCCAAAAACAGCAGCACAAGACACAAAGAGCAGTATCTACCCTCTGTGAAGAGATTAAATGGGTTGTGCTTTGTCTCATGTCTGACAAAATCTACACAGGCATCAGCTAGAGACCAGGCAAACCTGCTGCGCAAGGACATAGAGCTCCACCCCTTCACTCCCAATGAAATTCTAAGGCAGCATCTCCTGTGCAGTTTTCCCCTCCACTGGGCCCAGAAGCTTCTACAGCTATTCCTGCTGGTGCTATAGTCACTGATTACCCCCCCTCACTGCACCCCTCAGCCTAGCCATGCTGTACACGTGCTATACAATGCTGCCACAAGATGCTCACAAGTTGAGCACAGAAAATATAATGAGAAAGGTAGTCCAGCTCGGCCCATCAGAGACTGATGTGGTTTGAACACAGCAATGCAGGCAGGAGCAGTGGAAGCCCCAAATACAGGCATTTTTTTTCACATTCTAGGTGTATGGGTATACAGACAGCCTTTGGTTCCCTGGGTACACATATGTTTGCTGCTACATTAACAGCACCAATGGGGTCCAGGGAACTCCACCCAAGTTTTAGACACCAGCACATATTCTTACAGCTGTGGTTCAAAAGGACTCAGAACTACAAAAACCAAAGACTAAGCCAAGCCATCAGTGTTTTCTTTTGCAAAGCAAACTGAAGGCCAGAATCCAGGTTTTCAGGGGTGAGACTTGCCAAGTCCACTTGCTTGTTTAAATAAATCCAAACCGAAGCCAAAGAGCAATGAAGTTGGCAGAAAGAACATGTAGTAACAGCTGATGCTTACACATGTTGAGTTGCCGTATGAAGCTGGAGATATTATTGTGTTTGAAGTACTTGGGAAGCAGCTCCTTGGCAAACCTCTGCTCATCCAGAATGCAAAAATTCTCGCCATTCTAGGAAATAAGTAGGAATAACAGTTAGTGAACAAGCACAGTTTTTCAAAGGTGTTGCTCTTAAGTGAAGATCATAAATCAGCAGAGACAGGTCTGACAGCAGAGAAAGGCAAAGAACTTTGCTAAGGGAACTGTCTGTGGAAATAGTTTTGAGTACTTGGGACTGGACTTAAAAGTTATAGTCCAAAGACTCAGTTACATGAAAGACTTCTATTGAATAAGAGATTTTCTTCAAGCCCTGATGCTTTGGAAATCGATCCAAAGCAAAATTGTTCTAAAATCCTGCTCTCCTTGTCCACAGGAAACATAAGCATTGCTCAAACACAATGGAATTCACACCACTAGAGAGATTTCATCTCCCTTCATCAGTCTGCCCAGCCCCTGACAAGATTCTTCCATTGTATGTGCTATGTCATCACTAAAAATAGCCAAGTAATGTTGCCGAGTTACCGAAAGTTCAGACAACACAACCCAGCGGTGACCAGGCGTAAGCATGACACCAGCAGTCTCATATTTATCATATGCTCAAGATCAATCTTCCTGAAAAGGGGCAGAGTTTTTGCATCACTTTTATACTGTTCACAAAGAGAACAAAAACATTGCGTTTCTTTTCATATTTTCCTTTGTGAAAGACAAACGATTAAAAACAGTGAGGAAAATCTTACGGATTTAAAAATGGCAGGGGACAAAAATAAACACGGCGCTTGTCCGGGGCGTGTGGTCTGTGTGTCCATGCCCTGTGCCCGCGGGGCGCCTCCGCCTCCGTTCCGGAAGGAAAACGAACAGTTAATGACTCCTTTCCCCACCCGCGGCCGGTGACCGGGAATTCCGCACTGACACCCGGGCCGCAAGCGGAGGGTGCGCAGACACAGCACCGGGGCTGCCCCACCGGCACGGCCGCAGCGGGGTCGGGCGGGTTCGGGGCGCTCCGAGCATCCGGGGACCCTCTTTGCCGGCGGCCGCCGCCCCGGCCCGCAGGACCCCGCAACCCCTGAGTCCTCCGCGTGGGCCTTCCCGGGCCGCGCCCGCGCGGTCCCCTTACCCTGCTCCAGCAGATGACGTCGTCGCTGTCCGGGTCCTCCAGCAGGGCCCACAGCTTGGCGAGGAAGCCGGGCACGGGCACGGGCACGGGCACGGGCGCGGGGCCGG
>VXAU01004064.1:873237-911219 GCA_013399695.1 Formicarius rufipectus | reverse complement strand
GCGGTGCTGCGGGCCGAGGCGGGGCCGGGCCGGGCTGGGCTGGGCTCGGTCAGCCTGAGGAGGCAGCGCCCCTTTGTCCCGCCCGGGCTCGTCCGCGCCGCTGCTCCCGCGTCCCGCTCCGCAACCCCGCCGAGCACGTAAGGGATGAGCCGCCCCCCTGCCTTCCTTCGGTGCTTTCTTTTCGCTCTCGGGCAGTGGTTTCCCCGCATTCAGGTGTTGGGAAATGGCCTTGCAGCGCCCGCCCGGATCCGATGGGAGCTGTGTCCCACCAACCCCACTAGAATCTGGCTGCCGTTCATTCGCGGTTCCTGGGCTGTCGGGGACCTGGCAAAGGGCAGTCCTGGGGGGAGGAATCTGCTGTGAAATGCAAGGTTCAGGGTTGAATGTAGTACAAGGTTTCGATTGCTTTTGGTTTTCCTTATTTCTTTTTTCCTTAATCAAGACCTATGGAAATATCAAAGGAAAAATGATAACAAAAAAAACCCAAACCAAAACAAAAAAAACAACCCACAAATTTTGAAAAGAATGTTTTTACTACTTTTACTTTGCACTAGTCAAGTAAATAGATGGTGATTAGTCACTGAAAAGGGAATGTGAGCACCGACTCATCTTATCTGCTGTGTCTGCATTCAGGGATGTTTTTTGCTGTACTTAAGAATTGGCCAGTACAGTGTCGTCGTTAAGCTCCAGCCAGAGCCCAGGTGGGACTCCTGTAAAGATTCAGTAGGGCTGTCCTAAAGACTTGTCCTTGACTGTCTTCAGTGCTGCAGCACGCCACAGAGTACTTAAAATGCCAGGATTTCTGGCTGTTTTATGGGTGCTCTGGTGCTGCCATGTGGAGGTTTGGTATCGTTAGCCACCAGGAGGTTTGGTGGTGTGACCCTACCACACAGGAATAGTGAGCCCGTCTCCATTGCCAGTTTTCACAACCATCTTGGAGAGCTGCTGTTCACTTGGTGTAAAGTCTGAGCTCTGTCCTTTCGTGGGATGTGGCAGTGCCTGCATAAACCATTCTGGTGAGAGGACACGAAGACCAGCCCACATTGGCTCCCTGGGCTCAGTGGCTCCCAGGCCTTGAAGCGGCCACCCCGTGTACTTTGCCCTGCATTGACACAAAGGCCACAGCTTGGGCTGAGTCAGGAGCATCACCGCGCCCCTCCCTTGGGCGTGTGCCGGCAGAGTGGTGTGTTTTGGGCTGAGGACTGGCGCTTCTGGCTCTTTCTTTCTTGCTGTCAGCCACTGCCTTTTGCTGGTCTGCCGCGTGAAACACCACAGGTTCAGCTTTCTGAACCCCTTCCTTTGAATCCTCCTTATCGGCACAGAGTGGGTCAGAGCAGGTATTTCCCCTCCCTGTGAACAGTGACGGGTCCTAGAGCAGCAGTAGCAGGGGATAAGATCGGTGAGTGGATGGTGTGTGGTGTTGGGGCTCAGCCAGTGCTGCTGTGGTCCCTGCACTGCCAGGGCCATGGGGAAGGGGCTGCTCTGTTACCTGAGTTTGTCAGGTGTGTGGCCAGGAGCTTCTGAAGGGAAGTGGCTGGTGGAGTCACTGGAACACAATGCTGATGAATCAAAACCATTTCTGATTTAGGGATCCCTACAACTATCTTCTGAGAAAGGAAGGAGAGGAGGTATTTCCAAGTTGAGAGTTGTTTTGTCTCAATTTATCAATTTAGCGACTTTGGAATCAGCAGTACTTGATTATCATTAGCTTCTGAGAACAGCACAGCATGTTTGGAAATCAGAAACGAGGCTTTGGAGGATGTATAGTCTGTTGTCATGTGCTGTAGTTGAATCCTGTCTGCTGGGTATCACATGTGGTAAGAGGTTTCAAAACTGCTATGTGCCTTGCTGGCTAAAAGTTTACAGAGTATCCAGCTTTGCTGCAGATAAACCTGACACATTCATGTTGCAATTATGAAGATGGGAAGAATAAATAATGACAGTTCCTTTATGAAAAAGCTTTTGATCAAAACCATGTGGAAAATATTTATTGGAGCAAAAAGCCTCGTGCAACCTCGTTGAGATGTACTGGATTACAGAGAACAGCTCTGTAGAAGACATCTTTAATGAGTTTAAAATTTAAAATTACTTCATAGTGACTAAATCATACTTCCTCAGGTGACTTAGAATGGAGATATCTTGATGAGAGTTTAAAATATACAGATACTTACTTGAGACTGTTTCCCTAATATTTTATGTGGACCTGTAAGATGATTTTTGAACATCACCAGTGGTGAAAAAAGGGTTAATCAAACTATTATGAGAGCAGCACATTTGGTATTGGGGGGCTCATTAACAAGGTAAGATCTCCATCCTCCTTGTGCATTAATTCTGTTATAGAGTGGCTTACTTCTTGAATATTTGAATAACAATCCCAATAGAGCTTACGCCTGATTTATTCATACCTTATCAAAATGTTCAGTACTTTTAATCCAGGTGATCATATTCTGTGTCATTGTCTTGGTTTTTTCCAAACAGCTGTAACCTCCAAAAGTGCCTTTTCTTCAAGCTGGAATGGGCTTGGTCTGGTGGTTGCTGCTCTGTGTCCCCATGCTGTCACCCGTGTTTGCTGGGGGTGTCACCCGAGTCTATTACCTGGGCATCCACGAGGTGGAATGGAACTATGCTCCAACGGGGAGGAATGTGCTCGCCAACCAGAGTGTTGCACATAACCGGTACGTTGGGCTCGAAGGGAGTGTAGTCTGGGACTGGCTGCAAATTGTCATTTGATATGTAATTTCATGCAAGTGTTGTAGGGCATTTGAACAAACAAGAGCGTCTCTGGTAGATTCTGTTCTTTATGAGCTTAATGTTTAACTAGTTTTATCATAGGAGCATAGAGCCTGTGTCAGTGGGAAAACAAATGGTCAGTTTGAAGCATCCAGAGCCCATTCAGTGGAAGGAAGTGTACAGAAGACAAACACAGAACAGAAAATAGAGCAGATTGCTCTAAAATAGACCGGATTGTGCAATGTTCTGCCCTGGGGTTTCATTTTACTTAGTTCCAGCTGTTGATAAGTTTGTGTCTCCTGAGGTAGGACGACTTTTCATCTTGATGTAAATAACTTTACAGAGCCAGCTTGTTTTTATTTCTATGGGATTTCAAGCCTTAGACTTAATGAAACTTCCTTCATGAGATTTTAGAGGCTGTTTTAAAATTATTTTTTGTTTTCTTGCTAAAGTAAATCTGGAAACTGCAATAATTGCTTTGAGTCACTACACAAACAGGTTTTGGTTTTAATTTCCAAAGCACCAAAGTTTTTTCTTTGGTGGTTGTGTTTTTGTGGGGTGTTTTTTTTGTGTGTGTGTAGTTTACTTTGTTGTTTCATAGCTTGCCTTAGCATTTTAAAGGCATTTGTGCTTTTTCCTCTGCCCTCATTTTCTGTGGCAAATAGCTGGTATTACTTGACCTGCTCTCCATTATTTACCCCTCTATAATAACTCTCAGGTTTATCCTTCAGAACCAGCACAACAGGAACTGAAGGGTTGCACAGAAACATCAGGCTCTGTCAGTTTAGCTTGGAAAAGTCTCTCTTCTCTGGAGGTGCTGTATAGGTGTAAATTAGTTCACAGGAATTCCCCCAAATTCAGGGTTAATTAAGATGTTACCACAAAATGATAGTGAATGCAATGGATTTTGTTTTCTTTCTCTCATAACACATGAAGAGAAGGAAATGAAATTCAAGGCCATTGAACTTAAAAGGTATTTAAAAACTGTTCTGTCACTGCAAACAATTGCCTAATGGGACTTCTTTGTAAAATGACTGCAGAAATGAAATTGCTCACCGTTAGAAAGGGATGTGATGTCAATATGAATGATAGAGGTAGTAAAATATTTGAAGAAATTTTTTTGTTGGGAAGAAATGGACTGTGTATGGGGAAGAAGTCAGATCTGTAAAATTAATCGTGAGTTAACTTAAATAGTTTGCAGATGATGTCTGCAGGGCTGATTTGACAAAGGGCTGAGCTCTGGATTTGTATAGCCAGAGCCCAGTCCTGCACCTTTGTGAATGACAAGGGCAATGCGTAATCTCTTGGTTTCAACTCTTCATGCTCTGAGATGTGTCTTAGAGTTTACCTCTCTTCCAGGACTGTTCTACTGCTGTGCTGACTGATCCAAAGGGAAAAGCAGGGGGAGTGACCTCAACTCTCATTTAGGCTGGTTCCGCTAATACCTGGACCATGATTCATCTCTTATCTATTAAGAATTAGCCATAAAGAGCAAATATGCTCATGAGTTGAACTTTAGTACCTCTATGAGGTTTTAACTCTGGAAGCTGGTTACGTGTATGTATCTGCCTGACTTGTCTGTCATTCTGCAAGGAATTCAGAATCTGTTAAGTAGAAAATAATCTTTCAGACTATCAATTTTGGACAGAAAGCTCAGGAAATTTCCCCCTGCCTTGGGATTTAGCTGCAAATGTCACAAAGGAATTGAACTGAGTTTCTAAGATACCAGTGAAGGCTGAAGCAGGCATAAGAAGGGTCCTCCCTTGCAACACCCAGATGGGATCGTCGGGGAACCACCATCCTTTCTGTTCCTTGTTCGCAGGGCACAGATCAGGGGTGCACTTTGAGTCCATTGTTGAAGAGCTGGGGTTGAGGTTGTGACCATGAATGGATGGATTAGAGCATCCTACGGTCCTCTAATGGCCAAGCTTTCAGCTGTACATGGCAAGTGAGAGTGTCAGGGTCACTCTGCAGTGTTATCAACCAGCTGTTGGATATAATGATGACTGATGGTGCCTTTTGCTTTGAATTTAACAGCCAGGCTGCAGCATTCCTCCAGGCTGGGAAAGACAGGGTGGGAAGCACATACAAGAAATCTGTCTATAAGCAATACATGGACGCCACGTACACCACTGAGATCCCCAAACCTGGCTGGCTGGGGTTTCTTGGGCCTGTCATCCGAGCAGAAGTGGAGGATACCATTAAAGTACACCTAAAAAATTTTGCTACTCGACCATATACAATCCATCCTCATGGTGTTTTCTACAAAAAAGACTCTGAAGGTAAATGAGCCACTGCCATCACAGAGACAGATTTTACTCACTGGGAACTTAGGAGTATGTGTGAAGGAGAGCTATATGTAAAGCCCCAGCTGGAAAGCAACTGCACTTGGTTAGTGTTGGGTTAGTAAAGTCATGGGCCTGGGAGTAGTTTCCTGACCTGGGCATTACAGTACACAGTCCAGGTTTCTTGATTTTAGAAGAATCTCTAAAATGCTAATCAACCCTAGAGGTTGTAAAGAGTCTGACTGTGGGGCCAGAGTGCAGAATTGAAAAAAAGTAGCACTAGGCAGAATGGCAGTTACCTTGCTGACTCTGTGCTGACCCATTTACTGGGCAAGTTGCCTTACAGTGGCTCTGTGTCTCAGTCTCTCTCTGAGGGAGTGATGATTATACACTACTTCAGCCTTGGGATGGTGAGTCTGACTTTGAAATCTGTTACCCAAGTGCGTACATACAGGTCTGTGAGTGAGAGTGGCTCAGTAGGTTACATGTGTAGGCATCTTGGCTCTTCTTGAATGGATGTTGTGATTGCTCAATTGTTCTAGGATCCCTGTACCCCGATATGTCCCCCCAGGATCAGAAGAAGGACGATGCTGTTTTCCCAGGAGGGAATTACACCTATACTTGGACTGTCCCTGAACATCACAGCCCAACTGCTGATGATCCAAACTGCTTGACCTGGATCTATCACTCTCATATTGATGCACCCAGGGACATTGCGTCTGGATTGATTGGACCATTACTTACATGTAAAAAAGGTAAAAACACTGTGAGAAATCAGCTGAGGGCTGCAGTTTTATAGTGTAAAGGTTTTGTGGTGACATAAATAAGGATAGGATGTGAAGATAATCCGGTGGGTGGCTCCCAGCTTCAGGTGAAAATGTGGAGAAGTTGGAGAAGACAGCAGTCAAGTTCTAGATGGGTTCTGGTCATTGTGTTGTCTTTATCCCTTAATAGCAGAGCAGGTGAGCTTACAGGCTTCTTGATCCCAGAGAGCTGCTCGAATCCATGTTAAATGCAGGACTCTTGTCCAAGATGCAGTGTCTGTATTAAAAACATGGTGACTGATTTCAGCAGAATTGGGAAGACACTGAAGGTGTGGCAGTTGAGCTGTGCAGTGGCAGAGCTGCTTGGGAGAGAGAACTACATTGGCAGGGATATACTGGAAAAGGGTGAGCTTGCTGCTCTGCAGTGAGCTGTGAGGATGGTGCGAAAGTATCTCTCTACAATTCATGACAAGTGTTTCTCTGCTACTGCTGTTTTAATCTCTTTCCTGATGTATGATTTTCTGCATTCATTTGTCTCTCCTTTCACCCTTAGGAATACTGACTGGCAGCTCTCAAAGACGCCAGGATGTGGATGTTGATTTCTTTCTGATGTTCAGTGTGGTGGATGAGAACCTAAGCTGGTACCTGGATGAGAACATAGCATCATTCTGCACAGATCCTGGCTCTGTAGACAAAGAAGATGAGGCATTCCAGGAGAGCAACAAAATGCATGGTCAGTATCACGTTTGTAAGGCCACTGACTCTGCCAAAACACATCATGTGCTGAGCAGATATCACAGAGATGGAGCAACAAGTCTGGAAAAAGGAAGTGTTGCTTTGATTTAATCTTTGGCTGGAGTGAGGTTTTATACTCTTTGTTTTAGGAATGAGCTGTGGAGTTGGGGGTCTCTGAAAGAGGAGAGGAGGATGAGTTCTGGTTAGGTTCATCCTCCTGTCGTGTCTGTGCTGTGACCTGCTGGCAGGAGCTCTGAAGGCCCCTCTTCTGCTCTCTGATTTTGGCTTGCTTGGTTTTGCAGCTATTAACGGTTATGTGTTTGGCAACCTCCCTGAGCTGACGATGTGTACTGGGGATGACGTTTCATGGCATCTCTTTGGGATGGGTAATGAAATTGATGTTCATACAGCCTATTTCCATGGAGCAACACTCAATATCCGAGGCCACAGGACAGATGTGGCTAGCCTCTTCCCAGCCACTTTTGTTACAGCAGACATGATCCCCAGTGAGCCTGGGAGATGGCTACTGAGCTGCCAGGTCAATGATCACATACAAGGTAAGGCAGAGGGTGGAATATGTCCTGGATTGTTTTTTCTCTCTGTGGTCCTTTGATGTACTGCATAGTCGGAGAAAGTATCTTGGGCATAAAACACATCCCCAGTTATTAATGTGCAGGACAGCCTTGGTGAGGGTCAGTTGCACCACACTATGATGTTCCACATTTGGTACAGCTGAAAGTTGAGATGAGGCAGTGCCTTAAGAGCTTTGGTCCCTGTAAGGGACATTGCATGGTAGAGCTGAGAAGAGCAGAAGGTTCTAGTCACTCTGTCTATGCTTCTATAGCATCCAATACCTGAGATTGGAAGCTCTGCTCACTGATGAACTCCTTGCTGTGGACACCTCCTCACCTTCTCCCATTCATGTGCCCTTTGAAACAGCAGAAGGAAAGTGTCCAGTTGGTGGTGGGAAGGTGGGACTGTGCCATTCCCCATTGGACTGCCTGAGGGGGCTAAAGGTGTGTGTCCTCCATGTCTTGGACAGCTGGGATGGGGGCGCTCTATGAAGTCCGGCCCTGTTCTCGGCAAGCTCTAGCATCCGTCCTGGAAGGGAGAGTACGAAAATACTACATAGCTGCCAAGGAAGTGCAGTGGGACTATGGACCCTCAGGGCTCGACCAGAGCAGTGGGAAGCGGCTGAATGAAGCAGACAGGTAAGTGAGAGGCTGGTGGGCTTGAGCAGTGTTTGGGGGTTCTGGCTTGTGTCAGGAAGGCTGTTCAGGAAAATGTGGAATTCTTCTCAAAATATGTGCCTGCAATTCACATGAGGTACATTTCCTTGGAAGGCAGATCACTCTGTCTGGAAAGGGAGGCTGCTGTAGCCAGACTACACTGAACAGTACAGGTACCTCGGGGCCCTCCTCTGGGAGTGCTGTGTGACACAGCTGTACCCATAGGCAGCAGTCCTAGCAGATGTACAATGTGAGCTGCCACATTTGTCTCTGGGCTTCATTTCTGCTTGCTGTGCCTGACCTAGGAGCAGATCTCTGTATTTGAGTAAAGGTTCAAAAAGCCCCTGATGTACCTGACAAAGAGTGGCAGAGCTGACCTGCAGATGGGCATTAGGGTGGCCTTGCTGCAGGAAGCAATTCCTAGGAAATCAAATGCAGGGACCTGGGTGACAGCCCTCCATCCCACTAGTCAGGTAGCCGTGATAGCCTCACACAGCCTCTAAGAGCCTGTAGTGAAAGGTTTCCCCTTCAGGCTTTTGCAAAGTGAAACAGAAATTCCTCTCCCTCCAATCCCTTCTCTAGGAAACTGTTGGAGAGGATATACCTCATTCAGAGGGAGAAGGAGAAATGCAGAGCAGTTAATTATTTACCCACTGCCATGCAGCAACTTTGCAGACCTTAGAACTGAAAGCTCTTTAGACCTGTGAGCTGGCATTGTAACTGCACTGCCTCTATGGCAAGGCTTGTTGCATCTGTATTTGGTGAGGGTGTTGGCAGAGGAAATAGATCTCTTTACAGCTGTTTGTTTTAGTTATGGTTGTGGCTGTCCCGTGGGCTGTCCACGACATCTGAAGAGTTTGGTGTTTTAGCACTGCCTTCCCACTGACTGCACTGTGGTTTTTGTTCACTCCTTCATGCACCTCGGGTAGCGGTGCTGATCACACCTGTGCCACCAAACGTGGCAGGTTCATCTGGGAGAGGGCTGCATGCCACAGGTGCTCCCTGAACATGCAGGTGGACCAGACTGCCTGGGGCAAAAAAAACTTTGCAGAGTCAAAGCTGTGCTGGTTCCAAACCAGAGGTGCTGTCTGTCTGAAATGCTGCTTTGATTTGAAGATGCTGTTGGCCTTGCCAGAGGGAGAGGGAGCAGGGGAACAGTACTGATTTTGTTGTTGTTGTTGTTTTACTTTATTTTTTCTGTGAAATAAACTGACGTTTGCATTTTGCATGTAGCCCTGCTGAGCAGTATTTCAAGCGTAGCCTCTACCGCATTGGGGGTGTCTATTGGAAGGCAAAGTACGTAGAGTACACTGATGAGAGCTTCCGTGAGGAAAAGCAGCAATCAGAAGAAGAGAAACACCTTGGAATACTTGGTGAGAATCATCCAGGAACACAAATACTCTGTCAGTGTTGGTGAGAAGTATGCTGATGCTAGGAGTGCCAGTTGGCTGTACCTGCCCTCTCATTTTGAGGGGCACAGAGATGCTTCACAGTAGTCACACCTGAGAACAAGTGGGCCAGACCAAGGTGGGAGGTGGTAGAACAGACAGAATCTCTTCAGAGGTGATTCTGAAGATTTCCGAAGGGCACAGTCTAGTATTTGTGACTGGAGCTAAACAGGCCACAGCAGTAGCTCCTGGTTAACATGTTTTTGACTGAGCCCCTTCAAGGTGTGCTGCAAACCCCATGTTCTCAAAGAAAGCATTCTCTCCTGAGTAATGATCTCTGTCACAGCCAAGTGTGCAAGTAGAGGCAGCCTGGTAGCCACTTTTGTGGCCTCGAGATGCTCTGTGGACCCAGGGCAGGTCAGGGGCTGGTGGGGATAGTCATGATAAAGGCTTGGGGTTCTTCTGTGGATGGCTGGGGCAGGGACTAACAGGCTGAGGTGAGCTTGGAGCATCTCACACCTCTGAGGCACACATGTTGGGAGGCTGAGTGGGCTTTGTGTAGGTGAGGGAGGGACATGGGCGTTTTCATGAAGTCATTCCAGCACATGTGACTGTTATATTACTCCCCCTGTAAAGGGCCTGATGCCTCTGAGTTCTCCTGCAGAACCAAACTGCTTTCAGATGGTCCTGCTCCCCCTGAGCTCCCTCTAGCAGTGATAAGGCCGGGGCACTCTCCACCTCTTATGCTTAGCTCCTGCAACCTTGGGAAAGGTGCCCCAGCTGCTTTGATTTGCCTTGTGGGCTGGGGAGGTGTTCTGTTGCTGATCTGTTCTCTCTGCTATTTTCTAGGTCCAGTGATCAAAGCTGAAGTTGGAGACACCATCCTGGTGACATTTTTTAACAAAGCCTCCTGGCCCTTCAGCATCCAGCCACATGGAGTGTCCTATGGGAAGGCGTGGGAAGGGATGTGGTACCATGACGGTTGGTGGATCCCTTTTCTTGAGTACACCCACACCACCCTTCAGAGGTGTTTGGTGTTTTGGTGACATGAACAAAGTAAAGCCTGCTATGCAGGTAACTGGTGAGAAGGTGTAACTGAGGTTTTACAGGGACCTCAGGAATAACCCTGTAATCCCTGTTTTAAAGGCCTGTCTCAGAATGGGGTTTCTGTGGCACCACTGCACAACTTCACATACCGCTGGACTGTGCCGAGGCATGTGGGGCCCACATCCAGTGACCCTCCCTGCCTCACCTGGATGTACAGCTCGGCTGTGAACCCTGTCAAAGATCCTAGCTCGGGCTTAGTGGGGCCTCTGCTCATCTGCAAGCCAGGCACTTTAGATGATAATAACAAACAGGTAAAGCTGTTTATTTGCCCTACTCCTACCAGATTCTTTGCTTTCATGTAGAGAAAGTGTCAGCAAAACAGTAGGGAGCATAATGAAAATAAATGTGAAACAGTGTGAGTCCAGGAGAGTCAAATCAAAGCCATGGGGGGAGGTTAATGCTGGGATATCTGGTGCCCAGGTCTTGCCTGGGAAAGGCAATGACTTCATGCCCTTGGCTGAGTTTTGATCAGTTTATTCATGAGAAGTATTGTGGGACATGCAAAAGTGGTGCCTTTTGTGAAATAGAAGAGGAACATTCAACATGAGTAAAGGGACAGAGTCCTGACGCTCAGTGAGACAGGTTTTAAGATAAAGGGGAACATGAGAACCTCTAAGGGTAGTTAATTGGTGTGTTTTAAAAATTAACAACCATCATTGTAATTACAGAAAGGGATCGACAGAGAATATTACCTTCTCTTCAGTGTGTTTGATGAAAACCTCAGCTGGTATTTGGATGCCAACATAAAGTACTACTTGAGGATGGAAGAGACATCTGTGAAAAAGGATGATGGCTTTGAGGAATCCAACAGGATGCATGGTATGGTCGGATGCTGCTCTGTGGCAGCAGGGATGAACTAGCAAAGCACAGGATGATGTTCACCCAAAGGCTGAGCTGGGAGGCTGGAGAAGCTGTGTGATGTTGGCCTAGAATCAAGCCATGCTGGAGGCAGCAGGTGGATGGGGACAAGCAGCACAGCTTTCTGGGGAAGTGTGTTCTGAGTGTATTCAGGAATGAATTGCAAATAAGCTATGCTTCCTTCCTGCCTACAAAGAGTTAATTGCTTTCTCCTTTGCAGCCATCAATGGACTTATGTTTAGTAACTTGCCTGGGCTCAATGTGTGTGATGGAGACAAAGTGTCCTGGCACCTTCTGGGCTTGGGCAGCGAAGCAGATGTACATGGAGCTGTGTTTCAGGGAAACACCCTGCAGATGAATGGGATGCGGAAAGATTCAGCCAATCTGTTCCCCCACACGTTTGCCACTGCCTTCATGCAGCCTGATAACAGCGGTGAGTGCCTGCACAGCTGCCTGGGAAGATGAAAGTCTCTCATTGTGATATTTGCTCCTGTGACAGATTCTCTAGCATGGTGTGAACTCCTGCACAGTGAGCTCTGCTTCAGGTGATTATTGTGTAAGGAAGCTTTCTGGAATGATTTTTGTGTAGGACTTTGTTGTGCTGTTCATTCTTGGTTTCTCCAGTGACTCCTTTTAACTGGCCTGTGGCAACCAAGCTCCCTAAGCACCACACAGATACACCCAGCACATAGTGACACCGGCTGGGGAAGCAGCTGTTTCTTGGGATCTTCAAAAGCAACTGATTTCCTTGTTCATTCTGCCTCCCTCAGGGACTTTTGAGATCTACTGCCAGACGAGCAATCACTACCAGTCTGGGATGAGAGAACAGTATGTTGTTTCCAAGTGTGGAAAGAAGGATCCTGCTCCTGCCCATCAGTACACGGGCGTGCGGACATACTACATTGCTGCGGAGGAGGTGGTGTGGGACTACGCACCCGACCGGAGCTGGGAGAGGGAACGGCACAACCACTCTGCAGACAGGTAGAGCCCGTCTTTTGGGGAAACCAGTGGCAGTATCCCAGCAGACCCTAATGAAGCCTTTGGATGTCTTGGCCACCTTGTGACCTGGTGCATGTGCTGGTGGTGCTGCTGATGGGAGCACAGCCCTCTGCATCACTGAGCTCTCCTTTGCAGCCAAAGCTGGCTCTGGGAAACCCCTTCAGTTTGTGGACCCCCTGCCACAGCTTGGTTGCTTAGTCCCCATGAGGTGTTGGGGATTCAGCACTCCTTCTGCATTTTTCAGCTATGCTGACGTGTTTCTGAGCAACGAGAATGGACTGCTTGGCTCCAAGTACAAGAAAGCAGTTTACCGGGAGTACGTGGATGGCACTTTTCAGACCCCCAAGGCCAGGGCAGGTGATGATGAACACTTAGGGATACTGGGTAAGGATGCGTGCAGAGGGTGCACCTTCTGCTCACAGAGCAACGGGACTGGGGGTCTAGAGCTGCAGTGATTCAGCACTATAATCTGAAGGCTCACTGAGTATTTAGACATCTGCTGCATATGTAAATGAGAAGTTGGCATTGTTTCCTGGCCACATCTGCCAGCTTTGGAGCCAATCGTAAGAAGGGTCCTGAGCACTGCTTGTAGGAAAGCCTGGGCTATCCTGCCTGACTCTGCACCAGCATTCTATTGTGGCTCAGGCAAAGCGTGTTTTACAGACGCATTTCTCTGATTGGGGGACAGAAACAACTGCTGACTTATGCAGAGGGCTTTGAGAGATAGAGGGAGAAATCTGGATCTCTGAGAAATGCTTGTGGGGCAAAAGCAGGCAGACTTGGGAAATGGAAGAGCATATTGCAGTGACTGATGGAAGTCTGTGGAAACCCAGTCCTGGGTTTTTTTTGCTGTGTTACAAACCCAAAGCTGTAAGTGGTGGCAGGGTAGCCATGCTGAGGCAGCATTTGCCACTCAAAATAGGCTGCAGCTTTGATTTGTAACACTGTCAGGCCAAACTGAATATTACACTTCTTGAAACCAACAGCAAGGGATGATCAACATGTTGTGACATTTAGCATAGCAGTATTCAGAAATCAGGCCTTAGTTGTGCTGGGAGCAGTTAAGCTGTGTAACCACCTTCATTGCCCTCATTTTTAAAGTCAGTCCAATTTCCTAAGACTTGGATTGGGACTGATGTCCAATTCTTTTTGGGAGGTAGAGAAGAGGGAGGGGAACATCATAATATAAGGAAATATCTCTGGGAAGATGTTGAGAGTAGGGTGGGAATATCCCAGGTGATGTGCTGATGGATTTTGCTGGTCTCAGTGTATGTTCTTCCTGTCTCAAGGTCCTTTTCTGTGGGCAGAAGTGGGCGAGATTCTCAACATTGTGTTCAAGAACAATGCCTCACGGCCCTACTCTGTGCATGCACATGGGGTGCTGGAGAGGCACGCAGAGCGACCACAAGTGGCAAACCCTGGTAGGTCCCTTTCTCTAGCTGCGTTGCTCCATGGGCTTGCACAGCTGGTTTCAGCCCAGGATCAGACTCGCAAGCAGCCTCAGATATCCTAATTTTATTATGGTAGAGAACTGGAACTGAACAGTAACTGGCCTTTCAGGTCCAGTATGGTTTTGGTGATACCATTTGTGTGGGAGTGGGAGCCCTGGGAGTTCACATTCTGCTCAGACTTCTGGGATAAATGTAGGACAGACTCTTTTGTGGGCAGCCTTATCCCCCTGTACTGAGTGTGATCCCTCTGGGGTAAAGGAAAGGTGGTGGCAGGTGACAGCTCAGCCAGTCCTTAGTAGCTGTGGGATGAGGGAGGCCTGCTCCTTTTCTTTGGGGAATGTATGAGCACATTAGTGTAAAAATAGTATGAAATAGGAGAAATGCACAATTGCTTACCAGGATCAGACTGAAATCACCACTTTGTTTCGTGATCCAGATGCCAATGCGTGTAATTTTTGGACCCCTCCAACTTGCCCAAGCTGATCAAGCCACAGCTGTGTTGGGCTGTCAGCCAGGTCATATCTTTCTGAAAAGGATTGATAATATCCAAAAGAGTAATTTTAAAATCCAATTTGAATGGACATCATATATATACTTCAAAGAGAGGAAAGATCATCTCAAGCTCCATCTGAATGAAGCAAGGTGGAATTTCCATGGTCAGGCCCAGTCTCAAAGGCAATGGATAAACCTGAGTTGTGCTGTTACCAGACAGTTGTCTGCATCCTGTAACCCCTCTGCCTTGCTGTGAGAGGGGCCTTTCACCCTGTCCAGTATTTTTGGAAGGAAGATGCAATGTCTGACAAAGAGAATTGAATTTGGACTTTGGAGACAGGATGCTTTTTTTCCATCTTACTTTGCTGCTGCTCAGTGAGTGTGTCACTTTGTGTGATGTGCTGTTCTGTCCCTCAGGTGACATTGTGACATACCGGTGGGAAGTTCCCGAGAGATCTGGTCCAGGGTCAAATGATTCAGCCTGTGTTCCTTGGATCTACTACTCCACGGTGGACACAGTAAAGGTAAAAGTCAGAACCAAAAAAGCCCAATTAGGCCAATTTTTTACACCATCTAGAAAACAAAGTGAGTTGAGTACCATTTAGAGATTGGTCCAGCCAAGAATTGGAAAAAAACTGGTGACATGTCCAGTGTTCTCCCAGGAGAGGAAATCCTCCAAATTTGTCCTTATGTTTGTCCTTACTTTTTCCAAACAACCTTCATAAAACAATTTCACTGTCTCCTTGCCACTAACCTTCCTTCAGTTATTTGCAGGATATTAGAGCATCTTCCTATCAGTCATGGTTTTTATTGGTACGAGCCAAGGCTGATCTAGAAAGGCAGAATTTGTCCAAACTAAGGCCTCATGGATAAAGCAGGAAGATTTGACCACTGCCAGAATTGATTGTCATAGCCCTGATTTCACAGGAAAAGAATCTGGAGGGTCCTGCAATAAACCATCACATTCAACCCAGAAATAATGGCATTTTTATCTCAATTTGCAGATGTTTTTGCAGTCATAGAGCAGAGAATATTTTGATACCATTCGTATTTATGACTTTTGGATTTGCCTTTATAGGAGCATGTATGGTTCCTCTTCCTGTGCTTCGGTGGCTGTCTTCAACAAATACACTTGCACAGCAGCATAGCTTGTTTTAAGTATGGTGATGCAGGAACAGAAAGTGACTGCTGAAAGGCAAAGAACTGTGTACAAAACAGGGTGAGAAGGTCCTTGCCTCAGAGCTTTCTCCTTCCTTCTGATTAGGATATGTACAGTGGGCTGATCGGGCCCCTGAAGGTCTGCCGGAGAGGGACCCTGCGATCTGATGGGACCAGGAAGGATGTAAAGAGGGAGTTTGCTCTGCTGTTCCTGGTTTTTGATGAAAATCAGTCCTGGTACTTGGATGAGAATGTGGAACGTTACAGTAAGGGAAATCACAAGGAGATCAGCCTGATGGATGAGAAATTTGTGGAAAGCAACAAAATGCATGGTAATGCCAGTCAATGTTGACTCTGTGACTTCTTTAAGTAGTCAGCCACCCAAAACCCAGGAGCTTGACTCCTGGTCGATGTCTACATCCTTTTCCCTTATTAGTGGCATAAACAGAATTAAACTGTCTGTTCTCAATATTGCAGCACATCTACTGCCCAAATCTTTTATTTGCAGTGAGGGCTGATCATTGTGGCTGTCCCTGTCAGTAGGAATAGCAACATTCAGGCCAGAGAGGCTAATCTCTGATGTGTCTGAGTGACTCAGGAAAGGCAATAAAATCAAACATGAAATTAACTTGGACTAATTTCATTCTGTTTGTCTCAGGGATGATCAGAATATGTCAGATTTCAAATTAATTTTCTGAGCTGTGTGGCTGCAATACATGGCTCAGTTGGTTTCGCTAATTATCAAAAAGCTTTTTCTACCATAGCAGGATGAACATATTTTTCTAAATGATCATGTTATTTATGTTACTTTTTCTCCGTATTATACCTGGATCTATCTAAAATATTCTCAGCAAAACAGCTCCCTTAGCAGTTGTGGAGATAAGAATAGTGAGGAGTTGCATTATGTGTACTGTCATTACTACTGGTTTTGTATGGGTGAGTCAAAGACTCTTCAAATACACATGTCCACGAAGGTGTAATTGTTAACCCAGTATTACAGCTAGTAGAACCAGCACACTGAAGTTTGATGTTTGTTTTGGCTACATGAAGTGCCTATGGGAAATCTGGAAGTAAAACCCCAGTGCTCTGTGCTCAGATCATGTATCTTTCCATCTTATTCCCTCTGTTGTCATCTGAGCATGAAAATGAAAGTCTCTGTGTGTGTGCCCTAGTGGTCAGCTAACTCATTATTTGGATCCCTTTCCTGCATGCGCAGTCATAGCAGAATTCCTTTAGTTGTGCTACTTGAGACATAAAGTCCTGCCTCCCAAGGATTTTACAAGTGGTTGGAATGTGACATGTGTGGCCAGCCTGAGGCAGAGCACCACAGGGCTGCCCACTGGCAGGATTTACCCCTTGTCATTTTTCACTGAAGAAAGTTCTCAGACATTTATGTGTATGTAGGTGTATACGTGTTTCTCCATCACCAGGTTAAGGAGGCCATTTTTATACATTTTGACTTCTAGAAGCAACCACTGCTGATGGCTGACTGCAGGTTTTCAGCAAGAGGTAGCTTTTGAGATTTATTTGAGCTGAGCTACAGCATGGCCTCGGGTGTGAATCACTTTTCCTGGCTGTGAGCAGAGTGGAGAAATAGCTGAGCTGGGGAGAAACTGCCAAACTCTCAGGAGACTGTCATGTGGGGGACGCTAATGGCTGATGCATTGACTGCTGTATGAGCTTTGTGGCCTGTAACTTGCCCTGCATGTTCTTCCTCTGAGGTGTTGCAGCAACTTTGCCTTTCATTAACAGCCTTTTCCCCTCTGTGTTATTTACTACACAGCAATCAATGGCAGGCTCTATGCCAACTTGCCTGGGCTTACCATGTACCAGGGAGAGTGGGTGAACTGGTATCTGCTGGGAATGGGTCAGGAGATCGATGTCCACACGGTCCATTTTCATGCTGAGACCTTCATATACAAGGTAAGAATATCTGCTGATGGTAAAGCAGACACTGACCACTGATATCAGCACTTCTGATTGATTCTGGACTTAAATTTTTTTAATTAATCCATAGCATCTTTACCCAGATAGAAAAGGGATGTGGTTTTATACATCCCAGTCTGACTCCCCAAGCCTCTGTTGTGGTGAGATGTCCAGCTTAATCCTTGTTAGGGTTAGGCATTACCAGGTTATGTTTGCTTTCCCAGCTGCAGTTCTGGAGCTACTCTTTGAAAGCTTGTTTTTCTTTTGAGCTTTAAAAAGCTGAAGTGGTCCCCAGTGACATTGGCAGAATTTTCCTCCTGAGAAAATGCAGAGAGCACTGCAACTAACAGCCTTCCTTCTCTGACAGAATGGCAAAAGTTACAGAGCAGATGTTGTGGATCTGTTCCCTGGGACCTTTGAAATGGTGGAGATGCTGGTTGGGAACCCTGGGACATGGCTGCTTCACTGTCATGTGTCTGATCATATCCATGCTGGGATGGAAATCCTCTTCACCGTCCTGCCTAGAGCAGGTAGGGAGCTGTCACGATTACTGTAAAACGTCCAGCAGCACTTTCTGCTGCTGCTGCAAAATTCCAAGTTTGCATCACACTTACAACTCACGTACCATAATCGGTCAGGTAATGGAGCAGTTAATTACTTAAGTACAATTAAGATATTCCGTTTGAATACATTAATACCTTGTAGCTGTAGTTAATAACAAATTGTTTTCTGGAATTTACATTGTCTCTGTTGTTAGTGTGACTTTGATTTTTAGTTTGTATTTGAGATGCGATGTTTAGCCCTCAGTCAGTAACTGTTCTAAGAGCTGGAAGGTGCTCAGAGGTGAGTGACACTCAGTACTAGGTTTGGCTTTGATGGAGCACACACGGTGATGTGGTTTTAGATTTGTTACAAAAAAAGACCTGTGAAGGCCCCAGTGGTTCAGCTGTGGGTGAACAGTGCCTGCTCAATGTCAGGGCCATTTCTGTTTCTTCCTTAGCACTTTTCTTTCAAAGGCTGGGAAGGGTTGTGTGGTGTGACAGGGACTGTCTCTGAAGCAGATGTCTCATGTGGAGAGGGAAAACATCACAGGTGAAAAAAGAACCTGCAAGCCCTGGAAAACCATGCTGCCCCTGGATCCAATCCTCACCAGATGTGCCCTGTTCTGGGCTCTACCTGCTGAGCCCAACACCTTCTCACTGGCCTCTTGTTTCTTTTCAGAGTCAGAGCTGGAAGTCGTGAGCACCACTGAAGGTATGGTGTGGACAGCACTGCCAAACCTTGTCTGTGCAAGGTGGGGGGAGAGGGTGAATCCCTGAGCAGCACAGAGGTTTGGATGAGAGAGAGGGAACAGCGCACACAGCAAGCGCAGTCTCTCCTCTGCCAGCCTGGCAGTGTCCTGGCCCAAAGCCTGATTGTGATGGATAGCAGGGAGAGCTCCAGACTGCTCTGTTTATCTGCCTGCCAAATGTCTGTGTGCTGGGAAAGAATTAAGGAAGTTGTGCTGGCTAGGCTTGTTTGCCTGTGTTAGGTGGAAAAGTTTAGTGGCTTTGCACTCTGTTATGCCTGCTACATATGCATTGAGCTTCTGAGGAGAGTGTGAGTTTAGGAACTGCCAAAGACGTAGAGGGTGTTGAAGGCGAGTGCCTGAGATGACTTGCCCAGCCTTCTTGAAGTGTCAGTGACTCTGGTTTAGGGAAGTTTCACAATCACCATTACAAACTGAAGGGATGGAGTCAGCATGAAACAAGCACATTTGCCTTCTGCTCCCTCTCCCCTGAGGAAAGAACCCAAACGTGCTTGTGTTTTTCTGGATGTTGTAAGGAACAGATGTGAGAAGACACTTGGCTAAGCAGCACCAGGGAGGAGTGGAGTAATAAATACAATCCCTTTGAAATTTTTTGTGGTAAAAGTCTTAGTAATTTAGCGTGTAATTTTGGTTCATTTACTTGATTTTTTTCATCTTTCTTTACAACTCATTGGTAATACCATTTTGTTTGTCTTTTAGGGTTGCCACCTGAGGATGAGTTCCAGAAAATCATGCTTTTTGGATCTAAGGTGGCCCAAGGGCAGGTAGAGGCCACAATCATTGCTCTGGCTGTTGTAGGAATCCTGCTGCTTCTGTCTGCCAGCATCCTTCTGGGAGCAGTTATCCGTCTTGAGAGACAAAAGAGGTTGCGGCGCAATCGGAGATCCATCCTGGATGATGGTTTCAAACTCATGTCTCAAAAGAAATCGGGGCTCTAAAAGCCATGTACAAATGTTGGGCTGTGTGCTTGGAGCAGGGGCTGGATCCTTGTCCACAGGAAAGATTTTTGGGCATCATTTCAATTGTGCACTGTACTTGTAGAAACCGAGGAGAGAGAGTGATGGAGCCCTGACCTCTTTATGTATCCTTCTCAGCCCTCTATAAAGAAAATGTCCATCTGGGAGAGATCCAAGGACCCTCTGCACTGGCTGAAGACAAGTAATGACTGAAAATGGCCCTTCTTAAATACTTCCCTTCCCCAGGAAAGAGAGGGGACGTTTTCTTTATCCAGAACAACTCCATTTAGTCTTTCCTAGCAGACTAGGAAGGCCACATTACAGTCTTACTCCATTTCCAGAACTGAGCTGGGAGTAGTCTCCCAAGAAACTGTGAGCTATTAAAATAATTAATGTGAAGGGGAAGATAATATTTTCAGTTTTGTGAATCAATTAAGAATACAGAAGAGAAATTGTAAATTTAGAGTTGGATTGCTGTTTTTTGATGAGCAAGCGGGCAGACACAAATTCAGGGTAATGCATGTCACAGTGAGTGCCTCATCAAGGATCATGCCAAGAGCTCTGCCACGCTGTCAGCCTTGCTGTGACATATCCTTCTGCTCTTGACCTCCCCCCTGGCCCTGGTGTGTCTTTGGGTTGGGGTCAGACACCTCCTGGTCCCTCTTCTCTCTGCCACAGCTGCCTGCCAGGTGCCAAAGTGGGGGTGGGTGGTGCAGTTAACCTCAGAGATCTGTAGCCCCCCCATAGGCTGTGGTAGCCATGCCTTCATATGTCACTGTCCCATCACCCTGTGGGCTGAGCACCCTATAAAGTATCTGTTTTTGGCTCACTCCCCTGAATTCACATTATCCAAAGGGATGCAGGTTAGTGCTTCCTTATTTCTGTGCCTGGTTTGAACGTGGAAAGAACTTAAAGGGAATCTATTTTGGAAGGCTTTCAGAGGCAATTAAAGCAGCTAAATGGCTGCTGGGGGGTCTTTAAGTATAATAGCACCGTTTCCTTCAGAACAATAGTTATTGCATATTTAATCATGTTCAATTCATATTAGGTCCTGCATATTTCTAGCTGCCTTTTCCTTTGGCAGTGAGAACAAAGCTCATTAATTTTCTTTCATTACACTTCATTGAGCCTGGTGAGGGTCTGGAGGGCAGTTGAATGCTCTGAATATGGATGCTCTACTCAGATTCAGGCCTGGTTCGACTGCTGCTGCAAAACAGGTTTCCAAACCCATCAGTCCCGGGGACTTTAGAAGTTATGGCATCAGAAATAAAAACCAAGAAGGAAGCATTTATTTTTTTTCACCACTGATGTGAAAAACCACTGATGTGTTAAAAAAATAGATCAAAAATACTTTGGGCCTGCACTGAGATATAGGAGTGAGTGTAAATGTATTCCCTTGCTTCAGGGCAGCAGAACAGGGGAACTGCCCTTTCTGCAGCTCTGCAGCCTGAACCTTGCCTGGGATTTGAGCGCTGGCCCCAGTGAGGGTAGCACAGTGTGGGTAGCTGGATTTCACACATTCCTTAAACAGCAGGCTGCCAAAATTCCACCAATGTAATGTTTTTTTGGGCCAGGGGGAGCATCAGAGGCAGAGGTCTCCTCTTCAGCTGGGTCGGGATGAGCCGTGAGGCCCATGTCCTGGAGAAGACTGCTGCTGAGCAGCTCTGGTGAAGGGCTGTGTCCTCTGACAACCTCTTCCTTCACAGACTGAGGAAACTCAAGGGAATGCTTTGGACAAAACAGAAACAGATTAATTTTGCTAGAACCTTCTTTTGCAACAAACTGATAAAGAGCAGTTTGCCAGCAAGTTCACAACTGCCTCTACTCGAGAATTGGCTCTCCCAGCTGCTAGGCACGTGAGGAGGAGAAGGAGGAGGAGGAAAGTTATTCCACAGTCCTGGTGATGCTGAACTGGAGTCTGCAACCAAGTATTGGCTTTGGCAGCAACTCTATCCTCTGAGCATCCTGTGTATCTGTTTGCACCAATCCCTGATGCACTTGTGGCTCCCAAGGAGTCATCTTCTCAAGACAACAGCAAGGTGGGCAGAGGTTCAGCATTGCTGCTCCCCAGGTAGACATGGAGCTAAGTCAGTAGATCATACCATTTCTTCTATTCCTTTTGACAGCACGCAATAAATGAGCCAAGGTAAAGTTCTGCTCTGGAGTGGTTCGAGATAAACAGTTTGTGGTAACACACTGAAAAAGTTTAGAAGTACCCAGGTAATCTGTTAGCAGGGCTCAGCTCAGGGACAGGTGTATCTACTCTTAGTTTTCTATAGGAAACTTAAACAAACCTCCACAGTATACCCACCCCACTTTAATCCACACTGCCAGTATAAATCCAGAGCATGCTTATGATTATGGAAGAACTGGTGTCTCAGATTTTTGTATGGGATGAACATAAGCAGCTAATATTGCCTGTTGTAGTCATGTTAGGTGCCTGCAATTCTAACATCACCTTTCTTAGACCCCCATTAGCTATGATGACATTTTTAGAAGTTGACCCATATGATCACTCACCTGTTTGAAGTTACCTACCCTCTTCTAAGCTGTTCCAGGTGATTGCAAAGCAGGGTTGCTTGTTACATGACAGCAGCTAGCTTGCCCAAGGCTTTGGGAATAAATTGATTCTCCTTCTTTATTGTCTAAGAATTTAAATAGCAGTCGGTGACACTGGCATTTCACGCCATGTTACAGACAGGGATTTCAATCTTACCCAGGGGAACATCAGTATTGCTGAAGCACAAACCATATCCTAATTTGGGGGATTTTGAACAGTCAGGTAAAATGGAATCAAGATGTAGAATTCTTCTCATTCCATTTTGCCCAAATATAACCCAATTAAACTAAAGAGCTTCTCAGACTTTGCCTATATTCAATCACGAATCATCAAATCCCCATGTCTAGAGCCTCACATCTGCTGCACTTTGTGTGTGACTCTTTAGTTACACAGTCACACTCCATTAGGAATTTCCTGTTAATCCTTTTCTTTAGGCTGCTTTCTGCTGCTTTATTTATCCACTGCCTCAGTAGTGCTTCATGACAGTGGCTGCTTTATGGGTTCCATGCCTGCCCACCCACCAGGATCTGTCCCACTGACCACCTCTCTCAGTGTTTCCTGGTGCTTCACATGCTCTGTTGAACAGTTCTTTGGGTCATCTGCAACATGCAGCTTTACTGCTGCTTCTCTCTAAATGGTGAGTCTTAGAAAAAAAGCAAATTTGGTTTACCAGTGTCTTGCCATGGCAATGCCACATCTGGATCTTGTGCCTGTTTGTACGTGGACACCTTCCTTTAACTGAGAGTCTGGAGTCAGAGAGCGGATGATTTTGATGGATTAGGGTAGTAAGTTATAAAGCACATTCTGAACATGTCCTGGACCTTTCTGGGTCTGTCTTTGGCCTGCCAGCTGACAACCATGGCCCAGCTTTCTGTAAGATAAAGATATACAAACTCCTAAACCAAATGAAGGAGAGTCAGCATATTCCTGTGTGCCTTGTCCCCAAATGGTGGCAAATAAATGTCACTTTGTGGACTGGAAAGGCAACAAGCGTTGAGTGGGTTTGTGCCCAGCACAACAAACCCCTGATTGAAGGGTACGATCCCCTGAGTGCCAGAGTTCAGTTGGATGTCTCTGAGGTGCTGGTTTGCTTTGTGTGGTAAAAAAGAATCTTTTCAGCAGGTTGCCTACCTGTTGCACTTGGCATTTTGATGCCAAAATTCTGTGAAGACAGAATGAATTTGTTCTGTTCCTGCTGAGCAAGCCCCTTGCTGGCTCCCAGGTATGTGTCATGGGGATATTGGCTGTGGAAAACCTGATCATTTGTGACTGGAGCACAGTGCAGAGAGGCATAATGTGAGAATTCAGTGAGAGAAGTTTGCAGGACTTTGGAAGGAAGGAGGCTCCTGCAGGAGCCTTAGGACTGGGAACCGCAGGTTGTGTGCAGGGCTGCTGTCCTGGCAGCATCAGCCTCCTGTGTTTATCTGGGGTTTGTGACTGATCACCCCAGCCCAGTGCTGTGGGTTCCAGGCCTGGGTCATCCCTCCCAGTGCTTGCCAATACACTGTCAACACCTCTGGGTTTGCACTGGTGCTCCTCACCAGCCCCTGAGGAATGTTCTCATTGCTGTCAGAGCACTTAGCACAGATATGGCACACCTTCCACGTCCTGTGTGTCAGCTCTGGGAATTTGGCTGCACAGAGAGCAGGGGAAAAGTCATATTGTCCAAAATGATGATTAATAACACATAGAGCAAGGTGGTGACTAGAGATTTCAGGCCTTCTTTTGCCTCCATTTGGTGTGCTTTTCTATGGCAAAAAGACACTGCAACAAACAAAAAATCCAAACCAAATGTTTATGCAGAAATAGTTTCTTTGATTTTTGTTTCACACATGGGTATCTTTTCAGTGTTCTTGAAAATTTGGCCAGCTGCTAATGCTTAGAAGTGCTTCACTGTCCAGCATCTTCAGCTGCTCAGCACTGGCTCCAGAAGTCCCTGCCCAGCACAGGTCGAGGCAGCACCTTGGATCAGGGGACAGAAAGCATGCTTTGTGCAAGGCTCTTTGTTTGGCTTCAGGTTGACTCACACAAATGTTCTGATTACTCAGAAAGAGCAGATATTGGCTTATGGAGACATTCTGTGCTAGGTCTGACGTTCAGCAATTGAGGTGCTGTTGTTGAAGATAAAACCTTTGCACTAATAACCCTCACTCACAGCACTCACAGCTCTCAAGATTTTTGAGCATTATCCTGTTAAGTTGGCTGTTGAAGGGGTTTGTAAAACTGCCAAGCATAAAATCCTCGGCCCAGTTTGGGAGAAGTTTGGATGTAATCCAGGGCCACTTTGCCTCAAATTGACTATAATTAAAATTTTGCAATACTTTCTGGAGATGAGATTTATGTGTAAATCAGGTACACCCTGGAGTCCAGCCACGTAAAACCTTTTTGGCCAGTGTTAGAGGTGCTGTTGTTTTGAGTGTCTGAAAGGAGACAGCCTGTCCCCAAACAGATTATTATTTTTGATCTTTCATGGGGCTAAATTCTGGGAAATTTTCAAAAAACACAAAAACTAAGAATGCCATTAATTTCAAAAGGATCAGGATTAGAGCTAAAGACAGGAATAGCAGTGTTCACCTCTAATCTACTTTTGTAAAATTAGGTGCATTTCTCTGTGTTTTGGCTCAGTCCTTGGGCAGCACCTTTGGAACTGCTGAGATATTGTTTAAACCAGACCTGGGCTTCCAAACAGCCTTCAGCCCAGCTGAGCTGAAGAAAAGCAGCACCAGACAGCAAGTACCTTCCCCCAGAGGAAGGCATACATGTGTGCCTGGAGAGACAGGGCAGGGCTACTCATGTCCAGAGCAGAATGGTTGTGCTTCCTAAACCCACCCAGCTGTGCCAGCACTGCCCCTTCTGCTGGCAGCAGTGGCATCACAGCCGGGCCTGGTGCAAACATTACAGAGAGTCCCAGGTGCTCATTTTACAGAGAGGAATAATTAACTGGCAATTTCATGAAAGAAGCAAGCAGCTCTTCAAGTGCCCCAGCTGCAGGAAACCCTTTCAGAATAATTCACGTGGTTCCTGTTTGTTTGGAAGAAATTACTTCTATTTCCCAGGAGCGCAGAGACACCTGGAGCCTGGGAGCCTCCCGGGTTGTGAGCAGCCTCTGGCTGTGGCCAGCTGTGGCTTTGTTTCTCCCTTGTTCCACAGTGTACTGACTCCAGAGTGAAGTCAAGTCAAATAACTGAAAAGTGAATGGGGAGAAATATTTCCATCCTAGATTATTTGGCTCCCATATTGTACCTTCCCTGCAGCTGATTTAAGGACAGCTGCAATTGTAGCTGTGACCTGTTGATGACTAGAGAAGAAATAAGTCCTCAGAGAAGCTGTCTGTGTTTGGTTAATGCCTCAGTCTGCTCAGCCTAAGGAGAAGGTCCTTAATTTAAGTAACCAGGAGCAGAATAGAAAAAAAATATAGGAATATGTAGTCTGTGTTGGAAACCTCTCACATGGGAAACCTCCCACAGAGTTTTGTATTTCTTTTCAAATTCTGACTGCTAGAAAAGAGGTAATATGGTCTCAAGTTTCATTTCTTTCTCTTCTGCAGTTCTCTCCTTTCAAGAATTTCTTCCAAGCTGAGAGCCTCATAAATTCCCAGACACAAGGTAGCCTTTAGTGGAAGCTAGTTATGATGATGACTGCAGCCCTGGTGGCATCGTTCCTCACTGAGATTCACCAGTATTAAAGAAATTAATGTCATTACCTTAAAAAGTGTGTTCTGGAGGCATGTGAGGTCTTGTCAGGCTGCGTCAACAAGCAAAGCCTTTAGAATTAGGATAGTTTGACTCAGGCATTTTATTTGTTCCAGATAACCTGCTTCCCTGCACCAAGGGACTCCTGCTCTCAGTGATTTAGTCCTTTAGAATGGCTTTATCTGTCTTTTAAAACACTTTTTCCTTTATTGTTATGATTGTTACTTTCAGGGCAGTGAACGGTTCAGCTCTTGCTAATGGGTTTGGCTGAGCTGTGTTCCTTCAGTTTAGCAGGGAACATGATATGAGGATATTCTTCTTGTCCCTTGCTTATTTGAGCTGGGTAAGGTGTGAGTGAGTTTTGATTCCCCCCCCCCTCCAATGGATTCTTGTCAATCATGTTGCAGAGAAATAAAGGAGTGTAAAGGCTCCCTCATTATCCTTCCATTGCCAAGTAACTTTTCTGGAATACCTGTGTGCTGATGAGAACACAAGACCAAATAATTTCTATTCTGCTGATCATTAGTTACACAGCATGGCTAAGAAATTTAAAAGACAGTTACTTGGAATTAAAATAGTTTCAGGAAAGGTTTTAAAGGAGAAAGTGATTTACTGAGGAAAAGTTTGAGATTGATGGGGTGATGGTGGTGGGACTGCAGAGGTGCCTGGTGCCATCACTGACCTGAGGGTCAACAGCCATGGGCAGAGCAGTGCTGGGATCAATGCCTGGGGGAGCAACAGGGAGCCAGGCACGGCTGTGTGCTCAGGCTGGGCTACAGGAGAGACTGCTTTCATTCTTTAGAAGCACCCTGGTGCCCATGGCCCTCTGAATGCCCAGGTGGGGGGTGAGTTCAGGTTGTGGTGTCCCAAGCTCCTCTGGCTGCATGGGGCAAGTGGTGGGCAGAGAGCTGGGTCAAGCCTGGCTGTTCACTCTTGTCTCTTGAAAATACTTCTATATGGTAATTTTTATAAACACCCCTTGCAATCACACCTGTGCCATGTCACTTCATGAAATTACTGGGGGAACTTTGCAAAGAGAGTGGTCCCTCCATTTCTGCTATCAGAGGGTTGCCCCTGCAGCCTGGCCCAGGGTAGGGGATCATGTCACAGTCCTGTGTCCTGATGCCATTCACCAGACCTCTGCAGTGGGAGGCAGACTGAGACTGAAAGTCTGAGACTGAAAATGAAAACAAAGGATTTTGTGGTTTCTCTAACCTCTCTTGATCTTTAGGACCAGCTCAATCAAACATCTCTTCCTGAACACACACTCTGCTTCTTTTCTCCCCAGCTTTCTTTCAAATCCAAATGTCACATGGAGTCCCTCAAGACCAAGCTGCTGCCTCCTGCTCTGTGCTGGAGCAGCAGCTCCAGGGCAATCTATGCAGTTTGGGATGGAGCTGTGGGACCACTTGGTACTGCAGAGGGAGTGTGGGGAGTGTTTACTGGCATCTGTCTCCAGGGGTACATAGAAAATACTTGCTTCTGCACTCACCTGAGTGCACCTCCTGCCACACTACCCAAAACCAAACCCAAGGAACTGCAGTTTGGCCTCTGCATTTCCCTGAGATGACTGTTGATGTGACCCCCGTGGCTTCCCCCACAGCCAGGAAACAGGCAAAGAGGAGAAGGGCTGGGATGCTATGGAGAGAAGGCAGCAGCTGTGTGATTTTACATAACAGCACAATCTGGGGAGGTTTCAGATGATTGTACCACGGTAACAGCTGGCTTTTTGCAGATGTTGGAGCTGCAGTTGGCTACTGCTTGGAAATGGATTAGTGTGAGGAATAAGCTGTTAGAGCTGTCACCCTTCCCCTGGGCAGGAGTGAAGCTGTGGGTCCTACTTTGAGTCCTGCTCTTGGTTTTCACCTCCATGAAGAGATGTTGAGGCACAGAATTTAGCTGGGGAATGGTCAGCAGCCCCTTAAAGCCAGATGTGCCTCTGGGGGAGCAGGACACCAAGCAGGCATCCTGCCAAGCTTTTCTCCAGCTACAGCCCTTGTTTGGTGCTCAGTTTTGAGCACTGACATCATGTTTTGAGCTTGCCAAGGAGCCCTTTGGAGCCCAGAGAGTCAGGAGGGCTCTCAGGGTGTGTGCCAGTGCCCTCCGCTTGGTATGTTGCTGTGCCAGAGGGAGGTTTGCCTTCAGGATGTGTGGTGCCTCTGTCCCTGAAATTTTGGATGTCAAAAAGAGATGTGGGGATTCATAGATCATCTGAGAATGTGAATGAGGCATCTGGTATCTAAAGGAAATAGTAGATGTAATTTTTTTTTTTTTAACTTGCAAGCCAGGAATTGTAATGAGTGCAGCTGGGGCTGTGGCAGTGCTGCAAGGAGAGAAAACAAAGCAGTGGCTAATCCTGCTTTTCCTGGAGCAGTCGGATAAAGGGCAGTTGAAAAGAGAAGAGACTGATTGCAAGAAATATTTTTCACACTATGAATGAAAACCAATCCAAGTTGGAATAGTCATCAGTGTTTCCAAAACTTAGCCCCTGAAACACTGAAACATTTGCAGAAATGAAGAACAAAATCCCAGAATGACTAAGAGGCACTGAAAGAGACTGAATACTTGAAGGGCAAGAGAATCCCAGGGGAGGATGCCTGGGCTGGCAGGGATGTGAAGGGCACTGTGGAGTAGGGGAGTGCTGGCAGGTGGAGGTGAGGGGTTCTCTCTTTGGGTGAGCTTCTCCCAGAGCTGACCTCCCCACACCTGAAACAAGGCCAGTATCTGCTTCTCATCATCAATATACCACCACTCTCCTCCCTGAAGGATGTTCTCCCTGCACAGGGTTGTGTTGCCCAGAGGCATTTACCTCCTCCAACTTTGTACCAAGACCCCAAACTCAGTAATGAAGTCTGGGCTGAGACTGAAGTTGGAAATTTTATTGTTGTAGAGAAATGTTTGCTTTTGAAGGGAGGCAATTTTTTTTAAATTATATTTTACTGGAATGAGATAAAATTGATTGCCCATGGCTAAAGCTTCAGATTGTTGATGATGATGTTTGTCTTGCCTTTCATTCAGTTTCTCAGTGAAAAAACCAGCATTTTCAGAACACAAATACAACCTGCAGATACCCATGTATTCTCCAATCACTCTCTGAAAAAGAATGCTGTTGTTCACAGGCAAGTTTTGGAACTGTGTGTTCAGGGCTCATGAAAAACCTGTCTTCAGTAGTGTTTCCTTTCAAATCATGTTTTATCTTCTGCTTCACTTATTCGAGGACCAAGGCTCTAGATTCCTGTTTGAACATTCATAGCTGCTAGCAAAATCAGACTGGGTTTTCTTTGGCTGTTTTTCATAAACTTCAAAGCAGTCTTTAATCTACTCCATCCTCCCAGAGGAGTTATCTTCAAACTAAGGAAAAAAAGGCATGACAGAAGCTTCCACAGCAAGTCCCCTCTCTCTGCCAGTGTGACCTGGCTCTTGTCTGGCTTTTTCTTCTGTTATTGAATCATCTGGAAAGCAAAAAACCCTCAACACATTGGCTGAACCTGGAGGTGCTCACTCCCATCTCCTGATGGATCATGACAGGCAGCTACCATGTCACCTCCTCTGTATGTCCTGTCTCTGCTGTATCCACGAGTCTTTGCCAAGAGCCAGTCTTCTGGATTAGTGCATGTCAAATTCCATGCCCTGAACTGATAGAGAGTACCTTGGTTTTACTTTACAGCCATTTGATAGTCATAGGGAATAACATGCAATTTTAGGATATAACATTGACCTTTTTGGCTCCTGAGAGCAACTTGTCTCTACCCACATCGAGAGCTTTGCTGTTGGTGACGTGTGTGTGACAGCTGGTCCCTGCTGTCTGACTGGCAAATGGAATTACAAATAATTCCAGCTACTTTAGAGTAGTCTTTAGATTTAGAGAAGTTACAGAAAACCTGTCAGGTACATTGTATTGAGCTTCATAAAGGTGATGGCCAGGAGCTGATTCTTCCTCTGGCTCTAGGGAATTCTCCCTTGCCAGGTGAAGGACACTCAGCTAACCCAAAATGCCCTCTAGGAAAGGACATGGTCCATAACAATACAACATTTAGATTGAAGGTCATGCAACTCCTCCCTCACTTTCCGGTTCACAGTGAATATTTATGTCAGGCTTCACTGCAGAAAGGCTGGTCCAGTGAATTCAGTCATTTCCAGTTCCTAATTCAAGCATCAGCACCGTGGTATCCCACACATCTGTCCCTTCACTCCATCTGCAGCATGAGAATCCAATTTCACTTTCCTCACGAAAGCCCTGAGAATAAAAGTTCAAATGCTCTTTCAAGGGGATGTAATCCCATGCAATGAAGGAGCTTGGGGATGGAGCCCTGCTGTTCCCACAACCTCTGCCAGGCTGCTGCAGAGATGCCAGCAGGTGCTGCCCACCCCAGGATTCAGCGTGGGCCCTAGCCCAGCTGGGGGGAAGTGAATGCAGCTGGCCAGCCTGGGTGCTCCCTGTGCACGCTGCAGTCCTACTCTTATTGTCAGGCTGCATTTCACTATTCACTATGTTCTCTGCACCATGCAAGAGCAGAAAGGGATTAGAGCTGGGCACAAAACTGGGAGCACTCTGGAGTCAAAAATCCTTGGATGTTCTCTATCTGCTAAAAAGTCTGATATGAAAAGAAAAAGAGATCCTGTGAAGTAGTAAAGATGCTTCACCCCATGTAGCTGTTGTGCTCGATACCCAGAGAGAAGGAGAGAGCAGACGAAAAAGATCACGGCTCATCCACTCTGTCTGCATTTTACTGCTCCCTAGATCTGCGTGGCAGGCTCTGCCATCACCCACGTGTGGGTTGTGATACACCTCAGGATACACTGGGAGGAGATCTGCCATTGGCTCCTTCCCATACGGTGTGTCATCTGGCTGCCGTGGATAGCACAGCGAGTGCAGCCACCACTCAGCTGCTGAACAAAGCTGTTGTCAGAGATACTTGGAGAGGAAAGCAAAGGGAAAGGCAGTGCTTGCTTTTTTGATTCTGACAAGCACTGAAAACTCTTGGGAAACAGAAACCCGATGGATGGAAGACTGTGTGGAGAACCAACAAAGCAGATTTCCAAGGATAACTTGCAGATAAAAGAAGAACAGTGCTCAAAAGGAAATATTCACTAGGATTTCTTCCTCGGTGCAGAGATAAAGGGTTTGGGAACCTCTGATATTTCAGCCTCTGAATCAACTTCTGTGTGGGGGACATAGAGGACTTAAAAAGGACAGCAGATGGGGAGCCCCTGAGGCAAAGCCGATGTGTCCTCAGCAAAGGAAGAAGGACCTATTTATCAACTCTTTTCTCTGCTTTGCAACCACAGGGCAGATTTTCAAAAGGCAAGTGTTCCATCCTGCAACCACTGACTTTAGTAGCTGAGCTGGCAGAAGGCAGGGAGGAGTGACGGAGCTTTGCTGCCCCAGCTATGAGCCGGCACACCTGGTTCCCCCTGCAGTACATCCCCAAGCCCTTCAGGAGGGCAGAGAACAACAACACGACCAACTTCTTCTCTGCACTGTATGGCTTTCCTAACCGATCCTTCTTGCACAATGACTCGGACCTGGAGGACCTGGGGGATTTTGACAGCGGGGCCAAGTATGAGGGTGAGTCCCAGAGCCAGATAGTGAAGGCACTGCTCATTATCGCCTACTCTGTGATCATTTGCATCTCGCTCTTCGGCAATATCCTGGTGTGCCACGTGGTGATCAAGAACAAGAGGATGCACTCTGCCACCAGCCTCTTCATCGCCAACCTGGCCATTGCCGACGTGATGATCACCGTTCTGAACACCCCCTTCACACTGGTGAGCCCCAGTTGGCCGTGTCTGCTGGTGTCTGTGTGTGCCTGTCAGCTGTGTGCAGGAGGATTGAAGGGGCTGAGACCTGGCTGGTCTCAGAGTTTCTTTTGCCTCCCTCCCCCTTTTGCCATCCAGAGAGGCTGCAGTTGTGCTCCCCTTCCCTAACATCCCCTCATCAAGTGGAGATAGGGCTCATGCCCTCACCTTGCATTCCATAGAAGGGGGTCACTCTGCTGCAGCCCAGCCACCTCTGCTCAGGCAAGGTACAGATGTGAGACCCTTTTTGCTTCTTGGTGGGGAAGGAAGTTGGGACAAGTTTGACACGAGAAAATCCAATTAATGGCCAATTTCCTACAGAAACCACATGAACAAGACTTGTCCCTGTGCAATATCTCTGCTGAGCTGGGCTGGCCAGCAGGTCCCTCCCCGGGTGCTACAGATGGTGATTTCTGGGTCTGATTGTCCATTCTTATTTTCAGCGACTAAATAATATAAAATATAAAAGAATATTAAAAGAATAAGTGGAAAGAAGTAAGAATTCATTTCTTGCCCCACTATCACAGACTACAAACAATTGTGTAAGCAGGACACTGCAGCTGGATTTGACCCAGAACTCGGATTCAAAAGCATCCAAATATTCCTAAATCACTCTGCTTCATCCTTGCCCAGTGATGTCCAGAGTGTTCTGCCTTCCAAAAGCAGGCCCCAGATTAGCTATTCGAATTCATGCTTTCTTAAACTGTTCCTGTTTCTTTGGTTCCCCACCTTGCTCTGATGGGCTCTGAACTCTGTATTCTGTTCAGGGAGAGGCTGGGTGCCCCCTTGTGTGTTCACACACCAACAGCCACACACTAGGCATGAGTAATTAAATATCCATCAGCTCTCTCAGGAACGAGCTTTACATGAGCTCCAGAGAAACAGCATGCTGCTCCAGTTCAGGGCTAGTCAGTGCTGCAAGAATCATCCCTACAGGGAAATTAATCAGATTAATTGAAAACAGTCTTGACTAATTTTCTATGTGGACAGATGCTTTGTAGTAGATGCTTTACTTCAAATTGGCTTAATCTGATCCATAATGAGTTACATTAATTTGCAATTAATTTTGTACAGTCAGGAATAACAAGGGAACGAGGCAGTTTGGCAGAATCTCCTCTGCAGAAATGGAATCATAGAACTGATTGGGTTGGAAAAGACCTCCGAGATCATCAAGGCCAATCCTTGATCCAACTCCAGTCCCTTGACTAGATCATGGCACTAAGTGCCACGTCCAATCTCAGTTTAAAAACCTTCAGGGGCGGTGAATCCACCACCTCTCTGGGCAGGCCATTCCAATGCCTGAATGCCACCATCAGTAACACCTCTCTAGGAATAGGTGAGAAATTCTTCCTTGGATTTTTCTCACTAAATTTGGACCCCATGCAGGTTTCATCATCCACATGTTCAATGGTGTAAATGTTTTCAGGGAGGTACCTGGAGTGCCCTTCGGAGCCTCATTGAGGAGCAGAGCTAGGGTTTCTTCATGTGTTTCTGAAGGGCCAAGGGTTAGGGTTAGGGACATATATACACATGTGCATGTGTACCCATGTGCACACAAACACAGGTGCTGCTCAAGCCATTTGTTTGCACAGTGCAGTAAATTCCACCTCTGTTTCAGAATCCCTTGCATAGTCATTTTTTCCTCAGGAAAAGCTTAGGACAAAGCACCTACAAAGCCTTGGGAAGATGTATTAAAACATTTCTTATGTACCACGTGCCTGGGAAGCCAGTTTGCTGTTCTTCAGGTAGTGGTCCTGTTAATGCAACATTGTGTGTTTTTCAGGTGCGGTTTGTGAGCAGCACCTGGGTTTTTGGGAAGCCGATGTGTCACATCAGCCGGTTCGTTCAGTACTGTTCTGTTCACGTGTCTGTGCTGACCCTTGCTGCCATCGCTTTGGACCGGCACCAGGTACGTCACAGACACCACCTCTGTTGGATAATCACGTAGTTGTTTCCTCCTCAAATCGCAGTACCTGGAAAACTGTATTGTCTTGGGTCATAGGGACTGGGGAGAAGAACTCCAGCTTTCATGGCCATTGACAAAACACCCATGTTTTTTACAGTGAGTGTGATGCGCAATGAGGTTGTGGAGTCTCTGTCCTTGGAGATACTGAAAAGTCCAGGAGATCAGTGATGGGTAGCCTGCTCCAGCCCTTCTCTGCCTGGGCTGTTTGGCTCAGGGTCTCCCTGCCCTCCTCAGCCCCAATGCAGAGCACTGCCCCGACAGCATAATGGGAATATGTGCTGAATTCAAATACCAGCCAGCTCATATGCATTTTCTACATGGATTTATGTAGAAAATGCCAGTTCTGAGGCTTGCCCCATTCCTTTGGGATGCCTAAGGCTGCAAGAAGTAAGAACTATGTCAATTCATCCAGTTCAACATGAAAAATTCTCCTCTCCTCACCCAGCCCCGATCCATACTGGCCAGGAAAACTTTCCAGGTCAAGCAAAGAGTGCAGACCAAAGAGCTTCCTTAAGTGTAACACAGTTTGTACTTTAGCTGATGAATGCTGAGTACTGGGAGGGAAGGTCCACTATGATGAGTTCTCAGGCAGACTGGATTTCTTGCAGTGCTGGAGCCGCTGAAACCGTTGTTACTGAAAAGCAATGACACATGATAAATGCTGTGGCTGGCTGAAGTTCAAAACAAGAATGAGTTCCACTCAGGGATGTGCTCCATCTAGTGTCACAGAATCACAGGGACTACCTGAGCATAGATCAGCCAGTTCTGTCTTTTTTACCATGAAAACTTTGACAGTCTACTCATTCCATGTGTGTAACTGAAATCAAAGCATTTTGATAGTGATTAATTTTAATCAGTAGATTCTGGTTTGATTGCAAGGCATGGGTAGGTATCAAGAAGTGTGTGTTTAATTAAGGGCAAACACAATATCCACCCTTAAATTCAATGGAGATGGTTCCTCAGAACTGGAACGAGCTAGTATGGCCCAAAGAGATAAAGATAGAAGTAAGAAGATGTCTCTCAGCAAGGAAACCAACACTTGCCTCTAAAAATATTGCTAGTCCTGAGAGGTACCAAAACAGACATGCTCCATGGGAGTTGTACTACTTCATTAAGTAGATATTTATAATGAGACTAAAAAAGACATGCATAAAATACCAAAATCTTCATCAGTCAAGAGATCATTTGGGTTACATGATAGGTCTATTTTTAATTATTGTTTCATTGCCTAATGTAATCCTCTGTAGTGATGTAGCTCAACAAAGATCTCATCACCGTGGTCTCTGGAGTCATGCTGATGGGTGTCATGGAGTGTCAGACACTGGGCCACCCGCAACCCTCAATACATGGACAGCTCCATACATTTCCCAGCCCTTGTACTCCCTGAAGTCCTGTAAAATGAGTCTCGCTGCATTTTAGCACTGGAGGCATGTGGAGCTGCTGCCACATGTCACACTGCAGTGTGAGGCTCAAAGAGTGACCAAGATGCTGTAAATCCTCAGGAGTGGTTGTTCTCTGCAGGTGATCATGCACCCTCTCAAGCCACGGATGTCTATGGTGAAAGGAGGTATTTGCATTGTCATCATCTGGGTTATGGCCAGCTGCTTCTCACTGCCTCACGCCATTTATCAGACCCTGACCAGTTTTTATATTGGGTAAGACCTTTACATGGTGCTTTTTGTTATATGATGTTTGCAACCCCAAAGTCCCCCTAATCAAAGCCCCACAGATGCCAAGGCCACACCTTCCATTCAAGTTACTAGAGCAGAAAGGGTGGTGAAACAGAGAAGCTGTCCTTCCCTTTGCCTGGGCACTGTGTCTTTCATGAAGGGACAATGACCACCAATGAAATGGCTTCCAGATTGGTTCACCAGTTGTTTTAGACTCAGAGATTCGACTCTGTAATTAGGGGCAGGCACAGAGGAGCGTGACTACTCATTAATAAAGGACACAGATATCACTCTGGATGATTTCTTTCTTCTCCTGGGACTGTGTTTAAGATACTTTCATTTGGGTCAAAGGTCTAACCTAGAGCGAAATTTTCCATTGAATGTGACACTTGCCCATGATACCAAATGAGTTCTTCTACTTGTACCTGTACTGAAGCTTGTCTGAACATCTGAGGTGTTTTTCCTCAGGTGTGTGCAGCTGGTAGTGGAATTGAGAACTCTTTCTTTCTTTGATCTTCAGAAACAGAACCATCCGAACAGTCTGCCTCCCCAGCTTCCCCCCTCCTGCTGACCTTTTCTGGAAGTATTTGGACTTGACTACATTTGTTCTCTTGTACGTCCTGCCCTTGCTTGTGATCTCCATCACATACACCATGGTGGCCAAGAAGCTCTGGCTGAGGAATGCCATCGGGGATCTCACCATGGAGCAATACTATGCTCATCAGCGGAAAAAGAAGATGACCCTGAAGATGCTGATGGTGGTGGTGGTTGTGTTTGCTGTGTGCTGGTTCCCCCTGAACTGCTACGTGGTGCTGATCTCCTGCAGGGCTATCCACAGCAACAATGCTCTGTACTTTGCTTTTCACTGGTTTGCCATGAGCAGCACCTGCTACAACCCCTTCATCTATTGCTGGCTGAACGAGAGCTTCCGCGCAGAGCTGCGGGCCCTGCTGTGCATGTGCCGGCGTGGGGGCACGGCCCAGGGCCATGCTCTGCAGTCCATCTCCCCCACATTCCGGCATGCCTGGGCTGAGAACTGCCAGTACAGAAGAGGCACTGCCTGCCAGAAGACACAGACGCCCTCCCAGAGGAATTCTGCAAAGACAGACATATCCAGCGTGCAGCCAATTGTGGCAGAAAGCTGAACCCTTCACCCGACTACTGGGCAGCATCATGTTGTGATTGAGGAATCATGGGGAAAATGGAGCTTGAAAGGTCTGTGGAGTCCATCTAGTCAGCCTTCCTCCCAAAGCACACAAACTTCAACGTTTGACTGGGTCATTCAGGACCTCATCCTGTCTGGTGTCAAAATTCTCCAGGGATGAACTCCACACATGTGGGCTTCAGGATGACAGGCGTCAAATAAGTTTTTTATTGGAACAGTCAGTAAAAATTAAGAGAATTTTTTTAACAGCACATGAAGCCTTTCATGGTCTAAGTAAACATGGGGAAGCAACACTAGTTATATACATACCAGTTCTGTACACTGTGGTTTGATGAAAATTGCTTTTTGGCCTTCAACTTTGTTAATTGAAATTTCTCTAATATAAAATTTATTTTTTTTTCACTTTCAATAATATTTTATTTTTTACTAGTCCTCAAGAACTATGTCCTTTGTGGCTTCCCTGCCAGCCTGGCAGCCCTTCCCTGTTGGCTCAGTCTGCCTGTCTGTCCATTCTGGAGTTATCCCATGGGCAGCAGTGGCAACCACCCAGCAGATGCAGAACTTGGGACCCGTCTTTGTCCAAAGTGGAACCAGCACTGTGCTGGGAAGAAAGCTGCAGGATTTCAACCCAAAAGGCAGGAAATGAGAGAAGCTGGCACTAGATAAGAGAGTTCCTTTTTAAACCTTCATGTACCCCCCATTCAATAAAAGTGAGCATCTGACAGCTTTCACGTGAGAAAGTGCGCACTCAAAAACCCCAGCGCCCCTCGCTGTAACCGGGACGCAATTCTGTGCGTTCTGCCCTGCAGATCGGCTCCCGGTGTTCCAAAGAAGGTTTTGAGATAAATAAGCAGGACAATATTAAAGTCTCGTCGCTGCAAGCGATCCCGGGGAGACCAGAGCTGAGGTCCCAATAACCAGTAACCGGGGCTGACCGAGAGTCGCGGTTAAGCGCCGAAACAGCGCCGTTAGTTTATCGGAGCAAGTGACCCGAGGGCGGGCACGGGGGGAGCGGGATCGGCACCGGGAGCCGAGAGAGGACACGGTGGGAGGGGGATCGGCACCGGGAGCCGAGAGAGGACACGGGGGGAGAGGGATCGGCNCGGGGCCGGCAGGGGGCGCTGTGGGGGCGCCTGCCCGCCCGGCCGGAGGGGTCGGGCCGGGGCCGCTCAGAGCCCGGTGTGCCCTCAGAGCCCAGTGTCCCATCAGAGCCCGGTGTGCCCTCAGAACCTGGTGTCCCATCAGAGCCCGGTGTGCCCCTCAGAGCCCGGTGTGCCCTCGGGGCCCGGTGTCCCATCAGAGCCCGGTGTGCCCTCGGAGCCCGGTGTGCCCCTCAGAGCCTGGTGTGCCCTCGGGGCCCGGTGTGCCCTCAGAGCCCGGTGTCCCCTCAGCGCACAAAACCAGCGTCACGCAGTCACAGAGGAAAAGCCCTCCGGGAATGGCCAGTCCCCGTGGCCCGGGAGGCGCAGCCCGGCTCATCGCCAGCCGCCCATGCCGGCAGTGGCGGTGGGTGAAGCTGAAACACCCAGCCCTCACCGAGCGCCGGGCTCGGCACTGCTGGGGTGCTCCGAGGGAACAAGGGTTTCGCAGTGAGTTTGAAAAATCTTTATCAAAACGAGGTTCAGGGTTTGAGAAACACCGTATGGATTTGGGAACCGATCCGAGCCTCTCAGTCATCTCCAACAGGAGATAAGAACGTGATGTGATAAGGAGGGTGTGTGTGCATGTGTGTGCGTGTGTGTG